>CM055909.1:61281027-61348527 GCA_029582155.1 Panopea generosa | reverse complement strand
TTTGTACAGTATTTTTGTAAATTTTAGAAATGAAACGTTTTTATAAAGCTTGCAAAAGATGGTAAAATAAGCGACACACTAAATGAATTTCCTGACTTTTTTTCATATTTTCAAATTATACAAAGTTCATAAACTTACGAACGTAAGTAAAACGGTCCCCTGGACACTAGCGAAATCTCAAATTAGCAAGCATTAAACGATATATTTAAGGATGTAGGGAATCAAAAAGTAAATCCTACAATCCAAGACACTTGAAGGTCGTCACAACATCATCCGCGATCTGCTTTTTACAGACAATTGCACTCTCAGCTCTTACTCCGACTCAATGAAGCATGGACAAGTATTTACAAAAAAAACGTATTTGCACAATTACATCAATGCTTTTCAAAACCTGGTGCAGATAGATAGCTAATGGGGTATAACTTACAACATGGCATATTATATTTGTAATTTGAAATATGAACACGGATAAGATTTATAGATATACATAATGGGAAAGAAAAATTGTAAGGCAAAACTTAAAACTTACGAATGTTGTGCAAATGGTATTTAAGAATATTTTAACTAGAGAAGCACTTTGATAAAGAGATGTTATTGTATATGCTAATAATGTTCTTGGTGAAAAATGGAACACGATAGAATGAGAAAAAACTTCAGAATTTTAGTACAAAAATACAATAAATAAACACGTATGAAAGGGTAAACATACAAGTGTGACAATGTATGGAGCCGTCATTGACCCGACTCTTGCAAACAGGGAAGCACTTCCAATACCGGCATTTCTGAGAACAGTTGGGAAGAGTTCGGCCGTGTGAACATATTGAACGGAATAACCCGCTGTGGTACAAAGCCTTCCAGTCATAGCCAGTGCCACCGTTAGTGCAGTCAACCCTTGAAAAAATATCGCAATGTCATTAATATCTGATGAAAGAATCCCGAGAAACAACCAAAGCTATAATAGCAGATTCGGTTAGACTGAATTTGTTGATCAAGAGAAATAAAATATGTAGTAGTCCTCAGTCCAACCGGCTTATGATTATTCTATTTACGAGCAACACTTAATGTGCACTATTCAAAATAACCAATAACCAAACTTGATAATAACACTTAATCAAAGTACGGGGCGACTTTTAACACGTAAGGCTAATGTTGAGATAGTCCATTATATTTTTATTGTTTATTACAATATTTGTGCAGAAACTTTTGCAATTTTAGTGGAAACAACTGGCAGAAAAAAATATACGTGTACAGGTTAGCAGAATGTCTATATTTTTTATGACTAATACAAGTCACCAGAGACAGTCTATTTTAAATATGCATAGAACAGGTCAAAATATGTCTGATATTTTAGCTATGCATAGAACAGTCACCACACCAAAGTACTTATATATACAGAGTACATGTCACCTGAGTATATTTTCTTTTTTTTTCTTTATTTTTTGTTGGGTGGGGGGGGGGGGGGGGGGGGGATGTGTGGAGGAAGGATAATACAGTTTAAGGCAATGTATCAGCGTACATATTTAGAGACCTTTGCAAGGACAAAACAATTAGTAAACAATAATTCATACTACCCTCGGAACCATAATGTATGCTGAATATTGTTGACACTAAAGCAAGTCCACCAATCAGCATCATGAAGCAGTAGAGCCTGCGGCGGCCTATCCTGTCTATCAACACTATTGTAATTATGTAGGCTGGGACTTCTACCAGACACGATAACATGAAGTTTAAATATAAGCCGCCAACAAGGTTGCCCGAGTTTAAAGCCAGTCCAAAGTAGCCCACTGAAACGACGATCCTGAAAATAGTTTCATAATCGAGCTGTAAATTGCTTATAAAACTGTAAACGAAAGAAAAAAGGCACATAAAAGGTTATGTATAAATATATTGACTTTAATAAGTACAAGATAAAAATGGATCCTTTATGGCCGGGTGGTCTCAAGGTCGCTTACCTCTCACCGCTAAGGTTGTAGGTTCGAGTCCCACTCCGTCAAAAAAAATATGTGCGAAAGTTTGCCAGTTACATGCGGAATGACGGTAATTCTACTCAGTTTGACTCAGTCTGAGGTTTCCTTCACCAGTAAAACTGGATATGCCATATATAACCTACAATGTGTTGAAAATGATGTTTAAACACATTCGAAAAATAAAAAGATAAAAAAGTATCAAATGTAAAATGTATACATTTGTGAAGTTGTCCGTCATTGAACAAATATTTAAGTGTGCCATTCACATATCCAGCGAATCAATGATTTTTTAAACGCATGTTTACGATACTTGAGTAAACGCTCTCACTTTAAGGGAATATATCAGGATTTTTTTCAAAATGTAAAAATTGGCTAAACACATTTTTCTCCAATATACCATGCCTATATATACTCACTGACCCGTATTTCCAAAAATATATCGATTTAAATATTACAAAAATTATATATTGAAAAGGGATTTCCTAATTAGACTAGAAACAGATTTCCCGTTTAATATGGCAACATATTTTGTGACGTATTAAATGAGTCACGTGATTTAATTTTGATTCAAGCTTAATCCAGTTTACAGGTTTAAACGTACTAAAATTGTTTCATCTTAGTTAGAGTCAAAATGACGATACAGAGGTCGTCAAACAGCATTTAAGTGTTGTTTATTTTAGAATGAGAATTTATTTTCAACTTTTCCACTTAAATAAAAATACCGATTTCTAAACGTTTTGCTGGATTTAATATACCAAACAATTCGGATTTGATTAATTAATTATAATAAGAATCTGATGCCTTTTCTTTATTTTGATAACTCCTTTATTTTTTAAGACATTTATAGCGTTTTCTCCTTATACACTCCTTTTAACGTCTCTCAGCTCGTGTGGTTCCGGCTAAGAATAGAATCACTGTCGATCTTTGCAGAGGGGTAGAAATCCTCCGAAGGGTGTCATGTTAATTTTATCATTTTTTTCATGATCACTATTGTGGTTAAATTATCAACCCCTGTGTGGTTCCAGGGAGCCATTAGAGTGATGGCAAGAATAGGATCACTGTGGCGTATACATATCGTAAGAAACGACAATTTTAGCAACACGACAGAATTTGCTGAGGTTCTAGGTTCATTCTGCATATTCATTTGTTGATTTTTTTAAATCTGTATGTTAATTTGTTGTTTTCGTACATGTGGAGTGAACGTGGAATCCACCTTCCTGTTGGCGTCGAATAACCTATAGTTTGTTGGTACGCCGTAAAACCCTATTTATTCATTAACGTCTCTCAACAGTTGTATTCCTTTTAAGGGAATATATCACAATTATCACACTTAAAAGGTCTATGAAATCGATTTGCAACATTTCCTATTTCCAGCTGCAGATGAATAAAGCAAAAGCTGACATAGCATACACTGCAAGTATATGATTCTACGCTAGGATGTTCGAAAATATGACAATGAACAATGACTATTGTCAACTTTTTGGCATTTCCAAGTTAAAAAAAATAACACAGAAAGTTGTGTTTTTCCATAACCTGAAAGCATATATTTAAATCCATTAAATGTCAACTTTTAACACAAGTGATGTTTTATTACAGTGTATGCTATGTCAGTCTTGCAAGAAATTACAACCACTATTAACCACTTTGAAAATATTTCAGACCGAACTACATAAGACTACTAAGGAGAAAAACTGTGTGACCATCACTTGAAAGGGACGCAACTTTGTGGTGAGACGAAACTCATTAAGGTTTCATCGGAATGTCATCATAATTCCAAATATGAATGCAGTAATCATTTCAAATGCTTACCAATTAAAAAATATCAACATGGATCTAGTACACAAGGTTTTAGAGGAGAACAACTGACAAAAGTTCCCTTCGTTTTCTGTATCATCTTCAACATGTAACTCTTCAAAAAGTTTATCAGACAACTTGACTTTGTTCCATTTTGCTGCTGTGCGTATAATTTCTTTTGCTTCTTTCTTTCTACCCTTCGTCAGTAACCAACGCGGTGATTCTGGCATCAACCTAAGAACAGATTGTTTTATTTATAAAGCACATTACTTTTCTGTATCAAAGTACTTATAATACACATTTTAACTGAGCATTATTTCCATAAAACACCATGTTAAGGAAATTAATTAAACAGACAAAGAAAGATATATAAAAATATATAGAGAGTGAGAGAAAGCGATATTTAGATTGAAGCAAACTCGTCGAATTCAACCTCAAATGATAACGCACAATTCAGGTTGATCGATAATAGGTCACTAAAATATCTTAAGATTTACACATACCACCAAAACGGGATTAAGAGCACTGATGGCATCGCGGTATAGAGTTCGATCCTGAACCAGTCTCGTAGACCGTAAGCCGCGGCAGCCAAAACTAACTCGCCAGCCACATATGGGAAATTTGATATGACGCCCGGCCAAACACGTTTCTCAGCACTGGTTACCTCAAGGGCTGAAATAAACGTTCTGTAGACGAATTGCATATCAATATACAAATTAATAACATTCAAATACATAACTAGCTTCTATATCAATGCAATATCTACACCACGGAAAAGTCATTTTCGCAACTGTTTCTTCTTACAACGCTGCTCCAACTTATATCTAGCCGTATCACTAAATGTATAAAACGTAATGTTGAAAGAATGACGTAACAGCGTTTAATTGTAAAATAGAATAGTTGTTATTCTGTAAAATTTATTTGCCAAATCGAAGATACTGTAATAGATAAAAAGCATCAAAACTTTCAATAAATGATAATATATATTATAAAATACTATATCTAAGTATTACAATTTCTCTGCCATTAACCGTTTGAAACCGTCAAAAGTATATAAAGTAAATAAAGTTAAATAAATTAGTGATAATTTTGTATAATTTTAATTACAGCAAATGTAAAATGCTTTATATTCAAACAATGGATTTGTAATTAATATATGATTTATTTAAGAATATATGATGTATGTATCATATTTATGTTTACTGTCGTATTACTGTATGTATATATTGTATTGTTTCAGTAAATAACGTTAAACAGATTATGTGCAAGTTATAATGAATAAAAATATGTTGTATTCGGTTAAAATGACGGCGTATAACTGCAGATATAAGTGAACACGCTGCTTATTAAAAGTGAATGACGCATGATTTCACTGAGGATTAAATACGTAGGCGAATGTCTTTATCAGAGATTCTGTAGCTATACATAATGCTAGATTCTATTCACAGAATTGAAACATCTAATGAACAATAGTCAAAGAAAGGCGACAAGTTTATGACAAAGGCATATTCAAAATGAGAAACTACTATTGAATAACTAAATATACATTTTCTATTTATATTTCACTACTTATTATCAGGTGAAAATGCATATTACTTCCTTTTATTGCCAGTGACTTATATACCGATTTGGCCGGGTGCTATACTGTCTGTCCTTTTGTAATATGAGTGTTATTGTATTGTCATGTATAGGTTACTACAATTATTTATTTACATATTTGTTAGATATAGCACTGGACCCAATTTCGTCAAACTTCTGAGATTTAGAATCAAATGAGTGTTTAACAGATAAATAAATGGATATCCTGTTTAAACACAACATAACGGTCAAGGAACGTTATTATAACATTTTCTGGTAAATACTCATTGAAATTACATGTTCCTGTGAGTAATATATAGTTATTTGCTAACTGATATTTCATTAATAGAACTGTAATTTCAAAAGTTTTATATTTTGAGTCTGATTCCGATTCCCACTCTGAAAGTATTGCTGAATTTAGGTCCTGGGCTGCGTTTCACAAAATAACTTACGATAAAAATCGCCATAAGTCAAATTGACAATTACTACGTGGTTTGCTTAAATTTTGATCGACATTTAAATTATTAGATATCCAGATAATCATTTTCTGCATGATTTTAGAAATTTTGGATTCATTTCGATGAATTTTAAAAATGATATGAATAAGTGTTGGTTTACGTTTACGATGATTTTTCTCGTATTTTTTTTTTTGTGAAACGCACCCCAGAACCACACGTAACAAATAATTAGTGAAACATACATATTATGTACGACGTCAACATGCAGGCCACCACCGAGCCCCCTTGGATGAAATGAAGTACCACAAACACAGCATACGAGTTAGCCCATGACAGACCGAAAGACGAACCGATTAGCAGCAATGCTGATGTGTACATTGCCTTCTTTCGCCCAAATCTAAAATGGTATATTACTTCATAGTTGTTATGGAAACACACATGTTAATAATTCATTGATGTATTATTGCAGAAGTTTGAGTTCGTGTGTCTGTGTATGAACGTTGTGTTGCTTGGAATACATTGAGGGAATATTAAAAGGGCATTTAGTCCCGTCCAGGGTGACAAATGAGGCACGTTATACGACAACATACTAGCAATTGTGACTTATGAAATAAACTGTATGTGTACTGCAAAAGAAAATGTTAGTTTCAGCATGTTAAAATACATATAAAGCAAATGCGTTTGTTTAAGATAAAAAGCCAACAATAAAAACTATTATATAATAAGCATTCAATTTTTAAAAAATATTACAGTAAATACGCAATAAGTAAATCATACACCAGGAAAAGTGTCTAGAACAAGTTTACGAAACTCTGTACTTGGTATTAATTGTTTGAATATCATTGCTAGCAGAATATCATTATATATATAAAAACACAAACTTATCCGCCATTATTCCGCTTAGGAGAGAGCCCACCAGCATCCCTCCGTAAAATATCATCTCAGCATTTGCTACCCAGATGTCCTTGTCACAGACCAGGTTCACCTGCAAAGTAAACATTATATCTTATCCACTTATATATCCCGAATTTCGTGTTAAGCATTCAAACATACCTACTAGGAACATGAATAACAGCTTTTCTTCCTGTAATAACAACAAGACATGCAGTAGTATACAGCTTTACTATTTCTACCATTTGCATCTGCATATTTGTATTATTGGCTGAGTATCCTAACGTTATGTTAAATTAATTATATGTCACATCAATGTGAAATTTACGCAAAAGAATTTGTAAACTTGATCAGAATGTTTGTGTATGAACACATTCCCAAAATAAATGGTTAACGGTTTCTGTGCCGATAGAACAAAAATCACATAGTTCTGAATGAACTAATTTGAATTTCAATAACTTATTATTTTTTGCAACTATTCTCATTATTTATTTATATTGAAATTGCGTAGTTTAGTGGAAATTACACATTGTAATGGTATACTATATGTATGTTTCCAGTCAATAATTGCATCTTGAAATTCTTTTTCCCATTTTTGTTGTTGTGTATTTATGTAGGTAGGTTCCTTATTAAGATAATTGAATAACATTTTATTGACATGTTTAGAATGTTTTATTCTATCTAGAAGAGATTGTTTAACAATTGTGTTATTTATTCGTTCGTCTTTTAGTTTAGCTTTAAAGTGTTTTGGAATACACGATATCAGTGATAAATACTTGAAATAATCTGTTCTTGGTATATCATATAAGTATGAAAAGTAGTCAAAAGTGTTAAACGTGTTCAATCTATAATCATATATATGTTCAATATATTTTACCCCTTTGTCAAACCATTCTTTGTAACTGTTTTCTTGCTATTTTCGAATTGGAATTATTTCAAATAACACATTTACTTATATTTTCAGACGTATCATCTTTACATATTGTGCTCAATGCAGTTAAAATGTTTTGGAGAAAAGCGTTTTTTGGAAATAAGTTATATATATTTATAACATTACAATTGATATCACATTCAAAAATTAGGTTACCGTCATAATGTTTTAATATATTTAGATATATATTTTCCACAATCCTGTGCTAATGTTCGTAATTCTCTTGATCCAACTTGCTTAAAGAGAAAAAAGTCAAGCCCCCACCCCTCAAATTGTCGTATAAGTGTAGATCGTTTTATTTTACTCGGTGCATTGTTCCATATAAATTTATACATATAGTCTATTATCTGTTTTATTGCGTCTTTTGATGGGTTTGATAAAACTGTTGATGGGTTTATTAGTTTGGGGAGAGCAAACGTTTTCAGCACTGTAATTTTACCAAGTGTTAACTTTCTACGCTGCCAGCTTTTGGTACAGTTTTTTAATTCTTTTTTAGGAGCCAGATTCAGTTTAAAAATATCTTGTTTTTGTGTACTAAAAACCATTCCCAATGCTATTGCCTTATCTGATGACCAACAGAATATTTTTTCTTCGGGGTATTTTTATACGTGTATTGTTCAATGAACCGGCTTTTAATAAGACTTTGATACGATGGGAAGAATTATTTTATAAAGACGCCATGTGTTTTTCTGTTTCTTGCTTTAGCTAATTTATTCAAGTTTATTTTCTTCACTTTCTACTTTTAGATTTTTTTTCAAGCTTTTCTATGTTTCCCTTTAATTTGTCGTTTTCGGTTTCTTTTTGGAGTAACTTCCCTTCCAGTAGTTCAATGCGATGGAAGACTGACTTAAGGTGCTCCGTTTTCATTTGCATAAACCTTCTTTTTTTTCATCTCTTCAAGGCTGCTGTCGTTCTTTGTCAACATTTTGTCATTTATTTGTTGCAGTTGTTTTTTTAAACTTATTGTTGACTCATCTTTCTCTTCTATTTTTAAAGTATTGTCTTCTTCTTTTTCATCCATTGTTTTGCTTTGTTTGACTACTTCTTTTTATCCTTTCTGGAATGTTCAACTTTATCAGTACTAGTATCAAGACCACTTATACTTGATAGTTCTTGCCTTTTTCTTTTACTGTCATTGTCTGTTTCAATATTCACAGCGTTGATATGCGCCTTTGTAAGTGTAAAACTGCACTATCTATATTTGTTTATATAATAATATAATTGTTGTTTTTTTTCCCGCTGTACATTTGACCCATCGATTAAGTTCTTACATGTTCATTTGATTTTAATCAGTTATCTTTTAAAATGTTTTGTTATAAATATGATTTGAAACACTCATTAACCGAAATATCCGATTTAAGTAAATCCGATTTATACAGAAATTCGTTTGCGAAATAACGTGATACTTAATTTTTTTTTGTCGTGTCCTTTGTTTACAACACGCCATGTTACCGGAAGTTGCCGATGTTTTTTTGACACTTATTGAATGTTTGTTAATGTTATTCTGTATATCTGTATGCTCATGGTCATTTGTGACTTAATGCATTACTCTATATGACCCTTTGTACGGTTTAGTGTGGATAGTCTCGACCCCAGTTAACTTACGACGAGAAATAAAGGCTTCTGCTATAAAATATATCTTCATTTCAAGCATGGACAAATTAAACAAAAAATGACATTACCTGTGACACGAATGTTTCTTTGTATTCTGATTTATCGTACACCCACCTGTTACAGGTGACCAGTTGCTGGTTCGATCCTCGAGTTCTGTAAAACGATTTTAATATTATTACATGTAGCCAATTTCCTTTTTTTCATACACCATTGTGATAAATGAAATAATGTTAAACATAACCATATGTATCGTATCATACTTATGTATTCCTAAACAAGTAGAAACACGATTATTATATCGATCACCTTGTTGTTCTTTCCTTTCTACACTCAGTCGGCAGGTCGGTTGGACGGATGAAAGGACGGCGGGGCTTCAGAGGTAGATGGATTGATGGATGGATTGATGGATGGATGGATGGACGGACGGACGGACGGACGGACGGACGGATGGATGGATGGGTGGATGGATGGATGGATGGATCGATGGATCGATGCATGGATATGAATGAATGAATGATGGCTGGCTGGCTGGCTGGCTGGATGGATGGATGGATGGATAGATTGATAGGCAGGCAGGCAGGCAAGGCAGGCAGGCAGGCAGGCAGGCAGGCAGGCTTGTAATGAATAGTTTTAACAGAACGCGTTATGTTTTCACGCAAGTCGTTCGTGGTGTACGGGAAGATTTCGACATTAGTTTTATAACTCGAAAATTTTGTCCGATTCATTCCCAAATGCATTTATTTGATCCTTTTCCAACAGAGGAAGTCCCTACCTAGCGTAGCACTCTCTTTCGTATTAAATCAAATTACTATAAACTCTCCTTTTGTCCGCTGCTTCCTTCCGCCTCTATGGCGTATAATTACATAAATGACAGTTTTAAATTTAAAACTCCATGTTTCTGACTCAGACTTTGTGGTATTACATTTATATTCTTACTTATTATTGTTTGTCTCTGTAGACATTTCTAAACAAAATGCTTATATTGTAGAAAAACAAAATTTATCTTAAGGAAGTTATTCGGGGAAATAGAATATAAACAAAGTTTTAAATGATTATATGATGTATGGTGCATGACTACATCCTGGCAAAGACAGGTAAATGATGTAATGTCTTAAAATAAGCACATCACCGCGCGCAAGATACAACAGGAATACCGAATTCGATGAATACTGTTTTATTCAGTATTTTAATTGTAGCAAAATGACCAAGGGCCGTCAACTCACGAGGATAGAATACAAGTATACTCAAAATAAAATTAACAATTTACTCTTTTTTTTACATGAATAAAATTACGAATATACAATTATACAATACATTCAAATTAAAGCTAATTACTCATCAACAAAAAAATACAGCTGGTTTAAAGATGCCCTTAGATGAAATTAACACTTTTTTAATCACAAGTCCTTTCTCCTTCACGTTCCGTATTTATAACGCGATGCAAACTGCCTACATTATGTGAATGTTCTAACTGTTATAAAAAAAAACACTAATATTTTATTTAAGATACTACTACCGCGTTCGGATTATCGTAGATTTAGCGTCAATCGTCCCTCTTGGCGATGGCTATATAACCAGGGTTTATTTCCCTAAAAAAAAACTGAGTTATCTGGCTTAACGTCGCTTCGTACCGACTATCTTCGTCTGTACTCGGACGCCAGGATCGTCAAGTCGTCCATATAACGATAATGTGGCTTACTGTCCTTATGATGACGGTACTACCACCAGCTGACTTCCTGTCACGTCTATACGCCGTTAACGTAGCGGACACATACCTCGCGTACGTCTAAAAACGACTACAATATATATTATATAAACTCAGATTTACTAGTTGCTCAATACGTAATGACATTGCGCCTATTACTTACCATCTATCAATTTCATGGCATTTTTATCAATATATGATAACGGTGCATTCATTTCTTATCATTTAATAGTTTCATGGTAGATTTATCAATATATGATACATGTAACAGTTCATTCAATATTCCTACTATCTGCAGTTTCATGGTAGTTTAAACAACATCTCATATATGAACTTACGTCAATCCCAAAGTAGTAATTTTAATTTCTCTACATAATATCTCATTTATAATATAAACAATTACCGACCAATTCTGTATCTATTCACTTTGTGAATATCATAATAATAAACATCCACAAAATTTAACTACATATATCAATCAATACTAACATAATGAATTTCAATACTTCATCGTAAACACGTTAGCAACAGCTCAAAATACTCTCTCACACTCCTCGGCCTATATTCTAACAAAACAACTCCCAATACCGCAGATGTGAAATTAAATTACGGACATTCTCGTCGGAAAGGATATGAACAACTTATACAACTTTACTTAGATTAGAATACGTCAAAATATATCTATCAGATATTTAAGTAACTCAACCATATACAACATAATATAAAATTCACATACCCATTTGCTGTCAAAACGATTCCGAAAGATGTTTTCTGCTAGACTGGAAGTTTCCATAATACAGTCAGATATATATAGTAAAACACTCCACATACCTTAGTGAATTTCGTGCAAATTATGAAGCAACAACTTCCAATATATCGTATGATGTGGATTTTACGCTATTAGACTCAATGTAAAATTAAATAAGTTTTATAAATAATAAACCTGTTTAATTGTTCTAATTTTCTGAATACTTGATGGATTTTCATGAAAAAAACAACGTCAAAATGATTTATTCTTTAATAAAAAAATGAATATGTTAAAAGATCTTAAAAACGTTACTCCTATCGAGTATCGATACGTTTTAACAAACCCACACAACCTGCTCTAAATATAGCCTATATCATTCCAATAGACACGTACTAGCTAACACTACTTCATGAGGCCACAACAACGTAACTATTTGGTTACATTGATTCGTTATACTATTTTTTGTATTGTGTGTTTACTTTTTGTGTGGTCGAGTTCTCTGACGTATTTTATGCTGAGAACATTGGTTCTAGTCAAATGAATTAAATCTAATTTAGAGCGAACATTCATTTTAACAATTACTTGCTGAGAGAGTAAATAGATCTTATCCGAAGTATGTATAGGCGCCAGACAGATTCCTCAATCAACAAACCTGGATGACAACACAATATCCATCCGGCAATGTGCCATTGACCACATTGATAAATTGTAACGTCAGCTTGAAATGAACTTACTTTGATGTGTTGTCATTTTGTTGTAGTGATGAATTCAAGTTGCATCGATCATAAGTTTCTAAGTCTATATGGGAGGGTGGTATTGATTGTTCGATTAATTTAGCGTGCTCCACGCCCTGTATAGCGTACGTGTCGTTATCATAGCCAGGTAAAGCACATCTAAAATAGAGATAAATCAAGATATAAGCATATGCATTCATTTTTTATAGTAAATTACAACAGAATAGAGCCCCAAAACATAGCTGATATTTTCTACAATTATTATCTATGATATAAATAAAACTAGATACAACTTAAACATACACCTATTACATATCACTAGAAATCTAAACTGAGTGAAATTGGGCGATTTTAATCAGATATAAGCCCTTCCTAAAGCATAAACAAACCAAAAATATATTTTTTCAAATATACCATGCTTATATATACTCATTAACCCCGTATTGCCAAATGGGATATCTATTTTAACATGCTAAAATAAGGTATTTAAAAGGGAGTTCTTAATTTGGGCTACGCCCCTATGTTAGACTTATATATATTTCCTACTTAAAAGTGTAGCATATTTTGTGACGTATTTATTGAGCACATGATTTCATTTTGATTTCAATTTGATTCGTTAAGCACAGATGCGGATCCAGGATCTCTGTTTAGAGGAGCGCAACACAAAATCTAAACGGACACACATGTCTTTCAGTAGAAATGTAGTGATTTTTTTCATAAAACAGAAGTTAATTGGGAGGTGTGGGGGCGTACGCCGGTTTTTTAAGACTAGATCCGCCAAACAGGCTTACCCGTAGTAAAAATTATGTCATCTAAGAAAGAGTCCGAATGACGTCAAGCAGTATTTAAGTGCTGTCTATTTTTAGAATGGAGATTTCGTTTTAAGTTTACCAGTCCAATTTAGATTTACGTTTTGGTAAAATCTTTCGGATTTTATTTACTAATGATTATGAGATTTTTAATAATTATTTTATTTTTAAGACACTTACAGCGTCTTTTACTGATAAACTCCCTTTAAAGTTTGCATTTAATGTCTAAATCACGACCAGGCTGTATGTTTGAATATTTTAACAATGTGCTTACAACTCAAATATAAAATATTCAAGTGTTTGTTTAAGAAAAGTAAATAGTAAACAATGACGAGAGGAGAATAAGTAGTGAACACAGCTTATAATAAATCCTGTCACGTATGTCCCTGTTATTCTATTTGGTAATAAAAAAAATGCTCTAGTCTTGAATAAATCATTACAGATAGGAAACAAAAAAACTTATCTATAACCATAAAAAAAAACTATATCTAGCACATTTTAAACGTTTGAAAACAATTGTTTATAATGCAGAAATATATATCAAGAGTAAACTTTAGATATATAAACCTCTTTTAATCTAATATAAGCTTGGTTTATTGATTTCCGTTCTACGTTTTGTGCTTAAAGTGCTTCAGATATTCATAAAATCACACACAGCAGACTGTGTTCTTTTAAATTGGTTTACTTTACAGTTATACTACTATATATCAGGTATGTCCAAAAGTAATAAGACGCATTTAGAAATATGCATCTAAGTGTTTCAATCACAAACAAACATGGTATGAATAAATTTCTATATCTAAACTATAAGCATGCAAAATTTCAATGTCGAACCCAATTTCTCCTTTTCAATCCGATATTAATAAATACAGCAGACCTTTAATGGTAGAGAAACTCAAGGTAGAGATAAGCATACACTCTTGTGTCAAGTAGCATTCATATAACTGTTACTATATGCATGTAGTAGATCACAACTTGCATCAAAACTTTATCACAGTGTTTAAAGATAAATTAGCACATAACTTCCGGTAGAGGAGTGTAATAAACCCGTGATATATTTTCTTTATATTAATCTCATATCTCTACCGATTCACTTCACCGATCTATTCATACGCGCTCTCAAAATATGAAAACAAACATGGCTAATCTACTTTTCCAAGTGGGTAATTCAGTGCAAATTGATGGGAAATGCCTCGGCTTTATGACTGAAATAGTGTATCGCGGATTCGTTACTTTTTATATAGTCAAACTATGTGATACGAACATTGAAATAGAGTTCAAAGCAAAGAGACTGACAATTGCACCTGAGGCCGTCACCACATGAATGAATCGAGAATCACAGCAGATGACAACAAATCGAAGGTATGCCATGGTTTAGATGTAGAGGAATTTAACTCCGGTTAGACAAACAAAACACTTTATCGAAAACTGTTTATGACTTCAAGCTCCTGCAAAATTTCCTTGGAATCAATAACGAAACCAGACGTATACACAAAATTCCTCCAAATGATCTACCCCATTACTTTGTCACTTCTTTTTAAACGTTCGGAAGGCAAACGGAGATGATTATGAGCGTCGCTCTGAGAGACTTGGTGTCGAGTTTTGACTGCCAGTTACGTCATTACGGATACAATGAAACTATATTCAATGGCACGAGTTTCAGTAAAGTTCGCGAAACTCTGAGCCATTTTTCGGTGTCAACAACATTACAGAAAAGCGTAGTAAAAAAATGGCTCGTGATTCGTCGTATTGCGGTGGTCAATGTCAAATGTACAGGTGCGCTTTTTTTGTTGATGCTGTTTGATATTAATCTCAAGTGATTAGCTGCCAACCTTAATAATCACAATGGTTCTACGGGGTAGCATAGTGAAAAAATTTGACTCGGTAGTGACTCGGTAGACCTTACCTAGTTTTCGACTTTGACGTTATACAATGACATGCAATCTACTAAAGATAGGCAAGTGTAGGCATTTTTTTATTGAGGATGCTCATTTCTGTGTGTTCTAGTAGCATTCTGAGCTGAATTGATCATCATGAATTGATTACTACGTGTATATTTTACTAGTGCAGTTAAAAAAAACAACGTTAATTGATATATTAGACCAGATTATTTTTTTTCAAGAAAACGTTTGCCTTGTCAGAATAACATATTTGGACTTTGTTTAAGCTATCTATAGTTATATTATTGTATTTTTCTAGAAGTGAGGGGGTGTAAATGTGGGGACAGCCAGTGTGTGTGTGTGTGTGTGGGGGGGGGGGGGGGGGGGAGGGAGTGCTGTTAGACATGACAACACGCCCGGCACCTGTGATGTCAACGTGACCGGGGAATCCAAAACAATTTTGGTGCTCAAATTCATGGAAGTACATTTAATGTACATCTAAACCAAGTCAACAGGCATTCCACGCCACAGCAACCAATTACAAAGAGAATTCAACTCATTGTTGACAGAGGCACTGACTCTCAATAAACACGATTCGCAATCACACGTGTGTTAAAATGTTGAAGGTCGCGGCATATAAACTATGACGTAGGTAGGCCTACTGTATGACGTCAGTATGGTGTTGCCCTGTAATCGCGTGTAATTGATCCGTTTTTGTTTAAAACTATTTTCAGATATTGGCACGCTTATTGCTAATATAAAGTGTTTCATAGTTGATTACTGGTTTAAAGAAAACAAGTATAAAAATCTGAGAGAAAACATTAATAAAACAAAATTCCTTGACGGACTACTTTTTGTTCCAATTGTTTCGGTAACCGAATTACACCTACTTCATGTTGTTTACTAGGTAGCATTGCCGTCGTTTCAGAGTCTGTTTCTCCCTCAAATGCGAGTTATATGATAAATAGCCTTTTACATTCATACCTATTTCATATTGAAATTATGAAACTCGCTAGGTAAAATGATATGATTCGAGGCTTTTTTATAGTAACTCTTTTCATAATTTCAATTTGAAATAGGTGAGAGACTCTTTATATGACATTTTCACCCTGAAATATGACCTTGATCTTCAAGTTAAGATCCGATATGTTACATAATGCATCGGAGTATACGTATGCACACTTATGCAAAGTTCCAGTCATACAACTGTAAGTAATGCACTATTGTGGACAACTTGCACCAAAGATTTAATGCAAAGTTTTAAACAAAATATTAACGTTTTCCTCGCAGCAAATATGGCCAGGATTTTTAAAGATAAGAAACCAACATGATACATTCTGCCTCAGAATATAAGCATGGACACTTATTCCAAGTTCCAGGCAGATAATTGCAATCCATACACACACTCTTATGGACAACTTACTGGATCAACATTTTAATACAGTTAGTGCCCATGCAGACGCCGTCGCAGACGAGTACAAAAACTATAAAATAGTCGAAGTAATAAAGGAAAAATAATAAAAAAGCTCACACCTGTGTAGGGGGACACCTAGTAAGAAAACTGGATTCAGCATGTATATCCCTGCTAAAAGATTGGAAATACACGACAGAAAGAAAACCCATTGCTGGTATCGCCCAAAGCCTCCAATTTCTTCCAATACATCATCAAAATTCATGTTTTTTGTTCTTGAACGTATTTGTTTTGTAAGAGTGATCGTCTTTTATTATCTGCTGCACAAGTTTCAAAGTCAAAGAAAAAATGGTTAAATCCTATATGTGGTCCGTGTCAAAAAATGTGTAACTATCTTTGTTTATTAACATATGTAATATTTGCATCAATTCAAGATTAAACATTATATTCAAATAGTACCATTAATATCCTTCATGGCATTACTTAATTAACTCACACATACATAATATGAAATTCACATAACAGTTTAGTATGTACGTATACCACGTTAGAACGCTTTGTAACTTGTGTCGAAATAACTTATCTCGCCACCAAAAATGACGCTTACTTATTCAAACAAACAAACAAACACGCTGACCTCGCTATCTAGTGTGCTACTAGTATAAGTGATATTCGGTAAACAAATAGATGCACACACATATATATATATATATATATATATAAATATGCATCAATGTGTTTAACTCATATCTTTATATACAGGGAAAATGCAATAAACAAATTACGGAACGCTGCGACTGTCTCTTAATGTTTCGTTACATCTTTGTTTTCAATTTCAATTGTAGACTGAACCATCGCAATGCTCGTTTATATATAATTGTTTAAATATCGATTATGTCTTGATTCATCAGAAAATGGGATACAGTCAAACCTGTGTGATCGGTCACCTCTATTAAACAGCCATTGTTTTCAGAGCAAGTTAACATGTATAAACAACCTGTCAAAGCGGCATAGTATATCCCAGTACCTAATATCACTCGAATCTATTAACAACCAATGAAAAAGTAGGGAATTATCATCCCACAATTTAAAGCAATTGAACGCTTGCTAAACGTTGACGGCAGCAAACTTTCATTTTGAAATAACTGACCAATCAACGTGCTAAAATGTGGCTTTCCCAAACTTTGTTATATGACGGACTTAGTCGTGAGAGCTGGGTCGGTACTACAGACTACAAAAAGGCCTCTTTTGCGCCGCCTTCACTTGATTTTCCGCTTAAGGTTTTGATTGGAACTGATGACCTTAATTAAATATTATTATATATTTCCTACGCAGTTTCTGCTATTGTCGTTATTTATAAAATGATAATTATTAAAATATCAGCATGACATTGTCAGAGCGTGATCAATCATCTTTTGTACCACAAAATGTAGTTTCTATGGCAACGGGGGATAGTAAAGACGTTGCCAAATCAGTGGCGTAGCTGACTCTAAAATGATGTGCAAGCCCAACAGGTTCTAGCGAGGTCTGGGGGCATGTCCCAGCAGAAAAAAAGACTTTCAGATTGCATTTCCTGCGTTCTGAGGGGTATTTTCAGGAGATATAATGATGCGTACGCAAAAATATGTGCAAGCCCGGACGTTATAGCGTAATGGCAGCTACGCCACTGCAAATGCTGATGGTCATTATGCTTGCTTAGTCGATGCAATGCCAAATTTCATGTGTACTGTCGGAGACAACTTAAGGTTTGGTAATAAACACAAAGGTGGATGTGTAGAATTAGGAAAACGTTTTGTGGGAGGATAAAATATGATCCGGAAGGCGACATGCATTGCTCTCAATACTACCTAGTCTTGTTTTAAGTTAGATGTTATAATGGCTTAAAGGGAGTATCAGGAAAACACGCTGGGTATGTCTTAAAAAATAAAACAATTATAAAAATATATAAAAAGCATCTCATTATCAAAACTAAATCAAATCCGAATGGTTTGGTATGTCAAATCCACCAAAGCGTGACAAAATCGATATTTCAGTCGGAGTGGTAAACGTGAAACGAAATTTCCATTCCATAAATAGACAGCATTTAACTACTGCTTGACGTCATTCGGACTCTTTTAAAAATGAAACAGTTTTACTACGTGTAAACCTGTATCAATGGCGGATCTACTTTAAAAAAAACCGGCGTAGGCCCTTCCAAACTAAACTCCCATGTGTTATAAAAATACATTATATTTCTACTGGAAACGTTTTTGCCCGTACAGATTTTGTGTTGCGTGCCCCTCTAAACTGGAATCCTTGATCCACCCTTGTGTATAACGGATCAATTTGAAATCAAATTGAAATTACGTGGCTCATTTAAAACGTCCCAAAATATGTTGCACTTTTAAGCAGGGGGTCTATGTTTGTCTAACCTAGGCGCGTAGCCCAAGTTAGGAAAACCCCTTTTTAAAACACTATTTTGACAGGTTTAAATACATCTTTTTTTGCAATACGCGGTCCGTGAATATATTTAGGTATGATAAATTGGAAAAATATATTTTAGCCAGTTTTAAAAGTTTGAAGGATCCTGATAAATTTCCTTTAACATAGAGAATACTTATAGTCAGGACGTTTTGAGAATCTTTGTATTTTTTTGGGATGGATGTTTTGTAAAGAAAAGTAATGTAATGTCCAGATAATGTATCATCATGAAGATTTTGTAACATTATTCATCTGTCACACTACGATAACAAATTTACACTCGTACATATATTCATCTTATGTTAAGAATGTAATACAGCACAAACGTTGTTGTATCACCAGATAATGTGAAGTAGATATAATTATTATCATGAAAGGGGTCACGTGATAACAATAACTTAACAGATAGTTATTAAGACTGCGATATTTACTGACGGATCTACTTTTTAAAAAATCCGGCGCACGCCCGCCTAAACTCCCATATTTTATTAAAATTCATTATTTTTCTACTGAAAAACATGTGTTACCAATACGGTTTAAGCTATTGAGTTTATCAAAAATTAATAAACACCTTTCGCATTAGTTGAGGCTGCTTAAATGATGTAAACAACATTATCAAAACTTTTAAATTTCAAATAACAATAAGAATATATATTATAAACATTATATCTGAATTTTCAATTCGTTCGATTGACAGCCCGAGTTAGGTCAATTTGATACGTTATAGTATTCAAATGTAAGTCAATCATGTTTTTTTTTGTTTTAGTTGTGTACTTTTCATATCTTTAAACACGTGTACTTCCAGATTTTGGATTGTATTATTATGGAAGGAGGATATTTAGTCAAAGATAAAAAAGTTTTCTAAATGAAAACACGCGTTGATCAGATTTAAAACATAACGTATATGTTGATGTAACAGACAATTTTCATACATTCAACAATTTCTGAGTTTTGAAAATAAAATTTGTTTTTTAAATCCAAAATTTTGTTTGCTGTTGTCTTATCTACATATGTGTTATTGAAATAGTGTTATTATTGCTGGTCCCTTAGAATACAGGAGCTTATTCCGTGATACCCGGAAACAGAACACCGATTGAGCCGGTACTTGAGGGTATGAGGGATGTTCATAATTCATTACTCCGCATAAACATACTTCATTAGCCGGTACTAGAGGGTATGAGGGATGTTCATAATTCATTGCTCCTCATAAACATACGTCATAAGCCTGTACTAGAGGTAGTGAGTGATGTTCATAATTCATTGCTCCTCATATACATACTTCATAAGCCGGTCCTAGAGGGTGTGAGGGATGTTCATAATTCTTTACTCCTCATAAACATACTGCATAAGCCGGTACTTGAGGTATGAGGGATGTTCATAATTCATTACTCCTCATAAACATACTTCATTAGCCGGTACTAGAGGGTATGAGGGATGCTCATAATTCATTACTCCTCATAAACATACGTCATAAGTCGGTAATAGAGGGAGTGAGTGATGTTCGTAATTCATTGCTCCTCATATACATACTTCATAAGCCGGTACTAAAGGGTATGAGGGATGTTCATAATTCATTACTCCTCATAAACATACTTCATTAGCCGGTACTAGAGGGTATGAGGGATGTTCATAATTCATTACTCCTCATAAACATACTTCATTAGCCGGTACTAGAGGGTATGAGGGATGCTCATAATTCATTACTCCTCATAAACATACGTCATAAGTCGGTAATAGAGGGAGTGAGTGATGTTCGTAATTCATTGCTCCTCATATACATACTTCATAAGCCGGTACTAAAGGGTATGAGGGATGTTCATAATTCATTACTCCTCATAAACATACTTCATTAGCCGGTACTAGAGGGTATGAGGGATGTTCATAATTCATTACTCCTCATAAACATACTTCATTAGCCGGTACTAGAGGGTATGAGGGATGTTCATAATTCATTACTCCTCATAAACATACTTCATTTGCCGGTACTAGAGGGTATGAGGGATGCTCATAATTCATTACTCCTCATAAACATACTTCATTAGCCGGTACTAGAGGGTATGAGGGATGTTCATAATTCATTACTCCTCATAAACATACGTCATAAGCCGGTACTTGAGGGTATGAGGGATGCTCATAATTCATTACTCCTCATAAACATACGTCATAAGTCGGTAATAGAGGGAGTGAGTGATGTTCGTAATTCATTGCTCCTCATATACATACTTCATAAGCCGGTACTAAAGGGTATGAGGGATGTTCATAATTCATTACTCCTCATAAACATACTTCATTAGCCGGTACTAGAGGGTATGAGGGATGTTCATAATTCATTACTCCTCATAAATATACGTCATAAGTCGGTAATAGAGGGAGTGAGTGATGTTCGTAATTCATTGCTCTTCATATACATACTTCATAAGCCGGTACTAAAGGGTATGAGGGATGTTCATAATTCATTACTCCTCATAAACGTACTTCATTAGCCGGTACTAGAGGGTATGAGGGATGTTCATAATTCATTACTCCTCATAAATATACTGCATAAGCAGGCAATAGAGGGTATGAGTGATGTTCTTAATTCATTACTCCTCATAAACATACTTCATTAGCCGGTACTAGAGGGTATGAAGGATGTTCATAATTCATTACTCCTCATAAACATACTTCATAAGCCGGTACTAGAGGGTATGAGGGATGTTCACAATTCATTACTCCTCATAAACATACGTCATAAGTCGGTAATAGAGGGAGTGAGTGATGTTCGTAATTCATTGCTCTTCATATACATACTTCATAAGCCGGTACTAAAGGGTATGAGGGATGTTCATAATTCATTACTCCTCATAAACATACTTCATTAGCCGGTACTAGAGGGTATGAGGGATGTTCATAATTCATTACTCCTCATAAATATACTTCATTAGCCGGTACTAGAGGGTATGAGGGATGTTCATAATTCATTACTCCTCATAAACATACGTCATAAGTCGGTAATAGAGGGAGTGAGTGATGTTCGTAATTCATTGCTCTTCATATACATACTTCATAAGCCGGTACTAAAGGGTATGAGGGATGTTCATAATTCATTACTCCTCATAAACATACTTCATTAGCCGGTACTAGAGGGTATGAGGGATGTTCATAATTCATTACTCCTCATAAACATACTTCATTAGCCGGTACTAGAGGGTATCAGGGATGTTCATAATTCATTACTCCTCATAAATATACGTCATAAGTCGGTAATAGAGGGAGTGAGTGATGTTCGTAATTCATTGCTCTTCATATACATACTTCATAAGCCGGTACTAAAGGGTATGAGGGATGTTCATAATTCATTACTCCTCATAAACATACTTCATTAGCCGGTACTAGAGGGTATGAGGGATGTTCATAATTCATTACTCCTCATAAATATACTGCATAAGCAGGCAATAGAGGGTATGAGTGATGTTCTTAATTCATTACTCCTCATAAACATACTTCATTAGCCGGAACTAGAGGGTATGAAGGATGTTCATAATTCATTACTCCTCTTAAACATACTTCATAAGCCGGTACTTGAGGGTATAAAGGATGTTTTATTTCATTTCTCGTTATAAACATAATTATATTGTGGTGTATATTATTCATCCATGTTTAGACAACGGAAACGAGATAAGTATATCAATTAAGAGACTGAATACTGGTATTTAAGAATTGTCTTAATTAGAATCATTTTGAAAAATTCAAAACATTAATTTATTATTTAAGTGTAATTAAATAATGCAATTAGAAAACAGTAAATGTGTCTTAAATTAAGCACTTATATATATAATATATAAAACATAAGCTTTTAAACAAGCACCTAAATGATATTTTAACAGGCGTTTGACTCATACAAAATAGCCCAGATTTAAAACATAAAATTCAATGATACTCGAGCGAATGCAAATTTATACAATTTTCTAAAAGTGTTGATAGGCCATATAGCAATAAAACTGACTGTACATTATTGTACCATATTTAAACTATCGTATGTTTGCACACTAAGTAATTATAAAAACATCTAGACAAGGGTTATAAATCACCAAGTGTAAATATAATAGTTTCCTTTAAAAAAAAATCGAAATGTTAAAGCAGTAATATTAGCCATTTTATTGGTAGCTGTTTTGTTTTGCACGTCTGTAATAAACATGTTGCGTGTATTAATCTTTGGCGGAGATGTATAATTTATGACAGAATGAATGAATAAAGGAATGAAAGGGGTTTTACTGCGTACCAACATAGTATAGGTTATTCGACGCCAACAGGAAGGAAGATTCCAGGTTCTCTCTACATGTACAAAAACAACAAATTAACATACAGATTAAAAAAACATCATCAAATGAATATGCAGAATGAACCTGGAACCTTGATACCTGCAGAACTGTAGAGTCACAGCAAATTCTTTCGTATTACTCAAATTATCGTTTCCTACGACATTTATGAGCCACAATGATTCTATTCTTACCATCACTCATATGGCTCCCTGGAATCACACAGTGTTTGGGTATTTAACCACACTAAAGAACATGACAAAAAATGATAAAAGGAACACGACATCCATTCGGAGGATTCCTACCCTTCTGCCGAGATCGACCGAGGACCACACTGGCTAATTTATGACAGTGTTTACTAACAATGCATACCACAAACACATGAGCTGATATACTACACTGACATATTTGTCTGTAGGACATTCTATATCATACAAGTAAATAGTTCAAATTAACTTGTTACGGTGCTTATAGTTCAAACTAACAGTAGTTTAAAGATAAGAAAATTATAATTTAAACTGCAAACTGTCTAATTCTTATAATAAGATGTGTAAGGATTATCCAGGTCACAACATTTTCTGTTCCTGTCAAGTATGACACTATATGGAACTCGTGGTCAAGTGGTACAGCATCAGACCCACGGTCAGTCCTGTGTTCAATCCTCCGTCACGGCTAAGTGTTGTGTTCTTGAGCAAGAAACTCCATCCGCTAGTGCTTATAGTACTGGTTCTACCCAAGAAGATTTCCAGGGTGATTAGTCTAAATTGAAATAATTATCTTACAATCGATGTAAAATAAATATTTTAAGCTTATTTCTATTCCCCTGATTTACTTTAACACTATGACCGTAACACCACATGTGTAATAATGTAATGTTATGAATACATCACAACAGAATAATACCTTCTATCCACTGTCTGCCATTATAAATGACATAGTCCCTGGTAACAAATAACTAGAGAATCCATCACAAAGCGGACAAATACTTCTCAAATACTTTACCATTGGTTAAAGATACTTAGCAAATAGAAGTTTATAGCATACGGTGTCCTGTTGAGGCCATCGTGGCATTACAAATAATTATCTCCGTATACATGTAATATATATACATGTAATATATGTAATAGCCATTAGAACGAACCCAACTCTCCTGATTAGGTCATTTACATAGCAATGAGTTAAAGCACGCTGATTGGTGGTCATTTGCTTCAAGGCAAGTTAGAATGACATCACAGTTTTGTAAGCGTTTAATAGCTATGTATTTTGATTGGAGGTAAATGTAATTAATTCGGGAGATATCAGGTTCTGGAATAGCCTAATGTGTATACATACATATATTGATGGCATTCATACGTAAACTTTGACGTTTTGTTTGTGTAAAGGTGAGATATTTCATAATTTGGGAAATTCAATCCTATTTTTTCAAAATATGGACATTTATGATATTATCATAAATGTATGATTTGTTATATTACCAGGAATTGTCATCAAATGAAGAGACGGCGCAACACAACTGAGAAAGTTGGCCACGACTTACAATACTTTGTATTTTCTTATTTTTACAAAGTGTATGATGTTTGACATGTTTTTTATTTACTTGCATGTCCAAAGAATGTTTAATATATATGTTACTTGTAATTGGTTATTTTGTAAACTCGGGGATTTGGTTAATGTATTTATTGTAAAGGAACACTTTTGTAGACACTTCAATACATTTTGTGTATTTTGCTGGGTCAATGTTCAGAAAATTTAGAAAACATTGATCAATTGTTAATGGATATTATTTATTGGATGTTATTTATTGCGATATATAACGTACCAAGAGGAAAAATCATTATTAGAGCCTTTATGATAAATTTAAAAATATTTTTGTTGGAGAAAACAGTATATAACTACGAAACGCTATATATTCCTAGTTGACGGGCATGCTGTCTGCAAAATGGTGAACGTTGTCACATCTCTGGCATCGTTGTTTGCGTTTCATACATATTCAATTTCGAATATCCGAAGAATACAAATGTAAGTAAGGAATTTTTTCAAATGCACTTTTATGCTTTGAGCGAGAAACAAATGATTTACATGCCAGAAAATAAACCTGCCCTATCTTGATATAATGCCAGTTTAATATATATTCTATATAGTTGTTTACGCTGAAGACATCTACTATAAACAATATTCTGGATAATTTTTAATAGAAAGTTTAGATAACATTTCAGCATTATTTCTAACTGATGAATAATGTATTATTATTTCATTTTAATGTTTAATCTGAAGTGTATAGATAATGTTGAAAAACTAATGGTAAATTGCATCGTTTATAATATATTTGTGTCGGCTTCTGGCATGATGTTAACGTAGATATCGTTTTGTTGTCTGTGTCGTTGTTTAAAACGATGTGTCAAAATTACACCTGAATGTTGTCAATTAGCAATGAATATCAAATTTGACCATAGTTGAGAAAGGAGCAGTAACAGTAGCAGAAGCAGTAACAGAAGCAGTAATAACATTTACTGTAACAGTGGTACATGTGTATGTAGTTGCACTTGTAGAGGTATCATTAGTAGATTGTGTAATACTAGTACAAATAGTAGTGGAAGCAGTATAATAGCAGCTACAGTAGCAGAACAGTCACAATATCAATACGAGAACTGCAGCAGCATGACCTTCGATTTCAGCATCGATAGCAGTAGCAGTAATATAGCTGAAGTAAAGTAGGAATGGCAGAAAGAATTTCAGACGTAACAGCAAGTGTAATACCAGACATAACAGCAAGTTTGATATCAGACGTAACAGCAAATATAAAAGCAGACGTAACAGAAAGTGTAATACCAGACATAACAGCAATTTTAATATGAGACGTAACAGCAAGTGTAATATCAGACATAACAGCAAGTTTAATATCAGACGTAACAGCAAGTATAAAAGCAGACGTAACAGCAAGTGTAATAGCAGACACAACAGCAAGTTTAATATAAGACGCAACAGCAATTATAAAAGTCGACATTTCACCATCGTAGTTTCGACATTTCACCATCGTAGTTTCGACTTTCGACCATCGTACTTTCGTTGTTTCGACTTTTCACCAACATAGTTTCGACTTTTCATCATCGTAGTTTCATCTTTTCGCCAATAGCAGATAATAGCAGACGCAACAGCAAGTGAAATAGCAGACGTAACAGCAAGGTTAAAATAAGACGTAACAGCAAGTGTAATAGCAGATGCAACAGCATGTGTAATAGCAGATATAACCGCAAGTGTAATACCAGACGTAACAGCAAGTGTAATATCAGACGTAACAGCAAATGTAATAGCAGACGTAACAACAAGTGTAAAAGCAGATATAACAGCAAGTGTAATATCAGACGTAACAGCAAGTGTAATAGCAGACGTAACAGCAAGTGTAATAGCAGATGTAACAGCATGTGTAATACAAGACGTAACAGCAAATGTAATAGCAGACGTAACAACAAGTGTAAAAGCAGATATAACAGCAAGTTTAATATAAGACGAAACAGTAAATGTAATACCAGACGTAACAGCAAGTGTAATAACAGAAGTAACAGCATGTGTAATACAAGACGTAACAGCAAGTGTAATAGCAGAAGTTACAGCAAGTGTAATATCAGACGTAACAGCATGTGTAATAGCAGATGTAACAGCAAGTTTAATATCAGACGAAACAGTAAATGTAATACCAGACGTAACAGCAAGTGTAATAGCAGAAGTAACAGCAAGTGTAATGCAAGACGTAACGGCAAGTGTAATAGCGGACGTAACAGCAAGTGTAATACGACGTAACAGCAAGTGTAATAGCAGAAGTAACAGCAAGTGTAATATCAGTTGTAACAGCAAATGTAATAGCTGATGTGACAGCAAGTGTAATATCATACGTTACGTAACAGCAAGTGTAATATCAGACGTAACAGCAAGTGTTATATCAGACGTAACAGCAAGTGTAATAGCAGAAGTAACAACAAGTGTAATAGCAGACGTAACAGCAAGTGTAATAGCGGTCGTAACAGCAAGTGTAATAGCAGACGCAGCAGCAAGTGTAATAGCAGACGTAACAACAAGTGTAATAGCAGACGTAACAGCAAGTATAATATAAGACTTAACAGCATGTGTAATAGCAGACGTTACAGCAAGTTTGATATAAGACGTAACAGCAAGTGTTATACCAGACGTACCAGCAAGTGTAATATCAGTCGTAACAGCAAGTGTAATGTCAGATGTAACAGCAAGTGTAATATCAGACGTAACAGCAACTATAATATCAGACGTTACGTAACAGAAAATGTAATATCAGACGTTACGTAACAGTAAGTGTAATATCAGACGTAACTGCAAGTGTAATATCAGACGTTACGTAACAGCAAGTGTAATATCAGGAGTAACAACAAGTGTAATATCAGACGTAACAGCAAGTGTAATATCAGACTTTACGTAGCAGCAAGTGTAATATCAGACGTAACAGCAAGAGTAATAGCAGACGTAACAGCAAGTGTAATATCAGACGTTACGTAACAGCAAGTGTAATATCAGACGTAACAGCAAGTGTAATATCAGACGTTACGTAACAGTAAGTGTAATATCAGACGTAACAGCAAGTGTAATATCAGACGTAACAAAAGTGTAACAGCAGAAGTAACAAGTGTAATAGCAGACTTAACTGCAAAGTGTAATATCAGACATAACAGCAAGTGTAATATAAGACGTTACGTAACAGCAAGTGTAATATCAGACGCAACAGCAAGTGTAATAGCAGAAGTCATAACAATTGTAATAGCGGATGTACCAGCAAATGTAATAGCAGACGCAACAGAAAGTGTAATAGCAGAAGTTATAACAATTGTAATAGCAGATGTACCAGCAAGTGTAATAGCAGACGCAGCAGCAAGTGTAATAGCAGACGTAACAACAAGTGTAATAGAAGACGCAACAGAAAGTGTAATATCAAACTAAACAGAAAGTGTAATATCAGTCGTAACAGCAAGTGTAATTACAGACGTAACAGCAAGTGTAATGTCAGACGTAACAGCAAGTGTAATATCAGTTGTTTCAGAAATAGAAGCAGCAGGAATAACGTTTGACAATAGCAACAAAGATAACAACAACAGATGTAGTGATATTAAACATACTATACGTTTTATACTTTATAATCATTGGTACACTTAAATAATGGCAGGCACACAGACAGGTTGAAGAATACAGCAGACCATGTTATTGTATTCCGTCCCAGGAGTACAGACGAGTGACGTATAGTTTATATAAGCCAACTTATTATTGTTATTTTACTAACACGGTTTATACCGGCATTTAAAAAACAAACAAAAGCACGCACCTTCAATTGATTTGATCTAAAATTGTCCAATGTTTTCTTTTCTCTCGCTAAACCGAGCTATTGATTGCCACCGGATAACGGTCCGTGTATAACAGCTTTTCAATTTACATGTTTTGTTCAGGGGTACGACCAACAGGAATATCTGTTTTACAAATATGTACAGTATACCATAACTGCAAATAGATTTCACCCCAGATTTACATAGTAGGTAAATGTATTGTATAATTTGTTAGATTAAAACACCTTACTTATGTATATCAGGGCCTTACTTAGAAATAAACATGGTCACGCGTACTGACACATGTAAGAGTTCCCGCTTTATAAGATAATTGGTAATAAAGTAATTTAATTCACTTGTACGTGTGCTGAATAAAATGCAAGTTTAATATATAATGAATGCGAAATCTTAATAATAGTTTGTCAATTAAAATATAGAACAATAGTCTCATGATCTGCGGGTCGTGGGTTTGATTCCCGCCACGGTAATATGTCGTGCCCTTGAGCAAGACATTTTATCTGCAGGTGTTTAGAATTGTTTTAATTTATTTATTTTAGAACGATTGTGAAATAATTTCCTATGACTTACAACAAATCACTCTTGAAGTATTCATGGGTAGAACCAGTACTAAGTGCATTACAAAAACAAATATAAAAATATATAAAACAGCTTTATTATACAATCTCTTTACTACATTTAAGTATTAATATTTAATATAATCATAACAAGTTTCAATTAAATATAATGCAATGTATAATCGAAATATCTAAGGACAGACGCAATTCAGCTGATAATATAAAAATAAAAGTACGTGATATCAAATATCATACTTGACCGACTATCATAAAAAATAATGTGTTGATCATTTGACATATTTAATAATCGGAATTAAATTATAAATTATAGAACACAAATTTATACTTTATGCACGACAAAAAATTACAACAGGAGGAGATGTATGATTCAACAGTAAAAAAACAAACAATGCACCAAATAACAAAATTACAATATCACTGACTACTTTCCCACATATTCAGAGATGGGATATCCATGGTCATTAAGCTAAAGATAATAGTCAAACATCACATACACTATAGCTACTATATATCCTAACTTATAATTTAAAAAAAAAAACAACATGCAAACTAAATGACAGCAGAGTCTCATATATCAAGACGATCCGTGGCTATACCATCACTAAGGAATTCAAACCTGGCTTACGAGTGCGCCCAAGGGCAAATACAAAAGTTTTGATGAAATATTCGATGTTGTTTCATAAGCATTATTTTAATTTGGACTTAATCACTTAAGTAATATTTAGGTTAAACTTTGACCGTTTTGATATACTAAAAACATATTGCTGTTCCATCTTTAATTTTAATCTAAGTATGTTCATTTGCACTTTTAAATATGAAATAGTTTCTATTCTATGAATAGTAAATGTATATTTTTACAGCTATATGAACGTACCTTCATCGATAAATACTAAACACTAAATACATATTGACATTAACAATGTAATGACGAAACATTTTATACGATATTTATTTCAAAATTTAAGCAACTAATTCAACAAAATTCTGAGAATACTTTCCACTTTGTTAAAAATTAAACATATCGTCCGTTGCTCGCGTAAAATATTAATATTTTAAATACATACCTAAAAAATCTTTATGATCGGCCCTCAAATATGTATGGTGGCATATCCTTTAAATGGATTAAGTACATGTTTGTAATTATTGAATAAAGCACGAGTTTTACGATTGAATAAACACATGGGTGTAATTTATAAGGCGTATGGGAAGATAATGTATTGGATATATAATTACTTCTCAATATAAATCTAATGTGTAATTTATGAAAAACGGTTTTTGACGTTATTCAATTTAAATAATCATATTTATTATGATATGTTTAAAAGAACTATTGATTACTTCAGTTTAAATAGTTTTATTCAATGTTTTTGGTGTAAGTTGGATTAGAGAATGTTAAATATATCGCAGTGCTTAATATGCAGCAGGCGTCATATTGAGGAGGAAAGTAATGTATTTAAATTCACATATGCCATGTCAGTCAGTCATGCCTCGCAGAAAACCTATACCAGCACGGTCTAATTCGCGATCAGCGATACTTCGACCTAAGTCGACAACTTTGATTCTGGAGTCGACCTATGCGAATATGGAGCCAACAACACCGCGCTCCTGGTCGACAACGCCACGACCGCAATTGACCATGCTTCGTCCCAAGTCGGCTAAATCCCGGTTTGAGTCGCCGTCGCCAAGGTGTAAGTCAACCACACCCAGGATAGATTTGACGATACCAAGGCCGGATTCAACCACCCCGCGTCAATATACTACAACGTTGCATTCGAAAGGTTGCCGGGAATTACTTTGCACATGTTCCACGTCCACAGGTTTGTCTCTCCTTTTTTTTTTGTTTAGCAGACATTTTACGATTTTTATTTGCAAGTATACACTTACGCTAAAGGATTAGGCACACTATTTGAAACATGGTTCGAACCTAAGAACTGTTGTTTAAACGGTTATTTCTCGTGGTACTATTGTATTTTCCTTCAAACATTTATATAGTGTTTGTGTATTTGTTTGAATAATTTAGCGTCCCTTCTTTTGAAATCTAGGGCTAACAGACAGACAGTTAACCTAACCACTATTTTCTGTGATTCTTGAAGGTTAAACAGTCTTCGAGCACACCAATCTCCGAAATTAACTGATAACTTTTCCACTTGAATCAGCGGCGAGAGACGAACAACACGCAATGTCATATATCACTAGTCACGAAGATTGTGGATGCGTAAGAATTCGAGCTAACAACCCTTGGGGTATATTGCTATTATTTGCAATTATAAAGGCGTACGTAACATAAAGTTTGAAACATGGTTCGAACCCAGGACCTGTTGTTTCAAGGGTTATGTTTTGTATGTGCTTGTTGGGTTTGGTTGGGTTATTACATATGACATATACTTTGACATTGGTGCGGTATTAAACAACACTCTGGTACAGAACTTCTCATCATGGACAGGAGGGTGCGGGGTGCGGTTTATCACTAGAACAATTTTATGTCCTTAGAGACACAATTGTTTAGTATTGAATGTATGGAAAAAAGCCATCAAGTTGCTTGTACGTGTTTATGTTGTAAGGACGGGTTTCTTGTTCCCTCAAACATCAATATCACAAAATAGAAGGACGCACGACAAATGTAAACTAAACATGATTTTATTTACGAATGTGTAATCGTGAAAATATTGATATCAAAGAACTATCATCTGAAATTTCATTTTAAAGGAAGCAATAGTTTTCATAAAACATGTGAAATTAGGCAAGTTTTTTTTAAAATATAACTTAAATGTGATGTTTAACTTTTATCTAATATACCGAAGATTTTAATGATGGCAATAAAATATTATGACACTTTTTGGAAAGAATTTGCAAATTAGTTTTCAAAATAGAAACGGAATTTTGGGTCGGCACACATACTAGTTTATTCTAAGTTCACATTTACATCATGTTGATGTATAATTTCCAGAAATAAGTTTATGTGAAACTTTATCCCAATTGTCATGGGTCGCTTTAAGACATTCACCCACACTTATGAATGTAACCAATACAATCAGCTGAATTTAAATTAATAATATTAACCTTAAATTTTACATTATATGTAAAATGATAAATGATAATGTGCATGATTGTGTTAGTTTGAAAAAGCATAATAATTTTTATAGTGAAAATTGTCATTGCTATCGGTCTCTCGCCGCTGATTCCAGTGGAAAGGTTATCAGTTACTTTCGGAGATGGTTGTGCCCAAAGACTGGTCAACTTTCAAGGATCACAGAAAGAATGGTTTAGTATCTCATTGATATCAAGCAATGTTTGCATGTAGTGTTAAATAATGAACCTGTAATTCTCGCTTCAGAATCGATAGAATATTTACTGGTACATGTAATACACTTTACCACTTATCCGAATACTTGTATACTTTAGACAATAGATGACCATGTGCTGATTTCACGAACCACTTGTGTGTTACATTTCTGTGATCATGTAAAAATAGTTTACTTTTCTTCTTCTGTGTTTTTAATGTTTACTGTTAATAAAAGTTGGAAGTTCGAAGGTCGCAGAGTATACTATTGTTAATTGATTGTAAAATTAAAAATGAAAGAATCGCTTCAAATAAACATCGATTTAAGTCAAATATTACTTAAATATCCATATAGAGAATGAATCATAGTAATGTTTTCTCTACTGTATAACAAGCATTTGTTACAACAGTAATACTAATGTGTGTTTGACCGACTCCAAAATCTTGTCAAAATGTTTATGTTGCATGGTGTTTAGCGTCGCTTTCAACGATTGTTCAGTCATATCGTAACGGTATCTGCTTGAGACAGTATTCTAAGCGCTACCACACTGGAGTATCATGCCGCAGACACTTGGTATGATACCCCACCAAGTCAAATCATACTGACACCGGTCAGATCAGACCTAGAACTCTCCTCTAAATGCTGAACGTCAAGCGAGGTAGTTTCTAGTATTATTTGTCAAGTCTTTGGTATGACCCGTTCGGGAATCGAACCCATGACCTTCCGCATACGAGGCGGTCGCTCTACCACTAGACCACGTTTAAATGTTTATGATACAGTGAATTTGTCTTAATGGACATTGTTTGAAGTTTGTAACGTGTATATTGCACGGTCTGTTATATAAATGTATTATGTTGCTTGTTCTCGTTGGTTTTAAAGCCTTTTGGAATTTGTTAGATAAAACTATCTGACTAAATACAACATTATCTCTGCTGTATTAAACAGTCATGCCCAAACGACAAATCTTTGTTTTATTTATTTTTTTCAAAATGATCGATCCGTTTAATGTTCTGGTTACCGGCCCAGTGACCAGATGGTATGATATAGATTTGGCCCAGATCGTTTTATACTTTATCTCGTGCACACTACATGATTGATATATGATAACGCGCGTAGTGTTGAAAATAAACACACCGGGCTTTAACATTAATACAAAATATCAAGTAATACATGTATGATCAAAGTATTGACCTAGTTTTAAGTCTGCCCGTTAACATTATTCCCCGAATGACAATATTTAATATTAAAGTTATAGTTTAATAAAAACTTCTTCAGTCAATACTTTATAGATGAAAGATGGAAATTACTGGTGTGCAAATAGCAAATTCTAGTTGTGTGATTCACAACAGAAGTTGTGTGATTCACAACAGAAGAAGAACTGAATTATAGTAATGATGAAACGCAGAATCTCGCATTTTCTTCTTACTTACCTGTACACACGTTGGAATAACTTTGTACTGGTGTTTAAGTGTTTACAGTATTAACCCATACGCATCTAGTTAAACATTTAAAGCACTGTATGTGTATTTGGACTTTTTAATGATATAGACCGAACGATCATTTGATGGAATTGATTTAAAACGTTTTAAACGTCTGGTATGTGATTACTAAACTGAGTGTGTCTTGCATATAAATTAACATCTTCCACTTGTCTGGGTTGTTTTTTATCTATCGCATTTCTTCAACATCAAAGGAAATAGGTTGTGTTTGCATTCTGTTTTCCTTGGCAAGCTTACTTTTTTTTATCGTGATAGTCCTTCAATAATTTACCTACAAACAAATCCGAACAAAGAATTTGAATTTAATTAACAAATATAGCAAGCAAAATAAAGCTTAGGTTCGTAGACATTCATATTCTCCAAACTCGACTTTTTACTTTTATTATCTCTGATCAACTGGGATGTTATTTCTATGCGTTCAGTTGAGTATTGTGATATGCAACTAAGTGAAGTTATATCGGATCAAAGGACACCTAGGTCTAGGAAGGACAGAACGCAACTAAAGGAAGAAAATAGCAGACTCGGTATTATTGAGTATGTCCATGTTCATGGGGCGTAATGCAACATGCAACACCCCTCACGTTACCAGGCAACGATCCATAATAATGATAATGATAATGATAATGAAACTAATGATAATAATGACAATGACAATTATAATGATGATAACAATATTAATGATAGTAACAATAAGAAGAAAAAGAAGAAGAATAATGGTAATAATAATAATATAAAAATAAAAATAATAATAATAATAACAATAACAATAATACAAATTTTGATAATAATTATAGTTTCTCATTTGAACAATAGGGCGCTCAAACGCAAGCGGTATTATATTCTCATACAACATTAAATGAGAATATGAAGGAAAAGAAGAAAGAACAAGAACAAGAGCAAGAAGACATTTTATTGACTTTTACAGTTACAGTACGTCATCATATAAAACATATATACAATACATTTACGTGACAAATCAATGCAAAGGTTTTAACAATTACAAATGTTAAAAATCCACAAAGCTCTAACTCATTTCTAATATGTTTTTTTATTAATTTTAAAGTTTGCAATAACAATGAGGCTGAACACTTTATTAGTTGTTTACTTTGGAACGACTTCTAAAAGAAATCTACTAAAATGTATGATTTATTTATTTTTTGTGAAAATATCAATGTGAATTGTAAATTGAATGAATGAATGAATGAATGAATGAATGAATGAATGAATGAATGAAAAGATGACCGACCGACCGACCGACCGACCGACCGACCGACCGACCGAACGACCGACCGAACGAACGAACGACCGACCGAACGAACGAACGAATGAATGGTGTTTTATGGCATGTCGTTATATACATGTAAGTAAGTTTCGATCGTAAAGCTAATGATGATGTCTATGATGATAATTATGATGATGATGATGTACGACAGAAACAAAATTCGGTCGATTTTTCAAAAACATTTTTAAAATGAACATTTTTTAAAATTGTTTTGTGTACTTATACTTGATACATTATGTAGTATTTTTTGCGAAATAGCAACTGTGCTACTTTAAACATTTAGTGTGTACAAATACATATAAATGTTTTCCATTGATGGCATGCACACCGACATATTCTTAGTAAATACTGAGTTACATCATGCAGATATTTAATTAAAAAAAAAGTTTTAAAGTGAAAATTTATCAAACTTGTTTTATTTACTTTTATATTATGTAGTCAACTTATAAAATAGCAACTGTGCTATATTTAAACATAAAGTGTGTACTTTTACGTGTAAATATTTGCCATTGGCGGCATGCACACTGATGTATCCTAAGTTCATAGTTGCACCTCGTAGATATGTAACTCTCAGAAATAGTTCTATAGTTGACCTGTTATCAAAATTGCCTTGTGTACCATTCATTGATACTATATTTACGAAATATCAACTGTGCTTCTTTAAAAATAAAGTTAGTACAAGTATGTTTAAATATTTGCCACCGACGGTATGCATTTATATCGATTGTTAAGTAACACGATACCTGTATGTGATCGAACAAAATAAACCGATCCATTATATACAAATGTATACAAATTGAATACAAATACGTGTATAAGTTTGTATGTTATGGATTGTGCACATGTCGTCTTTGGTTTATATGTTTGTGTAGATAGCCATTTTTATAAAGGTTACTATTGAAATAAAAAGTTTTGTCTGTGTTAAATTGAAAAGAACAATTATGGACCCTAAAATCGACGGACGACTATATTGGATAAATCCCAGTGGTATATGTTTGCCAGCGGGAGCCGTGTATGGCGGTAAAGGACGATCGACAAAGGACGTTTTCTATATAGGTTGTTGTTTAAATTTATTTGGTTTGTTTGAATATTTAGCTAAACTTTTATGCCATCGAGGGCTGACAGACGATCAGTTAACCTAACTGCTGTTTCCTGGGATCCTGGAAAGTTAACCAGTATTCGAGCATATCCCAATTCCGCTAGTAACTGATAATTTTCCCACTTGAATCAGCGATGGGAAACGAATGACATCAAAGAGACTGTATCCGAGAGGGGATTCGAACTCACGACCTCTGGATTGGAAGTCAAGCGCGTTACCGACTGAGCAAACCGGACTCGGCTGTTGTTTTAGATACGTGTTTCTTTATCTATATTATTAATATTATATTCTGTTCATAGTTAGGCATTTTTACATGTGTTTGCAAAGACAGGATATAATTTGAAAAGAACAACAACAACGAAATCTGCTTTGGGTTTAATGGGATATGGCGATTTTGATACATTTTCTTTTAAAACTATAATGTATATCTGTTCATATTTTCTAAACTAGCGTGACTGCTAATACTTTCTTTAAACTTAAGTTAAATGGTTAAACTTTCAAAATAAACTATGATGCAAATTTTGCAATTATATGAAAAACAAAAGTATTAGCGTATGTTTTGTATGATTGTGTGAGGCGGTATGCTTTGTTTAATGCTGCTTCCATTGGACTGCGGCGGTGGTAAAGTAGTAGAGCGTCCGCCTCACATGCGGAAGGTCGTGGATTCGAACCCAGACTGGGTCATACCAAAGACTTGATAACTGATACTTGAAGCTTCCCTTCTTGGCGCTCAGCAATGAGAGGATAGTTCTTGAGTGAGGTATAGGAGCATGTGTCTTCTTCGGTACGTTACTCCAGTGGGGCAGCGCTTAAATACTGTAGCCACCGTCGTAATATGATCGAAAAGTTCTTGAAAAAAAAGACGCTAAACACCATACCACAAATACATGTCAATTACCAGTTAGTAGTAGTAATTTTATTCAACATACATATTTCACACATATGTTATAACCTTTATGATATGAATAACTCTACTCATCCAGCATTGATTGAACATTTTTAATATCTAACAATGTTGTTATTTTTACCTAAATATAACCATGTTTTAAATGTGTAATACTGTTGAATTTATATCTGACGTAAACGTGACTGTTGCTACTCAGTTCTCCATTGGTCATATCAAAGATGATACAAATTGGCGCAATAGAGCTCGTGATATATACTTTCATTAAACATCTCAACTTGAGATTTTATTCAACTCAAGTGTTTTTAATTGCTATAAGTGTATTTACATTGCCTTTTGTTTGCATGCATCTTTTACCAATGAGTTATGATTTAAATTCTGTGCAAATATTTAATGTGCAATACGTTTAAATTATCATTTAGATAAACTAAAATTTTTGAGAGAAGGTAAATCTCAAATTGAGATTCTAAGTGAAACCGGTCCCAGCTTTTGTATTGATTATAGCTTTATAACATATTTACAAATAATGAATAACATTAATTTGGTAGTTTATCTTGTAAGTTGTTGATGTTGTTGGTAGTAACGATTTGCATAAACGTTCTATTAGTCTCTTATAATTCTTCTTAGAGTGGCTATGAACATTGCTAAATATATATTCTTGTATTGTATTGTATGCATTGTACATGGATGAGGCAAAAATGAACTTATATTAATTAATTAGTTGATTAGACGTACGACCACACGTCAACAAGAATTCGACTATCTGAAATATTGATCGAATCTTAACTCAGTATACTGAAGAACCAACCCAGCACTTGTGTGTTATTTATTATTATCAACATGTTTTAATTGAATTGATATAGTAAAATAATAAAACAGTGATTTGAAAAAATCCGATTCCCCAACTGGCAGTTGGTTGGTAGTTGGCGATTCGCGGCGAATCCCGAACTAGACATTTTGAATCGCCGTCTGGTGAGTATATCGATTTGAAAAAAAAAAAACCAACAAAAAACGAATCCCCAACTTGCAGCTACTGGCAACACATTCATCCTACTCATCTTTAGAGCATACGTTTTATATCAATACATACATCAACTGTCATATTAAAATTCTAGTATTTTATTTGTTAAATGTTTTTGTTTACAGCTCGAGCACGCATTCGAGGAAATGTTATTCCTGGAATGGTCATTCCGAGAGAAGACCGTTTCTTCACCAGCTGGAATGGTCAGGAGGCTTCTAGCAGAGATTATGAGATTCTTATCAATAAATGGAATGTCCAGGGTCTGCAGTGGCTCTCGTGTTCCGGTGGACAGATGCCTAGTAGAGCTGTCCAGGGTGGCCACACGCGAGCGGGAGAACCGCTTTATATTGCCCGGGCACTCACGCCGGAAATGACGCAATGCATAGGTAGGTTTTCATTGCCATTTACATAGAAAAATACTTTATAATAAAAGTTAAATTCAGAAGAATTTCGTTTTTATTTCATGGAAGGTAGGGTCATAAATGACAAAGCCGAGAGAAAGCGAGCATTTCCGTTTCAGTTTTAACAAGTGAATTTAAATGACAACGCAAAACTGGGAACAGGCGAACATTTCCGTTTCAGTTTTAACGAGTGAATTTAAATGACAACGCAAAGCTGGGAAAAGCGAACATTTCCTTTTGAGTTTCAACGAGTGAATTTAAATGACAACGCAAAGCTGGGAAAAGCGAACATTTCCTTTTGAGTTTCAACGAGTGAAGTTAAATGACAACGCAAAGCTGGGAACAAGCAAATATTTTCGTTTGAGTTTCACGTGTAAATTTAACTGACAATTCACTGAAGCCAATATTTCCTATTTTACTTTAATTAGAAACATCTAAAAAACTTGTAAAATCCCTGTTGTTAAGCATGTTATGAATAGTTAAAAATGGTTAAAAGAGTTGCTGGTTGGAAGAGCAAAGTATGGCAAAGCATATACTGTAAAATTACATCTCTGGTTCTAAACACGTGAATTTTATTCGATATTCTCAGACACCAGTTAAGTTTGTGATATTCTATATATAGAGACATGCACTTCTTGAACACTGAACACATTGGCAATGGTTCTCAAAGAGTATTGTTTCCATAGGTAGTCCTCAGTTGGTCCAAATATGCAGAAAAATCATAGGGTTGACAAGATTGCTTTTTCACAATTTCGATGGTTTAATGAAACTTCATTATATTAGAAAATTCTGCCCATTGCAGTGAATCACTCCGCCTATTTAAACTGTTACATCTTCTTTCAACAGTACCCAAGGTAATCCAAATTTAGCAGAACTCATGAAAATATTCCAATTTTATCATATGTGCAAAGAAACCATTTTAAGCATTTTCCACAAAAATAACGCCCAATCGATTTATACAGCTCTAATTTCCTTGGTGCAATAATCTTGCTACCGTCACAAAAGGGAGGTAATTTGTATGTGGGGACTTCTTTTTAATAAGAAAATTATGGATATCACTGCTAGCCTATTTTTTCTTTAAAAAAAAATGGTCAACAAAACTTATTGCGCATTTTTTATAAGTGGATTCATTCCTTACATTTGTGCTTTCTTTTACAATGGCTAGGCCTCATTTTATATAAAACATAGATCTATATCACAATGTCACAAGTCAAACATATGCTGTTATATGCTCAACCAGGATTCATATAAAAGTATAAATTAAAGCGCAAACACTTAATCCAACCTCAAATTTGAAACAAGAACAGATCTTAGTTTAAAAATTTCAGGTATTTATTTTTATTTTGGCTATTATGAGTCCTTTTTTTTTAAGTTGAGCATGAACACTTTAAGTTGAGCATGAACACTTTAAGTTGAGCATGAACACTTTGAGTTGAGCATGAACACTTTAAGTTGAGCATGAACACTTTGAGTTGAGCATGAACATTTTAAGTTGAGCATGAACACTTTGAGTTGAGCATGAACACTTTAAGTTGAGAATGGAGCAAAGTTGTAAAACCTCGGGACCTGGTAAAAATATCAATTACGGGACTTGTTCTGATTACAGCTGTAAATGTCGAACTGAAAACATATTCTAATTAACATAATATGTATTATATTATTTATTAAGATATAAAACATTGGATTATTTAATGATTATATCATTTGATTTTTCAGGAACTTTTCGCCCTTCCACGGGCCTCTGTTACATACCGTGGCGTGGAAAGGAAGTGACATCATCAAAGTACGAGATATTGTGCCATAGATCGAAACTGCAAAACAAAACTTACATATACGCACCTTCTCGGCCACTCGGCGATACTCTCAAAGTACAGACACTAAGAAATCCCTTTAAATTGACAAATTTTACCGCTTACATGTAAGTATGTAACATACAAAAATTCAAACGTAAATGCAGAATAACGGATTAGGGTGAGGGAATTGGGTAAGCGTTCACGCTGGACGCGAATTTTCGAGATCAAGTCCTGGACAACAGTTTTACAAGCTGTAGAAAAACCGCCATCTATAACGATATACTGTATATGTCAACCAGCCCTGTTAGATATAAAAACGAGACGATATTGAAGGCTGTAGACATAATATATAGGAGGCATATTGACAAAGAAGACAAACTAGGAGACTTAAAAAACTGACCAACGTTTTTAGTATCAGTCTTTAGTTGGGTCTTTAAACTGGACTTATCTGCCAAATATTCGATGAAGTTGTTGTATTTTGATACACATAATCTTTTTTTTTTTAAAAATGTACTTTATAGTTATATTTTACAATACTGTATTTGAAGAAATGATCTATTGGAAACACCGAACATAACTAAAGAAGAACCGGGCAGACTCTGTTTTACTGAGTCTGTCCATGAGGGGTAATGGAACATGCGACACCCCTCATGTCCATAAGCATGGCTTAAGTTGTTTTCTGTTCCATAGCAACACCGAAGAGCTCAATTATTCCAATGTGTCTTGTTATTTCATATCAAATGAAATATTTACCAGGAATTTCAATCATTAACAAAACATGCAACACCTCTCATATCACTAAGCATGATATTCTATTCGTCAACAACCATTACGGTAAATGAGCAGTTAGAGATATTTACAACAACGAGTCAAAAACGGGGCAACTTTGCCATGGCAGTTTTACAGCACGTTATAGTGTTGCCGTGATGGGCGACCTTGTCATGGCCGCTATACAGCACGTTAAAGTGTTGCCGTGATGGGTGACATTGTCATGGCCGCTTTATAGCACGTTATAGTGTTGCCGTGATGGGTGACATTGTTATGTCAGCTTTACAGCACGTAATAGTGTTGCCGTGATGGGCGACCTTGTCATGGCCGCTATACAGCACTTTATACTGCTGCCGTGATGGGCGACCTTGTCATGACCGCTATACAGCACTTTATACTGCTGTCGTGATGGGCGACATAGCCACGGCCGCTGTACAGCACGTTATACTGCTGCAGTGATGGGTGACTTTGTTATGGCAGCTATACGGCACGTTATACTGCTGCTGTGATGGGCAACCTTGTTATGACCGTTATACAGCACGCTATACTGCTGCCGTGAAGGGCGACCTTGCAACGGCCGCTATACAGAATGTTATACTGCTGCATGATGGGCGACCTTGTTATGACCGCTATACAGCACCTTATACTGCTGCCGTGATGGGCGACCTTTCAACGGTCTCAATACAGCACGTTATACTGCTGCAGTGAAGGGCGACCTTGCTATGACTGCTATACAGCACGTTATACTGCTGCCGTGATGGACGACCTTGCCACGGCCGCTATACAGCACGCTATACTGCTGCAGTGATGGGAGACCTTGTCATGGCCGCTATACAGCAAGTTATACTGCTGCCGTGATGGGCGACATTGTCACGGCCGCTATACAGTACGGTATACTGCTGCCGTGAAAGGCGACCTTGTCACGGCCGCTATACAGCACGTTATTACGCTGCCATGATGGGCAACCTTATCACGGCCGCTATACAGCACGTTAAACTGCTGCGGTGATGGGCGACCTTGTCACGGCCGCTATACAACACGTTATTCTCCTTCCGTGATGGGCGACCTTGTCATGGCCGCTATACAGCACGCTATACTGCTGCAATGATGGGCGACCTTGTTATGACCCTATACAGCACGCTATACTGCTGCCGTGATGGGCGACCTTGTCATGGCCGCTATACAGCACGCTATAATGCTGCCGTGATGGGCGACCTTGTTATGACCGCTACACAGCACGCTATAATGCTGCCGTGATGGGCGACCTTGTTATGACCGCTTTACAGCATGTTTTACCGCTGCCGTGATGGGCGACCTTGTCACGACCGCCATACAGCACGCTTTAATGCTGCTGTGATGGGCGACCTTGTTACGACCGCTATACAGCACGCTATAATGCTGCTGTGATGGGCAACCTTATCATGGCTGCTATACAGCACCTTATAATGCTGCCGTGAAAGGCGATCTTGTCATGACCGCTTTAGAGCACACTTTAAAGCTGCCGTGATGGGCGACCTTGTTATGACCGCTATACAGCACGCTTTAATGCTGCCGTGATGGACGACCTTGTTTTGACCGCTATACAGCACGCTATAATGCTGCCGTGATTGGCGACCTTGTCACGACCGCCATACAGCACGCTTTAATGCTGCTGTGATGGGCGACCTTGTTACGACCGCTATACAGCACGCTATAATGCTGCCGTGATGGGCGACCTTGTAATGGTCGCTTTACAGCACGCTTTACTGCTGCCGTGATTGGCGACCTTGTTATGACCGCTATACAGCACGTTATACTGCTGCCGTAATGGGCGACCTTTTACACCGCCGCTATACAGCACGCTATAATGCTGCCGTGATGGGCAACCTTGTCATGGCCGCTTTACAGCACGTTATACTGCTGCCGTGATGGGCGACCTTGTCATGACCGCTATACAGCACGTTATACTGCTGCTGTAATGGGCGGCCTTTTCACGACCGCTATACAGCACGCTATAATGCTGCCGTGATGGGCGACCTTGTAATGACCGCTATACAGCACGTTATACCGCTGCCGTGATTGGCGACCTTGTCACGGCCGCTATACAGCACGTTATAATGCTTTCGTGTTAGTCAATGCTATGTGATTACGGGATCCCTTGTTTTAGACCAATATTGATTCAAACATTTATTAAATAACGTTTACTTGAACATATTGTTTAAACAAGATATTGCTATTATACATCAAGTTGCTATCAGGAAAAACGTAAAATAATTGTATAGGTCAGTCATGTTGATTAAGAGCGATTACTGTGACAAATGGAAACATACAGTCAATCACAGTTGTTCCCCTTGAAAATATTTTTTTTAAAGTCCGGTTTGGGCAGTTATTTTCACTTGTATGACTTTTTAATGCAAAATTGTATATACGCATTTACCATAAATGTGAATTGTTTTCCTTTAAATAATACAGATTTTTTTATTATACCTGTTGTTTGCATTAAATCAGATGACACACTGTCATCCTAAAATGGAACCGTTACATCTGTATTATTGTCATATTTTGTTATTATTTCTTATATACATTTTATTATCCTGTTTTTTATTTGATTCAGATGACAGATTGTTCTCTGTTACAATATATTATTTGTTACTTGTACTACTATAATTATTTTGTATTGCTTTTAACAGTATTAATACATGTTTATTACTGCTTCTATTGTTAGTAGGAATATCTGTTTGTCACTGCTATTATTGTTAGTATTATTTTTAGCTTAATGTTACAAGGATAGAAAATCGATTAAGGGATGATTCACCAAACAAAGTTAACACATGTTTATGAAGTATTTCAAAAGTGACAAGAAGTGTTAAATTAGAACACGATTTAATGTATACTATAGTGCCATTACTAGTAGAAATAAGTATCAGTCTATCCTACATTTGTATGTAAACTGTATAGGGATATATGTATATACGTACCATAGTAAGTTTACATAGTATATGTACATAACTGATATGTTCCGAGCGCATGGTTTGTTTTATTTGTTTTTACATGTTGATTATTAGCTGCCATGTATGCTAAGGTCAAATAAGGTCAAATTAAAAAACTTTAATCTAAGACAAGCAGCCAGGAGATCCTGATTTTAGGCTGGTTCCAGTTCCAATGCACATGGTTTCATTAATATTGAATATATAATAAATAAATAACCAGTCAAAATTGAGTTATGGTTTTAAGTATTTAAGTTAAACCCAAGAAACAGTTGATGAAACGGAGGCCTGGAAATACATGTTAATATAGAGCATTCAGTAATAAAGGACTCAGATAGAGAATTCTGAATCCGAGTAAAACTACTGCCCATTTGCAAGTATCTGACAAACATTATTACGTTCACATAATCTGGCAAAGTCAACCACGTCCTAAACAGAAAATATATAACAAACAAGGAAAGGACCTTTCACAGGACACAGCCGGCAAAGCTGCATGAATTCCATTACTATACTGAATAATTCTCCTTGTACAATACGTACATAGGGAAGGAGCGACAACCGCTTCCTCGTCTTGGAATGGTCAGTGGAGAAGATGCCAATTAAGAGCTGAAACCGGGTAAATTAGTGCACGTTCGACCTCGCTCTTCCCAATGTTGTTGTTGTTGTTGTATGGTGTTTAGCGTCGCTTTCAACAATTTTTCAGTCATATCGCGACGGTGTCTACTTGAGACAGTATTCTGAGCGCTGTCACACTGGAGTATCATGCCGCACAGGCCCATGGTATGATACCCCACCTGGTCAAATTATACTGACACCGGGCTCGAACTTTCCTCTAAACGCGTAGCGTCAAGCGAGGATGTTTTTAGTACCATTTTTAAAGTATTTGGTATGACCCGGTCGGGGATCGAACCCACGACCTTCCGCATGCGAGGCGGACGCTTTACCACTAGACCACGCTGCGGTCTCAGCATAAAGGTAAGACTGTATATAAACATTTTATTTGCCGTGCTTCTACTTACACACGAAAATTCGGCTGCCCGAACTGTTGTATTGACTTTGAGATCATATTGGTTTTCTTTTTTCATAAATTCTCTCCATTTTGACAGTACAAATTCAAAATTTACAGCTGCCTACATACTCACTTAAAATGATTGAACGGAACACAGCAAAAACACAAACAGATTTAAGGATGGCCTGAGTTTTCTTGAGACACCGTCTCCTACCACTTTACCACTGAGGATCCGCCACACGGTTTATAAATAGAATGTAACTATACAGTTTCTGACATGTGTTTATATCACAGACATGTTGTTAACATTCTATTTGTACATTATTGCATTGTTATCATTTCAATAAATTAATCTTTTAAAATAGTATTTAAATTCATGTTGTTTTTTTTATATTTGAATACACATATGTGTTAAGATATATATTCATTTACAGATTATGTGACAAAAAATGTACTTTCGCGTACAAACACGTCATAAACCGTTTGCCATATCGACGATGGAATACACCTTAATGTTGTTCCATATTATAACGGACCCAAGGTGTCGCATCTTGACTATTTGAAAGATGAATTGGTAGTGGCAAGTGTTTGGTTTTGTTTATTTGCCTAAACGTCTCACACACCAATTAATTTTGTACTGTTCTACATATAGAGACATGCACTTCTGGAAAACTGGATACATTACCAATGGTTCTAAAAGTGCCTTATTCCCATAGATAGTCCGCTGTTGGTCCAAATATGCAGAAAAAAAACATGGGGTTGACCAGGTTGCTTTTTTACAATTTCGATCGTTTGATAGCACCCCTTCACCAGTCACCACATTACAAACACAATACACACATGGACCAGTCACCACATTACAAATACAATACACACAGTCACCACATTACAAACACAATACACACATGGACCAGTCACCACATTACAAATACAATACACACAGTCACCACATTACAAATACAATACACACAGTCACCATATTACAAACACAATACACATATGGACCAGACACCACATTACAAACACAATCCACATTTGGACCAGTCACCACATTACAAACACAATACATATGGCTATAGACCAGTCTTAATCATTAGAAATAAAATACATACATAGACCAGTCATAATAATTATAAACAAAAATACAAATATACATAAAAGTGAGAACAGGGGTCACGCATAAAATATTTGGTAATGTCACCATTTAAACCATTCAATCATGTTCATAATGACATTAAAGAAACCACGCGTTTTTAAATCTAATGTGCAGTTTGGTAAGCATACAGACACGGAGTTTTGCCCGACTTTGGACGCTACCGTCGATTGTACCTCTCTCCTTAATCTCTACTTCATCATTTCTTTCATCAAATAATTCTTACATATTCAATTACTTCATTTATGTAACATGTAAATGTATTTCAACTTGATCACTATTTGTATATAAATATTCTGTCGGAAACGTTCTTAATTATTGTTGTTAGAGCTTGTGGCCCGACTCATTTGCTAATGTGTTATATATTAGTACTTAAAACGAAAAAGAAACGCATATTTATGTGTATATGTGTTTGTTTCAACATAAATGATTTTCAAATCGAAAGCAATCCAATTTGATTTTCATAATATGAATATTGGTGAGTATAATCTCATCAAACAATTCCAACAGGCTACCGCTACAGGGCCGCCTGATTAGCAACGCTGTCACTAAAATCCACAGTCAAGTCAGTATCGCGTAATACTACCCTCTGCATTCTACGTGGTGTTAGTGGTGTTCTACCGTATGGTCTACAGGTCTAATGCCAACCTCGAACAATCGGTTTCTCACAGTGTACCGGACGTGTTTAGAACACTTTCAACGGCAGTTTGAAACCGCTGATAAACTAGACATATGGTACGGTATTTTGCCTGGGTACAATTACGCGTGAACGCCCTCTCCGTGATCCATCCGAGACCGTGCAAAATTAACGTAGTCTGTGCTCGAGTCAACTTTTTGTGAAATGGTAGCCTGAGTTAGTAGTTTTACGACCATCGCTTGCACCATTCTTTGAAATAGTAATGTAACGGCACGTTCATGATCATGTTGGTAAAGCCTTGGTATCGGTTTTTACGTTCAATGTACTCATAATGAACGTATGTGTTAAACGATTGTTTCTGAATTTTGAAATGAGATCCAATGGTAAAGCGTCACGTGGGTAACTGTGCACAAGGAAATCTTACTTTCATACTTAACGTGTTATTGTTTTAATATCGCTAGTTAACCTTACTAATGTACTGTATATTGTCGGCCAGATACTCAATAAACAATATAAAAAGTAATATTTTGTTTAATGTAACCCATTAAAATATTTGAACAATGTGTGGGGCGATCGTATGGTGTCTATCGAGATGGGTAAGCAACAGGATACATTTATTAAGCGGGGATTCCCCCCTTCATTTTTGCTAACATTTCTGTGTTTTTATTCTTTTCGATTTTACAGTGTTCATTTAAAATTAATATATATAATGAATGTTATAACATTTATTTCCGGTACATGTATACATAATAGATATGGAAGGAACTGTAACAAATGTTGTTATAACTAGCATTTCAATCCATTTGCGTATGTTATATATAAATATGTATTATCATGATATGTTATTTACCTGTAACATAAGTTATAAATATGTTAAACCCAAACCAAACCAAACTAAACTATTGCACAAAACACAAATAGAGGAAATAAAATTATCAACAGCTAAATGATGTTTCTTCAGATAACAATTATCTGAGGACTTTGCGGAAACGACGTATACATAGGTAACGACATAAGGATATTGTACTATAATGATAAGTATGAAGTACTCTTTAAAAGTGTTTCAGATACAGATTAAATTCAACACAATGTTTGCTTTTTAAATTTAGACTTAAGAAGCCAGGTCATGGACTTAGATATGGTGTGTTTTCTGTCGTAATATAATGTTCAATAAACAATTTATAAACAAAAATTACACTCTCTGTAGGAAAAGAACACAAACAATCCATACTATTACAAACATTACAATAATTACATTCAGCACATCACAAACATGTCTTAGAACTGATAATAGATGTTATAACTTTGGAACAAATAGGTACAAAACCCGTTACTTGGAATCTTACACTTGGACTGCATTTAGGTCCGTTAAACGTTTAACGTTGTTTTTTCTGGACACTAACTTTAATTATCAGACATTACACATTAATCTTAGAGAACCGGGCAGCAAATATATTTGATGAGTGGAGCACGTGGTCCAGTTGCAGAGCATCTGGCCCCGGGTCAGATTAAGTTTAATAAGTTGTAAAAACTTGTTTCACAATCGAAGTGAAATAAATAAGTTCAAATCAAATTTAACGGAACTGGATACAGCCAGCCATGGTTTATCGGTTCGCCAAATCTCGCTATTCATTCATATCATAAAACAAGACTTTGTAAATGTAAGAAGCATCATCCGGCTACATGTATCAGCGTACGACTGTTAAAGTGGCTCGGAATGTGACGAATGTTAGGGTGTATCAAAAACACAAACACTATAGGTCTCACTGCACTGTTGAGCTTTTTTCTTTGTTCTATATAAAATAAGGTCTAGGTCTCACTACACTGATGAATTTTGTTCTTTGTTCTATATAAAATAAGGTCCAGGTCTCGGTGCACAGTTGGTTGTTTTGTTCTTTATTTTATATAAAATAACGTATAGGCCTCACTACACTATTGAACTTTGTTTTGTGTTCTATAGAAATAAGGTCACGGTCTCACTTCACAGCTGAATTTTATTCTTTGTTCAATATAAATTACGGTCTAGGTCTCGCTGAACAGTTGATATTTTTGTTCCTTGTTCTATATAAAATAAGGTCTAGGTCTCACTGCACAGTTGAATTTTGTTCTTTGTTTTATATAAAATAAGGTCTAGGTTTCACTACACTGTTAAATTTTGTTCTTTGTTCTATATAAAATAAGGTCTAGGTCTCGCTGAACAGTTGACTTTTTTGTTCTTTGTTCTATATAAAATAAGGTCTAGGTTTCACTACATTGTTGAATTTTGTTCTTTGTTCTATATGAAATAATGTCTAGGTCTCGCTGCACAGTTGATTTTTTTTGCTCTTTGCTCTATATAAAATAAGGTCTAAGTCTCACTGCACAGTTGAATTTTGTTCTTTGTTTTATATAAAATAATGTCTAGGTCCCCAACACTGTTGAGTTTTGTTCTTTGATCTATATAAAATAAGGTCTAAGTCTCACTGCACAGTTGATTTTTTTGTTCTTTGTTCTATATAAAATAAGGTCTAGGTCTCGCTGCACAGTTGATTTTTTTGTTCTTTGTTCTATATAAAATAAGGCCTAGGTCTCAATACACAGTTGAATTTTGTTATTTGTTTTATATGAAATAATGTCTAGGTCCCCAACACTGTTGAGTTTTGTTCTTTGATCTATATAAAATAAGGTCTAAGTCTCACTGCACAGTTGATTTTTTTGTTCTTTGTTCTATATAAAATAAGGCCTAGGTCTCAATACACAGTTGAATTTTGTTATTTGTTTTATATAAAATAATGTCTAGGTCCCCAACACTGTTGAGTTTTGTTCTTTGATCTATATAAAATAAGGTCTAAGTCTCGCTGCACAGTTGATTTTTTTGTTCTTTGTTCTATATAAAATAAGGTCTAGGTCTCAATACACAGTTGATTTTTTTGTTCTTTGTTCTATATAAAATAATGTCTAGGTCCCCAACACTGTTGAGTTTTGTTCTTTGTTCTATATAAAATAAGGTCTAAGTCTCGCTGCACAGTTGATTTTTTTGTTCTTTGTTCTATATAAAATAAGGTCTAAGTTTCACTGCACAGGTGAATTTTGTTCTTGGTTTTATATAAAATAAGGTCTAGGTCTCGCTGCACAGTTGGATTTTGTTATTTGTTCTATATAAAATAAGGCTTAGGTCTCACTGCACAGTTAAATTTTGTTCTTTGTTTTATATAAAATAAGGTCTAGGTCTCAATACACAGTTGAATTTTGTTATTTGTTCTATATAAAATAAGGCCTAGGTCTCGATACACTATTGGATTTTGTTCTTTGTTCTATATAAAATAAGGTCTAGGTCTCACTTCACAGTTGAATTTTGTTCTTTGTTTTATATAAAAGAAGGTCTAGGTCTCACTGCACAGTTGAATTTTGTTATTTGTTCTATATAAAATAAGGCCTAGTTCTCGATACACTGTTGGATTTTGTTCTTTGTTCTATATAAAATAAGGTCTAGGTCTCAATACACTGTTGGATTTTGTTCTTTGTTCTATATAAAATAAGGTCTAGGTCTCACTGCACAGTCGAATTTTGTTCTTTGTTCTATATAAAATAAGGTCACGGATTTCAATGGTAAAAAATTGAATTTCACAAAGAATACTTTTTAGATTTTTTTTCATAGCAGAAATGTTTACCCATTTAAATGCACAATAACTGGTAGGTTGACCAGGTTGTTTATTTTTTATAGAGTGTGCAGTGACACCCTGAGATTTTTTGAAAAAAAGAAGTCCTCAAATGCTCATAAATACATGCATGTGTTGAAATCCTATGAAAATCCCTTTTTAACACCAGTGATGTCTTATTGCAGTATCTGCTGTCTACTCATCTACAGCAAAATATCACATCAACTACGAACCATTTTGAAAATATTTCAAAACCAAATTACCTTTTTTTAAGCGTAAGAATCATGTTACCGTGGGAAAAAAGGGGTGTTACTGTGTAATGAGACGTACAATAGCGAAAACAAGAAAAACAATAGTGTAAATAAAAGGTTGCTCCATTAGACAGTAGCCGCGCCTGTTCGTGCGTACGTGCGTGTGTCAAGTTAAATAACTAACGTATTATAAATATAGCTTTATTAGAGATACCCAAGCTAGGTCTATAGTACGATATGATTAAAAATTATAACTCGTAGATGCTACTTCATGGACTGCTAAATGATGTCTTTAAAATCGATCAGTTATCACATGCGTGATTTTGTTGTATGGGTAATTTGATACAATTATAAATTATAGTGGTGTACTTCCGAAAACAATATGAAACTATAATTATGTTCGGATGTCGTACTTAACTGTGTTAATTAATGTCATCAATAGGAAATATATTGAACCGATCATGTGCCAGTCCATATCAGTTCCGCAGTTCTTTAAGTGTAAGTCTGGGTTGGATTCGGACATACTTTGAAGACGCTGCGATTACGAAATTTGGAGTAAAGTGTTATTTTATTCTAATTTCTGCTTAAGCGAACTTGTTGTTTATTCTACGCATCTCGTAAGTTAAGTTTTATTTTGCTAGACTTTGTTAAGTTCAAATTACCGCACGCCAAACATTTTCAAGCAGTCCTCCATTTTCGCGCAGGACTTTCAGCTTAGAGGATAATGAGGGCAGACGTTCTGCCTTTTTTGAATATACGCGACGTTACGTCAGATGTTGGCGTATATTGCAAAACATCTCGTATTTGTCATTTGTCTTTTTTTTAATATACGCAACGTTAAACGTCGCAAGACTGACGTTCAATTCGCAAGCAACGTTAAATGTCGCAAAACCATCTGCCGCTATATGTCGCACCTTTAACGCTAAATGTAAAAAGATTTGTACCACTGTATATGCCGTAAACCCAACGCTGAATGTCGCACTGTTTATCAGCGCAAAACATGTATTGTTATGTAATATAATCTTTATCAAATTCGCCGACATCCCTGACAATGAAATAAGTGTGTGGGGTGGGGTGGTGAGGGGAGGGAGGGTTTTACTGATATATTATTTCGAATAGCATGACTATTTTTTTATGGTTGAGCTCTAGTCCAGTGGTTTTGTCATTGGATTAAACAAGAGTCTAGCTAAGCAAATGAATGACAAACATTTGAGTATTTGGTTAAGAAGATTCGTGTATGATCATTTGATATTAGAGTAAATACATCGTTATAGATATGCAAGAGTATGGTCATTAAAAAAGTACAGCTTTTTGAAATTGAACAATTACAGGAAATTTAAACTTGCTGTTCTTCTGTTGCTAATCCAGCGCTCACCTCTATATTAAGGACTAGCGCCGTGATGTGACTAATAAGTAACATTAAAAAAGCATTCGATTCAAAACTATTGAACTGTTTCCCATTTGATATGCATTTCTACTCTATTGCACAAAACACGGAATCTGGTACTATATATTGATGGTTCATATCGAAGATAAAGCCAGTAAATTCTCAGTTGCTTTGGATGTATGGCCGGGGGAGAGGTTACGATAGCATTGTCATTTGTCGCATCAATCAAACCGGCACACGCGTCCTCCCCCATGCATACACAGTATGTAGCTCGGGACTGGGGTGGAATCTGATTTATTCGAAATCTGTTTAATGCCGATTGTAATTAGATTCATATTTTGGGCATATAACAGACATTATGCGTTCAAAAAGCTAAGATATTGGTAATGATAAATGTAATTAATCTCCCCCAAACCGGGATTACTGACAAAAAAATATTTTACTTGTAACGATAGTGTCATTAATATTTTATTTTTTATCATATCGACCATCTGTAACAGCGCATACGGATGGCAATGTGTAGGGCCATATTGGTAAATTACTTCGGTTGTTTGGTTTTGAGGTCATAATGTACACAAAATATATATATGCTGTGTGTTTGTTTGTATGGTGTTTAGCGTCGCTTTCGATATTTTTTCTGGTTACATCGCGACGGCGTCTACTTGAGACAGTGTTGTGACATTTAGCGTCAGTGCGACATCAAGTGTCGCAAAGTGCCGCAAAACCATCTGCCGTTATATGTTGTACCTTTAACGTTAAACGTGCAAGATAATTACCACCGGTATATGTCGCAAAACTTTTATTGCATATTTCAATTTTTTTTCATTTTTTTTAAAAAATCTCTGTACGGATTTAGAATGATACGCACGTGAGTACCTGCGTATCGCGATCGACGGGCATGCTAGTTTTGGAACTGATCAGTCAGTTGTCAGTATGATGTGACTGGATGGTTAAATACCACGTGTCAGCGATTTGATATTCACGAGTTAAATTACTTACAATACTGACATTGACATATTTAAGCCTAATAAGAAGTTCTCAATTTGTTTAAGAAACGAAAACGAAACAGCGTCATTAATGAAATAGATAACAACATAAAGAACAACATAAATAACAACATTTATTAACTGGCAGAAAAACGTTGATACACGAAACACATTACTGGTAAATGTATATTCAAACATTTTTTTTTCAGTAATGAAAGACATGCGTATGCTTTTGATAACTATACTGTTGCTGAATGAAGCATATTCTACAGAAGGTTTCAGCACGTTTAAAGAGAAAATACCGAACGGGCACTATGTGCCTAACCCCTGTACGCCAGGTGCAGTATGGGAAGGTGTTGGACATACAAATGTCTTTGGGAAAGGGCCAAGAAATCCGTTTGGAACAGATTTTGGAAATATGGTAAGTAAATCTATCATTTTCTATTTCAGGCATATATCTTTAATCTAAATATGAACATCAACTGACACACCAAATCGTGTCTTTCACAAAATACATGTATGTAAACAAACATGTTGAGAAACAGTTCATGTTCAGATATAATCACTTAGACCGAGCACAGCGACCATCAGGACCAGTTATTGTTTCAAACTGATTCACAAGAAACTATAATAATCAGCAGCAGGAGACTAACCATCAATTAGTTCCAACATCATGGACACACTTCATATCGTTATCAAACCGAAGTGTAAACGAAAGATCTGACAACAGTGGGTGTCGCTTTAAAACGCTATAAAAGTCTTAAAAATAAATTATTTTTCAAATGCATGTTATTAACATAAATAAATACAATCCAAATGGTTTGGTATGTCATAACAATACGTGAAAGAAACGGCATTTTAATCGAAGTGGTAAACTTGAAACTAAATCCCCATTCTAAAAATAGATAACACTTAAATACTGCTTTGCGATCTTCACATTATCATTTGGACTCTTTCTAAGATGAAACGAATTCTTCAAATGCGTACGGCTAAGCATATCGAAATCAACATGGAATCCCGTGACTTAGATGACACGTCACAAATACTTTAGAATTTTAAGCGGAAAGTCTATTTTAGTCTAACCTGAACGAATAGACCATAGGTTATACTTGACCATATTTCATCGGTTGCCAAGAAAAACATTGTTTTATAATCGCATAAATTGGGGTCAAAGGTTACTAGGTGTAAAAACGTAAACACTAGAGACTGCATTTGAGTATATATTTCAATGGAATACATATATTTGTTCATTATTGAAACCATAGTTTTGCAAGATTATCTTTATATAGGGATTTCTGAAAAACAAAAAATCAAAGCATCATATTTAAAGTACTTTCGAAAACTGGATTAGATATTATGGAGTTTTAACAACACAGTTTCTATGAAGGGTTTAAACGAAAATAATCATAATGTATGCGATATACTCCATACCAACCTGAACAACTTTATTATCTAGCAATGTAACACATACAGAACAAGTATTGGCTTGGGTTTCAATGTTATATTTTTTTTAAAATTATATAACTGTGTTTTCCTTTAAATATTATTAAACATTAATTTATAAAATATATATATAAAATAAAAGTGAAATAAAACAATAAAAAGTTTAAAACTTGGTAAAATACTCCCACCCCAACCAATATATCATGTCTATATATCATTCCTAACTCGGGCTATTGTTACACCTGTAAGTTTATCTTACAGTGAAACTTATATGGAAATCTTTTATTCAAGTTTAAAAATAATTATTATTTATGTGACATCAAAATTTAATGTATTTGTTTAATCAGCCAGGTGCATTTCTACATGTTAATCCGTTTAGCAAAATCTATCCGCTTTATCGTACATGTGATGACAACTTTATTAACTTATCTGTTCTTGTTTGAAAGCCACCCGCTTTGCAATTAATCCATGCAGCTAATATCAATTAAAAACTTGTTACTAGGGGAGTGTTGCCAAGATTAAAAAAGATCCGCCAAAATGTATTGTTTTTTTAATTGGTTACTATAGGTCACATGTGCTAGTAACATGGTAATTATATTAAAGCGCATTAAACACATTTTAGTTATGAAATAGGAGTTAACGGGTTAGGAGTAAGTCGCAGAAGGTGTACTTTAGTTTCGTTCTTCAGTTTTCGTGTTTCAACATTCACAATGTAGTTCTTAAGCAATGCAGCGGGTTCGACCGCTAGGTGCAACGTATGGTGCTTAAGCAGGACTTCTAACTTCTATCAATTTTAATTTCAAACAGGAACAATAATTATAACTTCTGACAAGTAAATTAATTAGCAGTGACTATAATGTATATATTGTTATTTACTAAACGGATGTTTATGTTGTGTAATTAATTTAATGAATATACAAATTGAAATACAATGACCAAGTGTTTATCTTCAATCACTTCCGTCTTCAACCGTTACCGTTAACTTATTTTGTGATATATTAAATGAACCGCGTTATTTCATTTGATTTAAGTTTGATCCGTCATGAAGGTTTGCACGTTGTAAAATGTCTTTTTAATCTTAGAAAGAGTCCGAAAGACGAAGTTAAGGTCGTCAAACAATATTTAAGTGCTGTCTATTTTAGAATAGGAATATTGTTTCAAGTTTACCACTCCGATTTGAATATTGATTTTGTCATGTTTTGGTTGATTTGATATATCAAGCCATTCGTATTCACTTAATTTATAATAATTAAATGCTTTTTATCCATTTAAAATTAATTTTAAGACATATTTTTTTTCTTTTACCTTTACGTAATATAATATTGAGCTATCTGTGGGTTGATTGGCAAAATATTAAAGCGTTATTACAGTAAAACAAAGCTTTATGTAGCGAAGAAGAGTTTACCTTAATTAAAATAACCAAATATATAATATACATGATACTCATTGTTATGCTGATAATTCCGATTAATCAAATCCCAATTTACATTACTGTTGATGATTATCACAATTTAGATAACACAATGGCATTTAATAAAAGGTGGCAGTCAGAAAATATCAATAATTTATGTATTGACACCAGACAATAAATTAGGGCATTCAATTTATTCCTTTTTATAATGATAACAGCCTACCTTCTTAAACATGTACTAGTAGCTGCTATAATAATTCTAACAATTCCTATTGACATTTGAACAGGACTTCAACATTAAGTTTAGCTGTCTTTAAATATATCTAATATGATTTGGTATCAGATCATATCAGCTGTATTCCCTTCAACCTGAACTTTAGCTCAAACTTAAAACAGTCAGACTCGGCAAACTAATCACTGATTTCCAAAGAGTTATTATCTAACATACATAGAATTTTACCAATGTATTTCCTTAGTCTTGCAGTATAACTATTACATTTTTCAACCTAGAAAATAGTTAAACATTTATAGAGTATCGTCTATAGAGTTTCATTTATATGTACTGCTTTGTTGAGGAAGGACAGGAAGTCTAATACACATCTGTCTGGAAATGCTCTTGATATAATGATAATAAAAATTTAACTGCCTAATCATGGAATTGCTTTTCAAATGTACGTTTTGGTCTAGATAATAAAATATCTATATATCTAACGTTGCTGAAGATTTCATGATTTTAATGTTTACTAGTGCAGTAGATGTTTAGTGCTAAAGGTTACTTTTTCCACTCTAATCATTGTTATACTAAAATGTGACCTAGCACTATATTTCATATGATTGCATTCTGCATCAAGTAATTAAGTGCTTTGTTAGCTGGAGCGGACACAATGACAAGAACCATATTATATTATGATTTATACTTATGATATATTGATTTATAATCATATTATACAATCTCAAAACAAATCAGACTCAATGTTAAATATGAGAGTTCTCATTATTTGCTAAACATCAGGTAGTGTTATACCACAAATCATATTGCTACCAACCTGATTATACAAAGATTTCGGGAACCAGGACATTTAATGTGCTAGGCATTCAGTGGTGAAGCTTAACTGTTATTGTGATCGACTGCTCTAATGCCATTGTACAAACCTTATGTTATATTTATTGTCTTAATATCCCCTACATATGTAGAAGAGTAGGGTGCACCGAGCGGTAGTTGCACAAATTTCGAAAATATACAGTTAGTGAAATAATTGATTTATATATTTATTTTCTTGGACTACTTTGCCGATGATTCAGTCTAATGATTAGAAAAATGATTGGTTGTTGGCAAATAATCAATGTACAATTAATGTATATAACGTTTAACTATAATAAAACGCAATACTTTGTTACTCAATGACGCTGAGCATCAGTCGAGCACAATAATCAAGTAAAGCACTTCGTCACTCAATGAAGCTGAGCATCAGTCGAGCACGATGCTATATATATATATGTACTCTTTACTTCTGAACACTATTAACAAATCTATCAAAGAACCCAATGACGCTGAGCATCAGTCGAGCCTGGTATTTCTTATTAATTTATACCTATATCATGGAACCCTAACTATCACCGAACCCAATGACGCTGAGCATCAGTCGAGTCTGATAGTATATATATTTTATAACCTTGTTCCAACCTATACATAGGAATAACCATGCGACCCGTGCAACTAATACAAGTAGCTTACTATTGCCAACGAGACGCTGAGCATCTACGTTCCTTTTAACTACTGTATTTTGGCCCAAAGTCCAGCAGTTGTTCAATCCCAAACATATATATATATGTCACCTTGACTTTGTTACTTCGTCGGCAGCAAAACACTGACTGACTATTTTTCAAGGCTGCTACGACTTTTTATACCAACAGCGATGGTGGCGCCACTCAATGGATTCCGATTGATTCCGACTGATGACGGAAAATACCGAGTCACTCCCGTTTTGATTATACTAGTGAATTCAAATGAACTGTTTACAATACCTAAGAACAAATTCTGATTGTAACAATCTTGCGTAATTATTCAGCCTTAATTAAAACACAAAAACAAACTGAAACACATCACAAATACATATTTATAAGATCAAATACTAACTTCAATTATTTGTGTTTATCGGTCTTGCAAATGGCGTCGAACTAATCCAGGGGAATAACTCATGAAATATACATCATAGAAGCAATACATTTTAAGATTTTGCTACATGCAGCACATTTATTAAATTACATGCAGCTGTATTTTGTACAAAATACGGAAGAAAGGCATATACGGTCAAGTTCATTCCAACTATGTAGGCTATATTGATATACCCATAAATACCAAAATATACAGCAAATCTTTGTGTGTAAGATGACAATAAATAAAAAATTGACATTATTTTGATTAATATCCTATCATAAAGCTAAAAAACTAAAGAAAATGACATATTTTGAAAACTTCCCTCCTCTAATTTTTACTAGTTGACCTTTGACCCAATGACCTTAATGAATAATACATAACATTTTAAACATATTTAAAGATATCCAGCGTAACATTTTGCGCATGATACTATTTGGTGACCTTTGGCCTTTTAAGTCCATCAAACAATATGTACACCTGGTATTTGCATCATTGCAACAGAAACTGTTGTGCTTAAGTTTGTATAATGACATTACACACATGTTACACAAAACCCTTATGAATCGCCTTGTATAAGGCTAAAACAATTTAATATTTTGTCGTATTTTGAGCAAATTCTTCAATAATTCAGTTGTTGACCTTTGACCTTTTAACCTTAAATGAACAATACATGTTATTATTTTATACACATGTCATTGGTGATTTAAAATAAACCAATAATGACGGTCAAAACAATCAACAGCTATCTTAAATATGAATATTTTTGGTATTATCACGTCCAGTTAAAATGTTTGCTTGTGGTGACCTTTGACCTAACAACTCAGACAAAAGGTCAAATATTGTTTGGCAAACGGTTGCCGTCCTTGAACACGCCGTACCTCCTGCTTCGATTTCTACCAAGACTATGAAGTCAGTGAGTATAATGTATAGGTATTATATATTAGAAGAAAAAAAATTATCCAATTTTGGGAAATCTAATTTATAGCATACCATTAAATAGCATCAATAAAACTATAGCATCATTCCACTTCAACATGACGAAAACAAATCTAAGTGATTCTTTAATCTGTCAAGGGTAAAACCTGGAGCAAGCAGTTATGCAAATTTGATTCCGACGGAGACGGTCGAACAAATGGCGAGGAGCTGGGAGATCCCTGTTGCGAATGGACAGCCGGTAACACGACGGTAGTATCAGTGGACAAATTGTCACATCCAGGTTATTTATCTTTATTATCTCTATCATTATTCCAATATTCGTCTTCCACGATATAACAAAAAGTGCATACATTACATGTGTAACGGAGTTGCTGGACAAATCAGATTTTATCTTAATTTCTTAAAACTATTTCTTAAACATACAAACTCCGGTCGTGTATTTGCTTTTAATACAAATAATTCATTTCTAAATCAAAATTTCAGTAAAGTCTATTTAAGTATTCATTAAACATATCATTATATACATATCATTTCATAGAATTATCTTTGATAATTAAATTTAATATTGCTCATACCCCTTGTTATTCTAAATTAATTTATATCTTTGGCGGGTATGCGACAGATTACCTCATCCAGGTATTCCAATAGATGTCTGTAAATGTTTAAGCTTGTACGAGTATATGGCAAGTTTCATGGTACCGTATAAATGGTAAACTGTGCGACGTGGTTGTGTTTGCGAATTTTGTGAATATATATAATATTCCCGCTGATGTCAGGACACATAGTACAACCACACATTATATTCTTCACTTAAATTCTGTACTAGTATTTCTTTGTTTTCCTATAGATTGTCATTTTAATTTGATGATATCCCTGTTTATTTTACTATCTTAATATATTAACATTTTGTATTGAAACCTTTTCACAAACATTTATCATACACGTCTATAAGTTCTATTTTGCGCACATTTGATTATGCCAAAATAGTTACGTATACAATTATGCATTATTTTCTTATTACCAACCGCAATAAAACTTCGTGCTTATTCTTATTAAACTTTACAAGAACGTTTAACCAAAAACATCAAAGAATCAAATTTCAAATCAAATGAAAATAATTTGATCAAGTAATTTTTTTTTTTTTTTTTTTTAAAATACATGCGTTGGGTTACTGTATCAATATGTCTTTTCACAGGATAATTTGCTGAACAGTTACAGTTTAACGGGTTTATATCTAGAAATGTACTATACTTTCTTACTGAACAGGTATTTGTGAACCATTGGATAATAAAGTTTGCAAAGAAAAAAATGCTTGGCTCAGATGTCAAAAAACTACTGGTTTTAACTGTGATGGAGTTACCAACGCAGGTAAGACATTTTTACAAGATTGTTTTATAGCCTCGTGTTAAACTTTGTTTCCCAATGTAAGTTTTATCACCGATCTCTCCAAATCGGTTAGTTCTGTCATCATAATTAGTTTGTCGTCATTTCTCGGTAAACAACAATGTCGTCATTTCTCGGTAAACATTGTCGTCATTTCTCGGTAAACAATGTCGTCACTTCTCAGTAAACATTGTCGTCATTTCTCGGTAAACAATGTCGTCATTTCTCGGTAAACATTGTCGTCATTTCTTGGTAAACAATGTCGTCATTTTTCGGTAAACATTGTCGTCATTTCTCAGTAAACATTGTCGTAATTTCTTGGTAAACACTGTCGTCATTTCTCGGTAAACAATGTCGTCACTTCTCAGTAAACATTGTCGTAATTTCTTGGTAAACACTGTCGTCATTTCTCTGTACATATTGTAGTCATTTCTCGGTAAACAATGTCGTCATTTCTCGGTAAACATTGTCGTCATTTCTCAGTAAACAATGTCGTCACTTCTCAGTAAACATTGTCGTCATTTCTTGGTAAACATTGTCGTCATTTCTCTGTACATATTGTAGTCATTTCTCGGTAAACATTTCGTCATTTCTCGGTAAACACAGTCGTCATTTCTCGGCAAAAATATCGTCATTACTTGATAGATAGCGTTGTCTTTTCTCGTTTAAGTGTCGTCATTTCTCAGTAAATATTACCGACATTTCTCAGTCCCTCTGGACCCACCTCTCTGAATCATCCAGTGTATGTTTGTGTGTGTTTTGTTTTCTGCTTAAACTTGATATGTGTTAACAACAACTGAACTAACACGTGACTGCTGTAGTACTTTTGAGATGTAATATTGAGTAAGCAGAACTATCTATAAAAAGTGGGTATAGTTCTTTAACATCGTTCAAAAGAACCTTTTTCAAATGCGCTGACTTTTTTTTGAAGATTTACACGCCACTAAGCAACGCCTCGTGTCATAATTGTTAATGAAAACCGGTATACTCTTGTTTTAATAGTTCACACATCGCTAGGCCATGTCACATGTCATGATTGGTAACAGTAAGCCAATTAAAATGGGTATACTTTTGTTTTGATAGTTCAAATGTCACTAAGTCACTCCTCATGTCATGATTGGTAATGCTTAGCCAATGGAATACAGTACGTAAATCCTGTTAACACGTCACGTAACCAATTAGTTATAAAATTTTATCTGTCAATCAGTCGTTTAAGACAGATTTCAGTTACTGCTGTTCAGATGATTACATGTGCGTTCAAATTAGTCCAGCTTCACTGAATCGACTTTCGCGTGTAGAAAAACTGTTCTACGATTTGTATACATTAGTATATCCCGGAACCTGATATCTCCGAATCAGATCTTTTAACTCGCAATAAAAATGTAGGGCATTCTATGCCTGTCCCAAGAACCTGATATCCTCCGAATCAGATCTGTTAACGTCAATGGAAACATAGGGAATGATATGCATGTTCCATAATTCATAGCAACTGAACGCATATTAAACTGTGACGTCATTCAAAGTTTTAGTTGAAGCAACTGACCAATCAACGTGTTCAAATGAGGCTTTCCCAACATTGCTATTTAACGGACCCTATCGATAGAGCTTGGTCAGTTCTTCAAACTAAATATACATAGTTTCCTAAGATGTCACCGGTGTTTAACTAAAATTTAAGTGGAAATTATCTCACTTGTTATGCAAAGCATACTAGCGTGTCATTGGCAATGCTCATGTGGCTCCTGTCCAATGCTACATTGTAACACCTGGTTGTATATTTTTATTACAGACGTATCGACGTTTACAGTTCGAGTGACTAATGAGAGTGTTCCCGCCAAGGAAACCAACTACCTATGTAAGGTTTTCGATATTCCAGTAACCACGACAAACGACATCATTGCAGCTGAACTTATCATTGGCAATAGGGAGGTGCTACATCACATGATCCTCTACGGATGTAACGAAAATGGTAATATTGTTTTTCACTGCCGTATGACATTTGTTTGCTGCCCGTTGATCATCCGTTAACTTTCCTAGTATGCACAAAAGCATCACCAGAGTTTACAAAATCATTATCAAACTTGGCCAAATTGTCTTGAGTATTTAAACTATCTAGTTAATGCCAAGAATACCATAGCTATAACCCTTGCATAATTAAAAAAATACAGATATTTGCCTTGAAAAATATAGCATATTTAATTCCCACATTTTATTTAATTAATAATAGTAGAACTTTACGGATGTGCAATAATCGAAATATAATGTATCTTTATTCAACAACATCAATTATGCTGTTTTGGACATAATTTTATACGAGTGTTTGCCTAAGTCAATTTATTTACCCAGTTAACAAATTGCAATCTCTCTCTCTCAAATTGACTTGCTCATAATTAGTACAATTAAAACAGCATTTGTTATTAATTGGTAAAGTGAAATTTACTATAAAAGAATAGATTTGATGTCAACTAAACTAATATATTATGGTTTTATACGATCAAACGGATTTCTAAATCTGTCTTTTATATAGCAGAATCCTTAACTAGATCTTACTCATATGAAGATGTCAGTTCATAGATGTAAATTGTCCGTCCAGTCTAGATGTGTTGCATTTAAAACAATAGTATATAAGTCATGGTTGACACTATCTCTATTGGTCTGGTAGAAGCCTCGATATTGTGTCTGTGGTTTCATTGTAGCTAGGCGCGCTCACCGTAGTCCGGTCTGTACATTTGATTCTGGTTTTACACAAATAATAATCTCCATATATATACATATATGTACCTACATACACCACGGTCAGATCAGTTCCGGATATTACCTACATCTGTACAAATCTCGTCAAACATGACATGCTCGCAAATACTCTGAGAAACATCAATTATGCAGAGACACACCGAGGTTCTTGCCTCTATATGATAATACGCTGAGTCAGATTACCTTGCCTCGAAATAATGTCTAAACCTGACAGGCCCTTATACTAAGCTGAGGCAAAAAAGTCTAAACCTAACAGGCCCGTATAGCACGCTGAGGCACAGATGTCTGAGGTCAACATTTCAGTGAGTTCAGCAAATTTACTTTTGTCGGGATAAGGCAGCTTCATTGTAAGTCAAATGTCCTAATCAGTCTTTAACAAGGTAGCGAAATAAAAATAAAATAATGATTGATTGAATATTTAGGTTCATTTTTATGCCATCGAGGGCTAACAGACGATCAGTTAACCTAACCACTGTTTTCTTGGATTAACCAGTACTCGAGCACACCCCATATCCGCAAGTAACTGGTAACTTTCCCACTTGAATCAGTGGTGAGAGACGAATGATTATGAGAATCAATGTCGTATATCAATCATCACGGAGACTGTTGCCGGGCGGAGGATTCGAACGTAGACCCCTGAATTGATAGTCAGAAGCGTAACCGACCGAGCTAATCGGGCCCGGCATGAAATAATGAAAAATAACAATTAAGAATGGCAGTATGATATAATATTGCCGGAGTTAAATGGCATTTGTGGGATTTCGCAAGACCCGTAATTGTCATACTATGGCATATATATGCTGGTCAGACCCGTTTGCCTTATCTAGTGTATGCTATATGAATGTATTTGGTAATAAAACATGTTTGTAAAACTAAATTAAGATATCGGAATCATATGTCCTCTATTATTCGAGCTGTTATGACTCCTGGTACATTTAATGCATTGTGTAACAGAACTTGATATTATTTCTTCTCAGACAAAACCGCAGACTCGTCAGATGACATGTTTGAATGCTTCATGAATACTGGATGCCGAGGAATGATCAGTGCATTTGCTGCCTGGGACCCGTCAATTAACGCATTCTGTCTGCCGCCTGACGTCGGCGTCAGGATCAATGCCGGCGGATACAAAAAGCTGTTGATACAGGTACTCGTTTGTAATGTTTTTCGAGTGTTTGGTGTTACAGTTGTCCAATCACGTTTTGTAGCAGTGACATACGAGCTCGCTAATTGGTCAGTTGCTTCAGCGGAAGTTGAACCACTTCACAGTTTCTTAATTGCAATACAGTGCTATGAATTGTTGGACAGGCACGGAAATGCATGCTTTTACATTACGATATAACAGATCTGAATCGTGTATCTTTCAAATTATATGCATATATATATACATTGGATTTAACTTGAATGCACATCATTTCCCACATATATCATGATATATACGGCACATTATATGGTGAGGGAAGGTATTCTCGAATAAATTCACACATTCATTGATAAGAAGTAAATTATCTTAGATCACTCGGTCACAGAGGACCTCGGTGGTTTTGATAGTGAAAGGATCGAATCTGGAATAAAACACAAGGCCTTTCGCACGAGCGGAAATTGATTTATCCACTTAACTACAGCTCGCCTTTTAACACATATTAATATATTTGTGTGTGTGTTTTTTAATCTTCATATTTAGTACCACTGGACCAATTTTGGTTTGAAAAAAGATCTGATTGACAATTCTGGGCTAAAGCTTTACATCACACCGAAATTACGACCGAACCTTGCTGGCATGTTAATGGTTGGTCAAATACACATCGAAATCCCACCGGGTAGGGAATGTGTCTCCGTTTCCGGTGGGTGTGTCAGCGACTGTTCCAGACACAGGATAAAGAAACCAGTCAAGGTCATTGAAACATTCCACCACATGCACTATCTAGGTAGGTAGATTAGAAAGTAATTAAACCCTGTTAAAGGCACATGTTTAAACGGGCGTGTAGTACAACATCCAGTACTGGTTCTACACAGGAAGCGGACTCGAGAGCGGTTCACATCACCTCTGATCTAACTTCGCAGTCCGGATAAATAGCAAGAGTTAGCCAGCGGCTCATGGTGTAATTGTGTTGTTTGTTGTTTTCTGTTATCTTTTTAACAGGTTAGTGTAACTTCATCTGAATTTAACCCTTTACTTCATATAGACGCATTTGGACACCTAATATAGAAGGCTTTTGAATTAGTTGGTGAATTATGTTTATATTAACTGACAGAGTGGAAAACAGTGCAGGAAGTGTTCAGATTGCTCAATCTGAAGTCTTCCTGCACTGTTTTTAAAGGCCGTTTGATAGACGTAAAATTGTGTGATAAATATAGGCAACAGCCAAACATCGAATAAAGTTTTAATGTAAGTTGTCTAATATTTGCGACATAAGAAATTCAAAAATATTGATATATTGAAATATTTTGATTTTTTTTCTATTTACCATTGAAAATACTTTTCATCTTATTTTAATTTTTTTTTGTTAAAACAAGGTCCTGAACACTAGTAATTTAGTAATTGTGTCGTTTGACAAAAGCGTGTTTTGAAATAACTGATGGAGGAATGAATGAATGAATGAATGAATGAATGAATGAATGAATGAATGAATGAATGAATAATGAATGAATGAATGAATGAATGAATGAATGAATGAATGAATGAATGAATGAATGAATGAATGGTGTTTTACGGCACGTCGATGGAGGAAAATGGAATTAGTGACAACGTCTGATTTGCAATCATCTGCTACGATTACGGCTGTCGACAAACGGTTATTTTGATAAACTTTTACTTAAAATTATTTTTGGAAATGACATTTGTCCACGATGGTATATGTGCAAACCCGTTTGTTTTGGAAAGGGACATAACTCTCGAAAGGGTATTATATTTCGCGCATGCGCGGCTCATATGACAAAAAGTGTAACAAACGATTTGATTTTACCATTTTGTATTGGTATTGTACAAAAAATCGAGAAAATATCAATTTGTTTTGTGGTTGTTTTGAAGTTGTTTTGGTTGTTGTTTGTAGTTGTTTTGAAGTTGTTTTGGTTGTTGTTTGTTGTTGTTTTGCTAGAATTTTTTTTTTTAAAATGACGCAACTAGCTTAAAAAATTTCTCAACGCTGTCCTGTTGGGCTGTAGCGGCATATTTAGAAAACAACGACGGTCAAAAATCGAAACTAAAATGGTGAAAAGTCGAATGGTGAAAAGTCGAAACTACGATAGTTAAAAGTCGAAACTAAGATGGTGAAAAGTCGAAACAATGATAGTTAAAAGTCGAAACTAAGATGGTGAAAAGTCGAAACTACGAGGGTGTAAAGTCAACACTACGATAGTTAAAAGTCGAGACTTCGAGGGTGTGAAGTCAAAACTACGATGTATATGTATTTCACCCATGTAGATTTGATTTTTCACCATTGTTCTTTCGTTGTTTCGACTTTTCACCATCATGGTTTCAATGTTTCGACATAGATATGCCGCAATGGCCCAACGGAACACCGTAACACAGGTAATATGATGTGAATTTATTAATGATTTAAGAAAAGACAATACGATTTTATAGCTCAGTTATATATCATTGATGAAGAATGATCGATATTAAGTTACTGATGTTGACATTCAATACAAATGTGTTTATTTTAGGAAAGGAACAAATCTTAGAGGTGTTCAGAAATGGAACAAAGGCGCTGACGCTTTCACACGAAAAGAATTACGACTACAACAATCCCAAGTTCTATAGGTATTTGCGGCCTTTTTTAAATAACTTTAAATAAATTTAGATATAGGAATCGATAGAATAAGGAAAATATGGCATTTGTTGTGGTTGGCGACATTCTAGTCATCGGGCTGGCTATTTAATGATACTCATCGTCAAAATAAGAACTTGGTTTTAGTCAGAAATTGTAATCTTACGTTGGAAAACTCCAATAAATTTGAGTTTTAAGTTCAAATTTCGATATTTTTCTCACCATATCACATTTATACGACTCACACCACTATTTCATTTCCCATAGGGCTCCATTGTAATATTTATGTCCAAAACACAGTGAAAAATAAAAATCTGCAGCATGTGTATGGGCTTAAATTCTTCGCTGGTTCAAGATATG
>CM055909.1:60883527-61276027 GCA_029582155.1 Panopea generosa | reverse complement strand
AAGTCCTGCTATACAAGTCCTTGTATTGTATATAGAGAAGGTCCTACTATATAAGTCCTGCTATACAAGTCCTTGTATTGTATATAGAGAAGGTCCTGCTATATACGTCCTTGTACTATATATAGAGAAGGTCCTACTACATAAGTCCTTCTATTGTATATAGAGAAGGTTCTACTATACAAGTCCTTGTATTGTATATAGAGAAGGTCCTACTATACAAATGCTTGTATTGTATATAGAGAAGGTCCTACTACACAAGTCCTGCTATACAAGTCGTTGTATTGTATATAGAGAAGGTCCTACTATATAAGTCCTGCTATACAAGTCCTTGTATTGTATATAGAGAATGTCTTACTACATACGTCCTTGTACTGTATATAGAGAAGGTCTTACTACATAAGTCCTTCTATTGTATATAGAGAAGGTTTGTACTATACAAGTCCTTGTATTGTATATAGAGAAGGTCCTACTATACAAGTCTTTGTATTGTATATAGAGAAGGTCCTACTATACAAGTCCTTCTATTGTATATAGAGAAGGTTTTATTATACAAGTCCTTGTATTGTATATAGAGAAGTTACTACTATACAAGTCCTTGTATTGTATATAGAGAAGGTCCTGCTATACAAGTCCTTGTATTGTATATAGAGAAGGTCCTACTATACAAGTTCTTGTATTGTATACAGAGAAGGTCCTACTATACAAGTCCTTACATTGTATATAGAGAAGGTCCTTCTATATAAGTCCTTGTATTGTATATAGAGAAGGTCCTACTATACAAGTCCTTGTACTGTATATAGAGAAAGTCCTACTACATAAGTCCTTCTATTGTATATAGAGAAGGTTTTATTATACAAGTTCTTGTATTGTATATAGAGAAGTTACTACTATACAAGTCCTTGTATTGTATATAGAGAAGGTCCTGCTATACAAGTCCTTGTATTGTATATAGAGAAGGTCCTACTATACAAGTCCTTACATTGTATATAGAGAAGGTCCTTCTATATAAGTCATTGTATTGTATAAAGAGAAGGTCCTGCTATACAAGTTCTTGTATTGTATATAGAGAAGGTCCTACTATACAAGTCCTTACATTGTATATAGAGAGAAGGTCCTGCTATACAAGTCCTTGTATTGTATATAGAGAAGGTCCTACTATACAAGTTCTTGTATTGTATATAGAGAATGTCCTACTATACAAGTCATTGTATTGTAAATAGAGAAGGTCCTACTATACAAGTCCTTGTATTGTATATAGAGAATGTCCTACTATACAAGTCATTGTATTGTAAATAGAGAAGGTCCTACTATATAAGTCCTTGTATTGTATATAGAGAAGGTCCTTCTATATAAGGCCTTGTACTGTATATAGAGAAAGTCCATGTATATAAGTCCTTGTATTGTATATAGAGAAGGTCCTACTTTATAAGTCATTGTATTGTATATAGAGAAGGTCCCACTTTATAAGTCATTGTATTGTATATAGAGAATGTCCTACTATATAACTCCTTGTATTGTTTATAGAGATTGTCCTACTATATAAGTCCGTGTATTGAATATAAAGAAGGTCCTACTATATAAGTCATTGTATTGTATATAGAGAAGGTCCTACTATATAAGTCCTTGTATTGTATATAGAGAAGGTCCTGCTATATAAGTCCTTGTATTGTATATATAGAGAAGGTCCATCTATATAAGTCCTTGTATTGTATATAAAAAAAGTCCATCTATATAAGTCCTTGTAGTGTATATATCGAAGGTCCTTCTATATAAGGCCTTGTTTTGTATATAGTGAAGGTCCTACTATATAAGTCGTTGTATTATATATAGAGCTGGTCAATATATACAAGTCCTTGCATCGTATATAGAGTAGGTCCTACTATATAAGTCCTTGTATTGAATATAAAGAAGGTCCTACTATATAAGTCATTGTATTGTATATAGAGAAGGTCCTACTATATAAGTCCTTGTATTGTATATAGAGAAGGTCCTGCTATATAAGTCCTTGTATTGTATATATAGAGAAGGTCCATCTATATAAGTCCTTGTATTGTATATAAAAAAGTCCATCTATATAATTCCTTGTATTGTATATAGAGAAGATCTATCTATAAAAGCCCTTGTATTTTATATAGAGAAGGTCCTACTATATAAGGCCCTGTATTATATATATCGAAGGTCCTTCTATATAAGGCCTTGTTTTGTATATAGTGAAGGTCCTACTATATAAGTCGTTGTATTGTATATAGAGATGGTCAATATATACAAGTTCTTGCATTGTATATAGAGAAGGTCCTACTATATAAGCCCTTGTATTGTTTATAGAGAATGTCCTTCTTTATAAGTTCCTGTATTGTATATAGAGAAAGTCCTACTGTATAAGTCCCTGTTTTGTATTTAGAGAAGATCCTACTATATAAGTCCTTGTATTGTATATAGAGAAGGTCCTACTATACAAGTCCTGGTATTGTATATAGAGAAGGCCCTACTATATAAGTTCTTGTATTATATATAGACAAGGCCCAATTTATAAGTCATGGTATTGTATATAGAGAAGGTCCTACTATATAAGTCCTTGTATTGTATATAGAAAAGGTCCATCTTTATAATTCCTTATGTTGTATGAAGAGAAAGTCCTACTTTATAAGTCATTGTATTGTATATAGAGAATGTCCTACTATATAAGTCCTTGTATTGTATATAAAGATTGTCCTACTATATATGTCCTTGTATTGTATAAATAGAAAGTCCTACATTATAAGTCCTTGTATTGTTTATAGAGAAGGTCCTACTATATAAGTCATTGTATTGTATATAGAGAAGGTTCATATATATAAGACCTTGTACTTTTTATAAAGAATGTCCTTCTATATAAGGCCTTGTATTGTATATAGAGAAGGTCCTACTATACAAGTTCTTGTACTGTATATAGAGAAGGTCCTCCTATACGAGTCCTTGTATTGTATATAGACAAGTTCCTTCTATATAGGTCCTTGTATTGTGTATAGAGAAGGTCCTACTATATAAGTCCTTATATTGTATATAGAGAAGGTCCTTCTATATAAGTCCTTGTATTGTATATAGACAAGGTCCTTCTATATAAGCCCTTGTATTGTATATAGAGAAGATCCTTCTATATAAGCCCTTGTATTGTTTATAGAGAAGGTCCTTCTATATAAGTCCCTGTATTGTATATAGAGAAGGTCCTACTGTAGAAGTCCCTGTAATGTATATAGAGAAGGTCCATCTTTATAAGGCCCGTTATTGTATATAGAAAAAGTCCTTCTATATAAGTCCCTGTATTGTATATAGAGAAGGTCCTTCTGTATAAGTCCCTGTATTGTATATAGAGAAGGTTTATCTTCATAAGGCCCTGTATTGTATATAGTGATGGTTCATCTATACAAGTTCTTGTATTGTATATAGAGAAGGTCCTACTATATAAGTCCCCGTATTGTATATAGAGAAGGTCCATCTATACAAGTCCTTGTATTGTATATAGAGAAGGTCCTGCTATATAAGTTCTTGTATTGAACTATATTTTCGTGATGAACCTTCTCTATATACAATACAGGGACTTATTAAGATGGACCTTCTCTATATACAATACAGGGACTTATATATATTGACCATCTCTATATACAATACAGGGACTTATATAAAAAGGCCTTCTCTATATACAATGCAAGGACTTGTATAGATGGTCCATCTCTATTTACAATACAAGTACGTATAAAGTAGGACCGTCTCTATATACAATACAGGGCCTTATATAGAAGGACATTATCTATATACAATACAAGGCCTTATAAAGATGGACCTTCTCTATATACAATACAGGGACTTATATAGAAGGACATTCTCTATATATAATACAAGGCCTTATATAGATGGACTTTTTTTTATATATAATACAAGGGCTTATATAGATGGACCTTCTCTATATACAATACAATGACTTATATAGAAGGACCTTCTCTATATACAATACAGGGACTTATATAGAAGAACCTTCTCTATATACAATACAAGGCTATATATAGATGGACTTTCTCTATATACAATACAAGGACTTATATAGATGGACCTTTTTCTATATACAATACAAGGATTTATATAGATGGACCTTCTCTATATACAATACATTGCCTTAAAAAGCAGGCACTTCTCTATATACAATACAGGGCCTTATAAAGATGGACCTTCTCTATATACAGTACAGGGACTTATATAGAAGGACCTTCTCTATATACAATACAGGGAATTATATAGAAGAAACTTCTCTATATACAATGCAACGACTTGTATAGATGGACCATCTCTATATACAATACAAGGACTTATATAGAAGGACATTCTCTATATACAATACAAAGGCTTACATAGAAGGACCTTCTCTATATACACAATACAATGACTTATTAAGAAGGACATTCTCTATATACAATACAAGGCCTTATATATATGGATCATATGTATATACAATACAAGGACTTATATAGAAGGACCTTCTCTATATACAATACAGGGAATTATATAGAAGAAACTTCTCTATATACAATGCAACGACTTGTATAGATGGACCATCTCTATATACAATACAAGGACTTATATAGAAGGACATTCTCTATATACAATACAAAGGCTTATATAGAAGGACCTTCTCTATATACACAATACAATGACTTATTAAGAAGGACATTCTCTATATACAATACAAGGCCTTATATATATGGATCATATGTATATACAATACAAGGACTTATATAGAAGGACCTTCTCTATATACAATATATGGCCTTATAAAGATGTACCTGTCCTACTATATAAGTCCCTGTATTGAATATAGAGAAGGTCCATCTTTATAAGGCCCTGTATTGTATATAGAGATGGTTCATCTATACAAGTCCATGCATTGTATATAGAGAAGGTCCTACTATACAAGTCCTTGTATTGTATATAGAGAAGTTCCTGCTATACAAGTCCTTGTATTGTATATAGAGAAGGTCCTACTATATAAGTCCTTGTATTGTATATCGAGAAGGTCCATCTATACAAGTCCTTGCATTGTATATAGAGACGGTCCTACTATATAAGACCTTGTATTGTATATAGAGAAGGTCCATCTATAAAAGTCCTTGTATTGTATATAGAGAAGGTCCTGCTATATAAGTTCATGTATTGAACTTTATTTTCGTGATGATTGTGAATAAGATTGTTTTCATTATTTTCAATTATTAGATAAACTCATGTTTCGTATATATAACATAATTATATTGGCCATCTGTCAGATTTCTATTTTAAGCTGTTTTAACCACCAAAACCAATAACTTATTCAAGACGTCTATGCCAAACGGGCTATCACACACTTCACGAGCTCCCTTTGGCGTTGCTCGTGTGTGACGGCGATTATTATCCACTTGACGCTTTTCATCCGCAACGCTGATGTCCTAAGAAAAATATAAAAACATCGACTTTTGTTTTTACGGAGAAAACGAATATTTGCGAAGCAATTTTCAACATTGTTTACCAAATGTTTAAATTCTTTGAATTGGTATATTACTGAAGGTGCTTATTTCACGACAATACGTATTTTTAGTCTTGACACACGACGAGAGGTTTTCGGACCTCTTTGTAATAGATGACTAGGATGGGTGAGCACTAAGACTGCGTTCCGTTGGTAGTCTGCAGAACGATCCCAGCTCTCCCGATTGGGTCCGTAAACTAGCAATTGTTACGAGCATGCTGATTGGTCAGTTGCTTCAGGGAAAGATTGAATGACCTCATAATTTAATAAGCGTTCAATAGCTATGAGTTGTGTGACAGGTATAGAATTCCCTGCTTATTCCATTGGTGGTTAAACAACCTGATTCGGGAGATATCAGGTTCTGGGACAGACTATTCCGTTGGCGAGTATGCCTTGTGAAATAACTTACAGAAAGATATTCCTAATGCGCATGCTCAGTAAAATAAATAAACCTGTCGTTGTGGCTAGTTTATTAACTAAGGTAATATTCTGCTGGGTTGCATTTCACACAAAAAAAATTAAGACAATAAAAGGTCGTAAATAAAAGGTCAAAGTAAGTATTGTTCATAATATTTTATATATTACTCCAAATGAAACCAAACTTGCTTGAAAAATTCAGAAAATGGTAAATTTTCTGAAAATACAATCGTAAATTCATGTGGAAAACTATGAAAAATATTACGCATATTTGTTACTTAACGTTTACGACTGGCTTTTATCGTAAGTACAAACCATGGTTGGGCATATATGGATTGATGTTGTATTTGTATGATAAATACGATCATAGTTGTATTAAAATGATTCGTTAGGATTGTTTTATGTTTTTTTCCAGCAATCATGCGAGTTTACAGACCGTTTATAATCCGATTACAATTTACCTTCAACTGTTTTACCAATACATGTACGCAAAATCAACTCTATTAAACTAGATGGCTGCCTCTTCTTTGCGTTCTTTAAAAAGAAGTCAACTTGTAACTACATCCCTATATTAAGAATAGATGGTGTGCGTGCAAGCGTGCGTCCGTACGTGCGTATGTTCGTGATTGCGTGTGATTTATGCCCGTGTTGTAGACTATACGTTGATCCATTTGTACATACGCTGTGATGAGATTAGATAAAATAAAGTGAACTTTTGATTGGCTGACGTTGCCAGCCATATATATGTGAACGTTTTGTATTCACAATCCAGTCACTTTCAGTGCTTAATGCTCTGCTCTCAGCCAATATTTGTAAACGTACATGGTTATTGCAATACAAAAACACCCATTAGGACAAGTATATTTGTAGCGTATTTCATTAAACACAAATCCGCATTTGTATCACCACAGTTGCTTTACTCATTCGGACCACCTCGCCAATTATCCTAATACCGAAGGATGACGGAATTGGCCGAGTATGTACGATTGTTGCTGTTCAATGTAGTCTAGCCGACACATCTAGGAAACAATAATATGGATGGGAATGATTTAACATTGCTTAAATGTTTGTAATTGTCCTTTATATATACTGGGTAAGAAGCAAGTCGTCGCAAAGCAATACCCGTCATATCCCTAAAACGCTTGATTTTTGTTAGAATTATCGCGTTATTTTCTCTCAATCACACGTGCGCGTTATTTCTAAGCAATCAACAGAAGAAATACAACAAACGGGTAAGTTTTTACTGTAAAATTGACCTCTCACACATTTGTGTATTTAAAATGTAAACTTTGTCACGAGGGGGATGCGCGCCCATCGTCTCGCAATTGTTTGATTTTATAGATAACTTTCGGGACCAAGACGGGATATTTCAATCTGCATTTAAAACAGGCAGACGATTAACAAAGAATGGTCAAATACATATAAACATGGTTTAATGTCATAATGACTATCAATTAATATAGTGATAAAATACATTTTATACACAGGTAAAAACGCCACGCATGTTAAACGTACGTTAACGTACGTGCCAAAACATACGTTCACATATAAATAGTACCACGCACGTTTAACATACGTTTCTAGCAATACGTTTAACGTAAGGTCAAAACGTACGTTATTCATAGGAATAGTACCACGCATGTTAAACATGTTTCACGTACTACGTTTAACAAATGTTACAATACGTACGTTATTCATACAAATAGTATCACGCATGTCAAACATATGTTTCACGTACCTTTAACTTATGTTCCAATACGTACGTATTTCATGAAAATAGTACCATGCACGTTTAACATACGTTTAAATATGTATGTTTTTCATGAAAAAAGTACTATGTATGTTTGACATAGATTCTAATGTATGCTTTAAAAATATGTTTTAAAACATGAAAACTCATGTTTAACATTAGATGAGTCTGTAACTTTAACAAACTTGAGAAGCTTGATTTAAGAATGCTTGAAACGCTCATACTAATTTTGGTGAAAATCTCCCCAGTGGTATCACAGATTATAGAAATTGTTGACAGATGGACAAAAAGTGATATTATAGCTCACTTAAAGCCTTTGGCAAGGTGAGCTTATAAGGCATAAAATGTCATACAAACAAATTATGAAAAAGGTATGACAGCAACTGTTAACATTTCAAAAATATAACAAATCTATACAATCTATTTGTATATCTATCTGATGTTTTCATTTACTTTTTACTTCCCTCCATAAATCCTTTTAAAATTTGTTTAAAAATTAAAAACTATCAAATAAATCTGTTTATCACTGTACTCAATTCATTATTTTGTAAACATACTGTGTCTTTCATTGCAAAAACTACCATAGATAGCAAGGTGAAAGATTGAAAGACAAATAAAATAATATGACTGGCACAAGCTGATCACATAATAACTAAAGAGTTTTTGGCTCAGTAGAGCGAATAATAATGAACAATGAAATAAATCTAAGCACATTTATATTAATCATGATGAGAAAGCAGATTTCTTTTATTGATGGTTCACTTTTACATACTAGATTCTTAAATCAGTCACAGTAATTGTTGTCTTCCAACAGGAGCGTCACAATGTTGTTAGTCTGCATTTTCCTTTTTGTAAATACTCAGGAGCGTCACAATGTTGTTAGTCTGCATTTTCCTTTTTGTAAATACTTCCTTCTCATAACATATGTAGCAAATAATCTGTAGACTCCATTTAGTTTCTCCATTATCCATAGCAATATCAGTAGTGACATCTCATCAGCATGTAATTTTGAACTCCAGTGTATGATTTTGCCACTTGTTCAACAAGTTGTCTTCAGGTTTAGGGGATACAACTGTACCATCTATTTCCAGGTTTACTTTTCTTCCAACTGAGCTATATTATTCCATGTCTCACTTCTCAGCAATGTTCCATACCAGTTTGTCACTGGAAAATAAATATTTATGCATGTATACACATTACATATAATATATACAAGAGGCACATGGGTCTTAACGGTCACCTGAGTATCCAAAAAAACATTTGCATAAGTGTATTCAGTCGTAAGAAATAACTTTTTTGTCAATTTCTCATAATTATAGATTAAGAAAAGTAGGCCCCACCCCAAGAGCCAAACCGTGAGACCCAGGGGCATGAAATTCACAAATTTTATAAGGACTTACAGTTGTCAATAATCATGCTCACGATTTGTTTCTGAGTGCTTCCTATAATAGTAAGAAGATTCTTAAAATCTACCTTGAATTTGACTGTTTTGGCCCCGCCTGTAAGACCTCATGGGGACGGGGACCATGAAATACACATAAGTATTCACCGTCATGTCAGCAACAACAAATCACACCAAAATACATTCACATAAGTCTATTCAGTCATATGAAATAAGTTTTTTTGTTATTTTCTCTTCTGTACCTATCATCATTTTCCATGAAAATATAAAAAAGGAAACTAAAATTATAATATAGCAATAAAATGTATGAATGAACAAGGGGCCCAAGAGGGCCTGAATTGCTCTACTGGAAACAAATGGATAGATGTACATTTCAGAGAAAATGTTTGTTGTAAGTTTTGCTTCAACAAATCTTTCAGGAGACCACCATACAATGCTAGTACACGTAAAATATTTAAGCCTTGAGCTTTCATAGAAAATGTATTTTAAAATTTCGCATAAAATGTTCCTACATAAGCCTCGTTGTGGGGACATTTGTGGTCGAATCATGCTGGTTCAAGACCGTGTCCAAGATCTTGTGGCTATATAACAGTTAAACTGCTGTGCAAGTTTTGTTAAGATTCAATCATGTAAATAATCTAAGGTCTAGGCCTTAATGAAGGTGCTATCATGTTTTAAAAAAAAAAGGTTAACAGATGACAGAATATTTATCAGGTCATAAGTCCTGTTGACCTTTGACCAGTAGAACCCAGGGATGTCAAAATGTTTCAAAGTAGAAGTACTAAATTAAGAAATAGCAGTCATCAACTTGTGAGTGCCAGCAGCAAGAAACATGGCCAATGGCGCGAGTGGGGGGAGAGTACTAGAGGGGTGGTCCAGAGGGCCTCCACCGCAGAAAATTTTGAAATTTAGATTGCAGAAGATGGTTTTTCAGCCATTCTGAGCTTTATTCCAGTCTTAAATTATGAATGAGTTTTCACTGTCTTTTTTTTACCTGAAGACGTCACCAAGGTCTGAAATATAAATCTGAAATAAGGCATACACAAAACAAAACGTATTGATGATTTGAAACATATAAGGGACATGTGGTAGATTTAAATCCTCCCCCCCCCCCCCCCCCCCCCACCCCCAAACCCTGAGAATCCGATAAATGACGATAGATAAATGACAGACAACAACATGTGACAATAGACAAAGCGTTCCATTTTGAAGTGTGCATCTAGCAAAAAGGGACACATCTCAGCCATTGATAACATCTGATTCGGCTAGTTCAAGATATCAGTTTGATATATCACTCAGTTAACTTACATCCCTAGTTTAGGTTAACATCATGCAAAAAAATTGACCAGTTCTGAAACTGAAAAAATGATTATCAATAAATTAAATACCTATATATCCAGATGATATACCTCGATGTTTGGAATAAAATGGAGAGATTTAAAATGCAAATTTATTTATGAATTTAATACTGTATTTCATTTATAATACCAGGAATACTTAACAATACGTAATTTTCCCTACCTTTTTCGAAGACATTGTCACTGGTGACGCACACCAGATTTTGGACCATAACAGCTATGGGGGTCTTTTAAGATCTCATTATCTGTAAAACGCCTCCAGTTCTAATGTAAGCTGTTAAAGGTGAAATAACAGATAATTTGTATACTACATGTATTAGCAAATTGTTCATTTTATATGACTGTTTACAGTTGATGATAAGTATTCAATCTAGAGAATAGTTTATAAACTTTGATACAACTGTTGAACATTTTAAGACAGTATGTCAGAAAAAATCGCTATATTACAAATCACAAAAAAATAAATAAATTGAGGCTAAATGAATATAGTAAAGAAGTGTTTTATCCAGCTCCAATTTTTAGGGGTCATTGAGAACCCGCGGACTAAAAATCTCGGGGTCATTTTCAAAATCTTGGGGTCATCATTGACTAGTTTTAAAACTTAATCAACTTGAATAAATAGAGGTGAAAATAACATATTTTATTTCAACAGTTTTACTTCCTATTTCACACAAATTTTAAAATCAAAATTGCAACTGACGTTAACAACTTCAAAACAATTTAACTTCCAAACGAATGTTTCACTTCTGGCCCAACAAGTTACAACAACTTGAAACTAGTCTTTTTCTTCCTAACGACAGTTTTTTATGATCATGGCCACTGGGCCATGAACTTTTCAAATGTCATGGCTCTAGCTCAATCATCAAGGCCCTAACTATTTTAATGAAAAACACTAAAATAATTAATTTCAATATTTTATATTTAAGCTGAGCTACATGTTTAGCGTTACTAAGTATATACTCCTCGGAAAACAAAACTTTCATTTCCCATATATATATAAGCATTTCTCTTCTGGCTAATACCCATTTTAGAGTAATGTTACCTTAAAAAATATTAAAACATTTAAATGGTAACAAAACTGGGAATACTGTCATAAAACATGGACTGGCCGATGTTTAAACTGGTATTAAAATGTTGCGCATGCACGTCTCGATACCTTATAGAAAACAAAATAAAAAAAAAATTCAGATAGAGTAACGTCCGTACATTTTAAACAACTTTTTTTTTATAAGCTTCACGATCTCCACATTTCATCTTTATATACAAACAACCTAAAATTCGGTATATCCCGTATATACTTAATACCGCGATATACGTATTACTGCGATTGCCAATAGAATAGCATTATCTCACACATGCGCACTTCGAATTTCTTACCTAGGGACAATGTACCAATTGAAATGGATGAGTGCACTTAAAATACTGTACACCAGTAAGATTTCTTGGGAGAGGGTCAACATTTTTGTACCCTCGTTTTAGCAAACTTTGTGACTAGAATCAGTGGACAAAAATTATAAAGTGTACAAAACTCACTGTTTATGTTGATTTGAATTTCTTATGATATTTTTCATACAGGATCAACTTAAAATTATTTGAAAATTTAATCCAGTAGCAGTATTTTACCTGGTGGCACCATTCCTAACCATCTGAATGGCCAATTTGCGGTAATATGTATACTAGGAAAAAATTAAAATGGCCGACTTTAAATCATAAATTTTTAACCACTGTCTTTTCATGAGTTTATTGTTTTCAAAGGTATAGTTACAAGAAACAACTTTTAGAAGGATTATTCAAGACATTTAAGTAACTTTATTATTGATATCGTCATCATATGTCGTTGTTTTATACTCGCGGTAATAGGTATTACCGGTATATATCAGTGATATTGTTGCAGTGTACATTTGTTTTCAAAGATATTTTCTTCAAACTACAATATGCTAAGTGGAAAATTATGTGTACGTGACAATAATTGTTCATACGATTGCATCAATATAGCGTTAATAATCAATTAAAGCGTTTACGTAACTTAGTATAACCGCGTGACCGGGCTTTCCCTGAATCATACCACGTGATCTGTCAAAACTGCTAGCAGTGTTAAACAACTCTGAAGTTTGAATTTCTGTATTATTAAGGTTGCGTCATAGTGGACGCAATGAACAAACTTGATTGCGTCAAATGAGATTTAATTGCGTCACAAACACAAGAAAAGCGCTCTGGAGAAAACACTGATAAAGAATAAAAATATTTTGGCATTGCCTTTAAGTCTAGTAATCGAGGTGATAAGCATGACTGTGGTCTACTGAAGGTTCACAGCAATCCGTTCATTAGCTTAATATTCCGACTGTCTAAATTAAAATTTGTTTATTCAATGTTTTCTTATAAGATAATAATATTGCAAACTACAATTACAATTATTGAACATACAAAGTAACAGTGGGTGGGTTAAGGTTTATGATTTGAACTGAAATATTTCCAGTTCAACAAATTGCATAGCGTACTGATGTATATCTATAACTACATTGATATACATTAACATAATACTAACCGTTAAATATCATTAAAAACGACAAGTATTGTTAAATTTGTCAGATTATAGACTTTATATTCTTAAAATTTGTTCTGTGCGTTCACAACAAGGGAAGTAACTCTACTGCAGTAGCACACAAATCAATTTTCGTCCTAAAGATGTTCACCCACTTTTTAAAAAAAAAATAATGTTGTAGTAAAAATGACAGAAAAAATAAATATAAAAACTTTACATATGATTTACATTTAATTTTTAAAATACCTTTACATTCTTGGGTATCAGGACATTTCGACCCCTTTTTTTAAGACATTTCGACCCCTCATTCAATTATCGGTTTATATGGGTTTGTGTAAAGGTGTTAGTGTGTAGGTGTCAGTTTAGGAATGAGCACTTAAGTGTACCGCAAACATATAGTTTTACAGTGTACATAAAAAAACAAAAAATGACAAAACGCAGATATTTTTTTAAGATTTAATAAAATGATGTAGACTACAATAATAATTTTCTATATAAAACTATTCTAACAAAATACATACTATTATCATACAAAATACAATAACATTCAATAAAAAAACACGCATATATATGACAAATAATTATATACACTTATATACACGGTTTATTCATACTATTATCATATGAAATTCAGTTGAAAACATAACACGCATATATCACAAATAATTATATACACTTTTTCAATTGAACTGTTTTTATTTTGGCACTCAACTAGTAACTTTACATGCCATAAACATCACCGATTCTCTTCATGAAATCTTCACAAACTATCTCATGTTCATCATATTGGTCCCAGAGGTCCATTATCTTCGCGTTCACGTTGACGTATACTTGACGCCGATTACGCCCAATAGCGGCCTCCGTCACCAGCTGCATTTGAATGTTGACGAGCTTGGCCTCTCCCAGCAGCAAAGTCATGAGCATGTACATTGGAAGAGCAACACGTCCCGCCTTCCCATTCAATCGGCGATGCCAACCTGAAAATAAACAAACATAACATTCGTTTATTAGCAATTCAAACACAACATATACAAATAGCTTTTATGTTGATCATAATGATAAATAATGTCACATCGACAAACGCTGTTAAATTACCTTTATCAAAATATTTTATTATAAAGTGTTTTGTACTACAATGTATATTATCATTTTATAACATACATTCCGTGTCGTTGTTGGTGCGAATTGTCTGTCTGTAGACAGACCACTCATCTGGCGACCACAGGGAGCTCTCCAACCACTGATCGTTAACATACTCGAATAGTTCCGTGAGAGGATGGGAGGTGCCCTCTGTTCTATTCCTAAGTTTCTTGAAAGCTCGGGGATGTCTCTCCCTGGCAGGAACGGGAGCGCCAGCCTATGTAGCTTCCGGATATGTTGGTGCACACCTTCTCGTCGCTGATAGGTCGTCTGCAGACCGACTTCTTGCACTCATCGCTGCAGCGCCTGAGCCCAGTGGAATCAACACCCATGGAGACTCGAGTGCGGAAAAACCTCGCGTATAGCCTGCCACAAACCTGAAAAGACATAAACAATGTTGCATGTACATGTTAACATTTAAATTTCAAATCTCCTCTTTTAAATGATAAACCAGTGAGTTATTGATTCTGGCAGTAACTGTAGTGTACCCGCTATCGGTATTAAGCGGTTAATTGAATAATTGACTATCGATAATTTTCACAGACGTGAAGTTACACAGGTAATAATATAGGATATTATAAAAGATATTCACACATTTCAACTGATTTTAATACATCATCAATAATACACAATAAAATAAAAAAAAAAAACTATTTAGAAAATTTGTATTGTGTTTCAACATACCCGCTTCAAAGTCCATGGTGAATCTCTCCACCACCGTATTCACGTCAAGGATGTCCATGAGCTTCTGTAACACCTGTAAAAATAAGCACGAATAGCTATTTGTCTTCCGAATGCAAATAATGCATTTTCTATTATTATGTAAGAATAAATTGATAGGATTTAAAGTTCCTTGGAAAAGACAGTACTTGCATAAATTATATTATCCATTTCCTGAAATAATAAAGTATTGTATAGAAAATGTTATCAGTACGGCCACATAGTCTTGTTCCCGCCGACGAGACATCAGCACGAACAGGAGTGGAACCTGCTTTATGGTCTCCCCTTGTCGCAGGAAGGCGTGGACCGACCACAGCTGACTAAACGGCTTGTTGACGACCCGGAATGTGCCGTCCAGATACCACTTCCGCGTTCTCTCCATTAGGCGTAGCTGGTCCGCGGTGGCAAACATCAGATACCGATCGTCACCAACACGTACATCGCCCACTAAAAAGTCATCCACCACGGCTGCGTTTCACAAAATAACTTACGATAAAAATCGCCGTAAGTCAATTTGACAAATTCATGTTGTTAGTTTAAATTTTGATCGACATTTAAAATGATTACATTCGCAGAAAATATATCATTTACCACATAGTTTTAGCAATTTTGGATTCATTTCGATGAATATTAAAAATAATATGAATAAGTGTGTGTTTACGTTTACGACGATTTTTTTCGTAAGTTTTTTTGTGAAACGCACCCCTGGTAGTTCTTGTTGAACTGAAAATAAAAAAAATGTTTTATATTATAAATAATTAACATGAATACAGATTTAACTCTTGGTGATTTCAGTTATATTAAAATTTACTGGCTCACCTCGAAGACTAGCGTCGTCGGTTCTTGTGGTCTGATCCTTTGTCTCGCTCGATTCATCTGCCGTACCAGTGCAGAGGAACGTGGTAGGTTGAAATCTCCTCGACAAAAAGTCTCGATCATCTTCTCGTTGAGCACTCGTCCGGCCGGTGCGTGCACGTGTCTGACGGCTTCCTGTCTGATCCGAAAAAGATCATGCATAAAATTGAATAATTTTAAATTGTTATTACTAATAGACATGTCTTACATAAAGTTTTTTTACAAGCAAATTTAGATATATAATTTCAAATTGCTGTTACTAATAGACATGTATTACGTAACGTTTCTTCATCAGTGGATCTGCTGGGTGTTTGTGTGAAGCGCCGATCGGTGTGTCTGCCGGTGCTATGACGTACGTAAAATTCAGCGCGGCGTTGTCCGTTGATGTGACATCACTTATGGCGGAACCCGTGCTGAACTCAAAGTTGAAATTCCCGAATGTTTCACGGTCTCCTGATGGTGACTAAAATAGACGTAATAGAAATAGTGTGTAGGCCTACCTACATATACACCCATAATGTAATATTACATGTAATAAAGACATACTTATGAATATCAGAATAAAATACTCTGTATTTATAAGTATATTTACCTGTGCTAATGTCGCATGGAGCGCGCTCCCAACAGCCTCTGCCAATGAAAGCACAGATGTGTTGGCTGCAACTGCCGAGGTGTCGTCCAATGAAGGGACATCTGCGGATTCAGCATCTCGGCAGGTTCCACAGGTAAACTCTAAGATGATAAGACGCCGCCTTACCTTGAAGTAATCAATTCTGCTGATACCCGTTAAAAATACATTATATCCCTTAAACAGTTTGCATACATCAAAAATAAATATGCACGTGATTAATTAGGTGCTAATAAACAACACGCGCTTGTGAATACCCTTTTTCATTTTGTACAGCACCGATTCATTAGGTGCTAAATTCAAAATTCACACTTATTCAATCACACAGAGTGATACCCGGGCTGCCAAAATTTAATACACACTGGATTTGTGTACACAAACCTTTAAGTTTTAGATGTTTAAGATTTGCATAATAATAGTATTAATGATAATATCAATAATTATATTGATCATAGAAGTATTAACAACAATATTTAAAAGTAATAATAAAAATAAAACATGATAAAAATTAAAACAAACCTAATACATAAAGTTACGCAAAAGGTTTTAATTTAAATGTTAAAGATTTCCATAATAATAGTATAAATAATAATATTAATAATTATAATGATCATAGTAGTATTAATAATATTTTGGTATAAATAATAATATTTAAAAGGAATAATACAAATAAAACATAATAAAGATTAAAACAAAACTAATACATACAGTTTTTATAACAATAGTATTAATAATACTATTAATAATTATAATAATATTATTAATAATAATATAAATACAATTAAAACAAAATAAATACTAGTACTTACCGGTGTTGCAGGTTCGGTGTTACCACTTATCACATACATCACGCAAGACACAAGTCAGACATTGTCACATAATCACACACACAAGTCACAATTAAAACAATAGTTAAGATTTTTCCAATTATACACAGAGTACCATAAAATCCTCCAAACGTATATACATTGTACCAAGATAACACCTTTTACTAATATTGCTAGAACATTTATATGTGTATTTATATACTAAAGAGGAATTACTAACAACCAATGATAACATTCTTAAATTGGAACAATTAATATAATTAACAAATTATATTGTAAACTGTTGTTGTTGTTGTTGTTTTTGTTTTTTTTATCTTTTTAACCTTTTGTGAAACAGGTCTTCTAACAGACCAAACTATTCGTTATTTACAATATGATATAATTAACGCATTAAAATAATGCCACTTTTTTTAATATCTTTTTAACCCCATGTGGACCAGGTGCTACTTACAGTACAAATCTGATAATTAGTACACAAATTAGCGTAATTAAACAAATATTTTCAACCAATTATACACCGAAATATATCTATTATAGTTTGTTACGATCTTTATTCTTTTGTGAATCAGTAACTGTTATACTCCAAAGGGAAACAAAATAAAACACAAACTGTATCTTTTACAATTAACTTTAATGTAGAAGTACAATTCATACAATTAACATCAATTCAAAATTTTATTCAACATTAAACATTTAATATTATTGGAACAATTTACACAATTCACATCAATTCAGTATTTTACTCAACATTAAACATTTAATATTATTTGAGCAATTAATACAATTGACATCAATTCAATATTTTATTCAACATTAAACATTTAATATTATTATTATTAGTACAGCGAAGTGAATATTCATTTTTAATGAGGGGTCGAAATGTCTTAAGCAAACATGGGTCGAAATGTCGAGATGCCGAAATGTCCGACAGCCACATTCGTGTACTTACCATGTTTGTCTTTAAAGGTGAGACTGCGAAGTGGTATGGTGTAAAATCAAGGTGAAAGGCACCCAGGACCTGTACGTTGGCTCTTTCTACAAGCCTCCATAAATAACAGACCACGAATACTTGGAATTACTTCACATCACATCTCTCTCTCTCTCTCTCTCTCGATCGGTCGGTCGGTCGAATACCAAGAGGAGCACATCTCTGGTTAGGCGGCGACTTCAATCTCGCAGACATAGACTGGGTCAACGAATGTCCAAGGCCTCAAGCTCAACATATGAAGCAGTGGCAGCAACTCATAGATATTTCAAGAGATGCCTCCATTGAACAGATTGTGGACAAACCTACACGCATCACAGAGTATACAAGTAATCTGATAGACCTCTTCTTCACTAACAAGTCACTCATTAACCGCTGCGAAGTCCTCATAGGCATAGCCGACCATGAGGCTGTATTCATAGAGTCGAACCTTCGCCCTATGACAGTGAAGAAGCCAGCCAGGTACTCCAGTTTAAAAAGCTGACAACGATGGCATCAGAGATGAGCTGAAAACCTATATACCACGGTTCACTGAAGAAACAGCCAGCAGCTAAGTAAATAACACATGGACAACCTTTGAAAAGAAACTCCAATCCCTGGTCAGCAAGTGCATTCCATCAAAGCTAATCTCTGGAAATAAGATAAACAAACCATGGACCACTAAAAGCGTAAAGTCCCTCCACCGAAAGAGAAATAAACTGTTCTCAAAACAGAAGGCATCAGGCTAACAGAAGGATAGGAGGCAATACCAACAGGTCCGAAGCGAAACCAAGAAAGTAGAACGACAAGCTTATTGACAATACATCGAAAACCTAATTGAAGAAGGCAATTCGGACTCGGACCAACAACCACCGAAACAAAAGCGTTTCTGGAACTACATTAAGTCGTTGAGGAAGGATGGGGTGGGGTGGCTCCTTTGAAGACAAGGATAAGCTACATAATGAAGCTCTTGGCAAACCGACTATCCTCAACAGGCAATATCAATCAGTTTTCACCAAGGAGGACAATGGCATATGGATATCACCACTGAAGGAATTCTTACTTTACTAAAGAAACGTAACCCCCAGAAGGAAACTGGACCAGATATGATCCGCATGCACGCATTCTTAGAGAGATGGCATAGCAGTGTGCATCACCTACAGGAAATGCCTATTCAGTGGTAGTATTCTGGATGTTTGGAGAACAGCTAACGTGTCGGCCATTTTCAAAAAAGGGGAGAGGTTCAAAGCAAGCAACTACAGACCTGTGTCCCTCACCTGCATACCGTGTAAGATGTTCGAACACATCATTGTCAGCAACATTATGCGACACCTTGACAGACACACTATCCTCAATGACTGCCAGCACGGGTTCAGAAGACGACGAAGCTGCGAAACTCAGTTGCTTACACTGACCAACGAGCTATTCAGATCACTGGACCGAAGGCGTCAGCACGACCTTGCAGTTCTGGACTTCAGTAAAGCATTTGACAGCGTACCGCAAAGTCGCCTACTCACCAAGCTTCACCATTATGGCATCAGAGGCCATACCCTGATCTGGATTGAAGCCTTCCTGACAGGTCGAACACAGAGCGTAGTAGTTGATGGGGCAACATCCGAGCCGGCACGCGTTATAAGCGGCGTCCCCCAGGGAAGTGTCCTTAGACCTATTCTTTTCCTCAGCTTCATCAACGACCTACCACTATAGGTTTCATCCAAATCAAGACTATTTGCAGACGACTGTATGGTATACAGGGAAATCAACTCTGAACAGGACTGTCTAACCCTACAGGATGACCTGAACAAGCTAGCGGATTGGGAGAAACGCTGGTGTATGAGCTTCCATCCAGAGAAGTGCAGTATCCCTCGTGTCCATCGCAAGAATACCCCAATTACATTTGAGTACTCTTTGAAGGGCCACACACTCGATACAGATTCAGTAACGAAGTACCTCGGAGTGCACATATCCCAGAACCTCTCGTGGAACTACCATATTGACAATAACAGCACGCTCGGCTTCCTTCGACGCAACCTACGTATCAGCAATGAAGGGTACGGCTATAAAACACTTGTGCGACCAAACCTGGAGTACTGTTCCACAGTCTGGAACCCGTACACCAAGGACCAGACACACAAGCTGAAGTTGGTTCAGAGGAGAGCTGCAAGATATGTGACCAATAGATATCACAACACCAGCAGTGTCTCTTCCATGTTAGACCAACTAGGATAGGAGACACTAGAATCTCGTCGGACCAAAGCCCAGCTGACAGTAATGTTCAAGATCGCCAACGACCTTGTGGACATACCAGTCAGCCAGAACCTCACCCCAGCCCAGGGACATACTAGATCCTTCTACTCCAGGAAATTTCGCCAGCCCTCTACATGCACATCATACTACAGAAACTCATTCTTTCCACGAACAACTTCAGTATGGCACAGCCTACCTGCCGGCGTGTCAGACGCCCCTGACTTAGATTCCTTCAAGCAGGGGCTATCAACACTCTTATGCTAGTTCGTAGGGGTCCATCAACAAGTAGTTTCTAGTGATTCCCATTTCTGTGCCGGCCGCGGCCACCATAACCGGAGAGGACTGGGTTGAAGAGGCGAAAACGTAGCTGGACACACTTAACTCCTACTTTCTACCTTTTAACTATCCAACCTCTTCTTACTGTCTATCTTTTCAATATCTCTTCTTGACCTTGCATCACCCATTGCGTAATAGTCTAATGTGACTGTGTCGACGTACGATGTAGATGTAGATGTGAGTGACTTCATCATAAAAAATCCCGCAAATGATCTTTGTTCAAATGTTCAGATTTTACAGTTTTACATATTTAGCTGCTTTACGGTTTATTTAGTCTGAGTAAGCCAGTGCCGACCTTTCCCTTGAAAAATACCAGGAAACAGGAAACATCGATGTTGATTGACAATTTTTATTCTGTGGAACCATATAGGCATATCTCTGATAAAAGTAATTAAAGGATTCAAATAAACATTTTATTGCATAGTGTCTGTTAGTGAACCGATGTGAATACACGTTTGGTAGAGGTGAAAATGGGATAATGCAAAACCGAAAGTACAATCTTGTACAGAAGTCACACGGTCAAGATAATCAGATAGATCTATTGTTTATTTTTTTAATTTTTAATTATTTTTTAAAAAAGATATTTACTATTTTGGTTGATTAATTATGATTTATGTATTGATTTATATGCCAAAGTTTATAGAAGTAGATAATATTTGACATTTGATATATTCATATGGTCTTCATTGAGGCCCTCTATTTCACAAAAGGAAATAAAAGATGCCATTATATTTGACAGCTCAACAATAAAACAGATTTAGTTAAATATAAAATTAAGAATATTTTATACTTTATTTCAGTTGTGAAGCTGTTTCAACAGTTACATTTGAGTATGCCAGCAATGTGAAGTATGAAGAGGAGGACTAATTAAACATTGGACATGATACAACACTCCATTAATTTGAAACTACCTAGATGGTGTCTACTTGGATGATTATTATATTGTGGCTATACTACTGAAGAAAAACAATAAAATATTGGGAAAATATTGCCGGTTCCTTTTATAGTTATACATAATTTGTCAGTTATACATGTAAACTAATTAAATCATTTGGATTAAACATGTATGACACACATATGTTTACATATGGTTTTGTAAACATATATGAATAATATGTTACATGATTTTTTTAAATTAGCCTCTGCCTCTGCTAGTGATATTCCCTAAAACAGTATGTCCTACGTGTTGTTGGCGATTTTAGCGCAATAATTATATATGATTTTTAACATATTTTAAACATATGAATCGAAACGCATATGACAAACGTATGTTTCACATGCGTTTAATATATGTTAATGTTAACGTGTGTTTTACATACGTTTTTGATTGTCAAACATTTATTTATGATTCTCGTACTTAAGTTGGACCCTGCCTCTGGCTCTGCTAGTGATATTTCCAAAAATAGTGAGTGCCATGTGCCGTGGAGGATTTTAGCGCAATAATTATATATTCGTTTAAACGTATGACAAACGTACGCTTAACATGCGTTTAACATATGTTTCTGTAAACGTATGTTTAATGTGCGTTTCTGATTATTATATGTTTCTTTACGTATGTTAAACGTATATTTTGAAACGTATGTTAATCAAAACGCATGTAAAACATACGTTCAACGTATGTTTAACATATGTTGGACAAAACATATGTTAAACATACGTGGCATTTTTACCTGTGTACATTATGTCAAAAAAAAAGTTATAACCACCAAACGCGGCTATTGCACAGACTGTGCAATTTATATACTGAAGTAAAGTAATATGTTGTTAGCGCACACATGATTCGACGACTATTGCCTCTTACCCGGTATAGATATAAAAATGCAGATACTTTAATTTGCTTTATTACTCGTAAAGGATGATTAAATACATCGACATTGTACAGTGTCAAAATAGATTCCAATGCAACTAGCATGTAAATTCAAAAGAAGAGACTAGCCATGTTCTGTCGTTATAGCGTGTGGAGTTTCTGCCAACTCACCCTGGCAGACGACATCGTAACACGTTAAGAACCTCGTCTCTACACCATTACAGCTCGATGTCAGCGTCTGTGATAAAAAAAAAAAAGATAAATAAAAAATCTGTCAACCTCTCATATCTATGGAAAATATTTTTCCAGATGCTTTATTTATAAATTAAATATACAATCGGTTGAGAACTTTTTATAAATGCACTTGTAGAGAAAAGACTATTTAGTCTGAAACATATCCATTCCAGGAAAATACCTATTATACAAAAGCTATGCGAGAAAATAAAGGTCTATATATCATTAAGAAGGTTCGATGCAACACTGTTCTATCTTCAAAAACTTTATGTGAGAAAGTTTGCGAGGTACTTGCGGAAGGGTGGATTCATTCTGAGGTGTTTTCCTCTACCGATAAAACTGGATATGCCATATATATTCTGAAATATGTTGAAAATGGCGTTAACCCCCACCTTCTGTTTAATCTGCATATTAACAAATGACAAGAGAGCAGTGTTTTGGTGTACAATCGACATGTTATTAAACTCTTACCTACAGGCACATACCCTGATGGAGAAGTGCCAAATACGTTCTTGAAAAAAGCTTTAGTTAGTTTTATTCAGTAAACATGTCATACAGTGTATATACATATATATGTATATGAAGATTTATGAAAAACAGCTGTATACATTAAATTGACCATTATCTAAAATAATTACTGGGTCATCCTTTGCTATGAACATCACAGAATGTCATTATATCACAATATTTCAGTAACTTATCTAAGTATTAATAATAACAAAATTAATACTGTAAATACTTTTATCAGTAGTTCATAAGTTGAAAAAAATATGAAGCCGTTACGTCTCTATATGATCATAGAAAGATTAAATAATTACTATTGAATGTATTGTATAAATAAACACGAACATGCAAAACACCTATCCCCTGTATCTGAATGAACCAATAAAGGAAAAAATCAGTGAAGTTTCTTTCTCTCATTCTCTTCCATAAATATTTTCTATTTCCTGAACTATTCTAAATAAACTATTGTGCTATTGTGTTCTTCTTTTATGTATTTCATGCCAGACTGAAATCAGTACGGAACAATAGGATAAAGTCTATAATCGAAAGTAAAATAACTACCACGGAAGCAGATTCACACAAGCTTCATAAGCATTTTTTTCTGTATCCTTTCCACATAATGTGTCAGATGTATGACTTTATCACTTCATTGTTAATTGTATGCTTAATATATGTAAAAATACTGTTTAAACTAAACTAAACAATAAGCTAAAAAGAAAGTGAATCTTAAAGTGACATGAAATGCTTGGAAAGCCCAGTAAAGCCCGAGGACTTATTTCCACTGGATCCATATAACGCGAATAAAAATTATCCTTAGGCACTATCAATAAAAATATATGTACATTGCACTATAAATCACATAATAACAGTTTACACAGATCCTACACAATCTGATCACCTCGGCCTATTGCGTAGCAACATCGTGAAACATCGGGTATTTCCGTATCCTCCGTATAATACCCGATGTTTCACGATTGAGATCCAACAGTCTTGATTACCGTCGAAGTGATCATAGCTACAGGGACTACTTTTATTCTTTGAATTTCATTTGTTTTCATGTATTTTATATATACAAATAAGTATGCAACAAGCAAACAATATAAATATATTGCGAACATTGTTGTATGTTATTTTTAAAAAAAGTATAAAATAATCCAAACTGTATCAATCAAATTAGGAAGGGATGTGAATACTTTAGTTTAACGTAATGTAGGGATTGACCTCTACTAGATAAGTTCAGGTTACAAGAATACCAAGCATAAGACATAACTGTACAAAAGTTCTAAATAAAAAAGTATATAACATCTTTGATAAATATTAAACATCAAACGTCCGTCGTCAGAAGAGAAACCCTAACCCTAACCCTATTTTACCCAGTTTGTAAGTAAGTAACACGGAACATAACTCAAACAATGAACTAGACGCTTGTTTCTGTCACAAAAATACCTTATAGGTATCCCACTTTCTCAGTTCCTAGCCCAAGTTAAAAGATTTATAATTGCCCACAAATTCTCACCGCATCAAGTCGATGACCAGGGTGCAACTTCCAGCTGCCAATGTCGCTATAGTCAAATGATCAACTAAGCAGTATTTTGTGTCCGCTGCATAACAGCTTGAAAGCTTTTGCAATTACTTGGATCATATGGTCGTCTCAAAAGTCATGAAGCGGACACATTTTGTGACAGAAGGATGGACGTACGACAGACGGACACGTATAGATTGATGGGCGCACGCTCTTCACACCATCATAATATGGAGAACATTAGTACTATGCAATTTAGAAATTGCTCAAGACGCTAAAATATATGGAGTGGACATGAAATAATGCATATCAGACCACTGGCCTTCAATACGACATTGATTTGAAACTGCATAATATCTTTGTGGAAAGTTGTTCCAATATGGCAAACATTTTTGACAGTACATGTGTGATTATCACAATGCGTGATCTGTATGACCGTATCATTATTTATTAGCATCTCTACTTACTCAAAGCAAGCTCCCTTTTTTTGCGAAGTCTGCTCTTGAATGGTCTCGTCAATCCGGCTCCCCAGCCCTGGTGAAAATATAATTGAGAAATAATTTTTGTTTTAATAAAAATATCATTTAGAACTATAGTTCTACCTATCGTTATTATAAATGTTATGTACAACATATAGAATCGCAAAAATAATTATGTACAAAACGATATTTGATTGAAGTTTTTATATAACAAGAAATGTCACTGGTAAGTGTCGCATGCCCCCCAAATGGTCGTTGATAAATAACAATATAATTATATTATAATAGGTAGCGATGTATCCATGAATATAAAGAGTAATGGACTGATGTTTCAGACTAGACATGCAATTTCATGTTTTTTACATTAAAGCGTGATCTTGACCTTTGTGTAACCTTGACCTTGACATCTGATGTAATTGTCTGGGTATTTCAACAATTAAATGCTGCTGAAACATCATCATGACATGCTGATCACTTGTGTCAAGCTATTTCAAAATACCTAAATGTAAGATAAAGTTACAGATAAATTGTTGATAAATTGAGCCAAGTGTTTTTGAAATCCAACCATGTCATGATGATAAAGTTAAAGGATGGACTTGAAATCTCAAACAGAGTCAAAGTAATGTCATATACTAAAAGTGTGACCTTGACCTTTGATGTATGGGTCTAGGTCTTCTTATGACACGTCGTCATGTCATCTTGATAAATTCAGCCAAGTTAAAGGCATAATCACAGACCAGACACACAATATCAAACAAATTGAAAGTGTGACCTTGATCTTTGAGGAAAGGTTCTGTGTCTTACATGCGACATTTAATTATGTCATGTGTATCAACTGAACCAAGTGTTTTTAAAATTTATCCATAGATGACAGACCGGACAAGAAATGTAAAAATGACTGAAAGTGTTGTCAAACAAAGTTAAATTGTGACCTTGACCTTTGAAGTGGGAGTTTGGGTATTAAGTGTATCACGTCGTCATGTTATGTTGATCATTTATAACAAGTATTTATAAAAATCCATCTATGCATGGCATTATTAAAATCCATCTATGCATGACAAAGATGCAGGCCAGACACGAAATCTCACACAGACTCAAAGTGTTGTCAAAACTCAAATTGTGACCTTGACATTTGAGATACGGGTATGGGTCTTACTCGCAACACGTCATCATGTTATGTTGATCATTTGTAGCAAGTATCATTAAAATCCGTCTATGCATGACAGTTACAGGCCGGACACAAAATCTCACATAGACTCAAAGTGTATTCAAACAAACTCAAATTGTGACCTTGACCTTTGAGGTACGGGTGTGGGTCTTACTCGCGACACGTTGTCATGTTATGTTGATCATTTGCAGCAAGTATTTATAAAGTCTATCTATGCATGACAAAGTTACAGACCGAACACGAAATCTCACACAAACTCGAAGTGTTGTCAAACAAACTCAAATAGTGACCTTGATCTTTGAGGTACGGGTGTGGGTCTTACTCGCGACACGTCGTCATGTTATGTTGATCATTTGTAGCAAGTATCATTAATATCCATCTATGCATGACAAAGTTACAGGCCGAACACGAAATCTCACACAGACTCAAAGTGTAGTAAAACAAAATCAAATTGTGACCTTGATCTTTGAGGTACGGGTGTGGGTCTTACTCGCGACACGTTGTCATGTTATGTTGATCATTTGTACCACGTATTAACAAAATCCATCTATGCATGATCAAGTTACAGGCCGGAAACGAAATCTCACACATACTCTTGGTGTGGTGTGGTGTGGTGTGTTGTGCTGTGCTATGTTATACTGTGCTTTGCTGTACTGTGCTAACTTGTTTTGTGTTTTGTTTTGTTTTGCTGTGCTGTGCAGTGCAGTGTTGGGCTGTATGTCTGGCTGTGCTTGGCTGTGCTGTGTTATGATGTACTGTTTTGGGCAGTGTGTTATGCTGTAGTGTGCTTTGCAGTGTGTTGTGCTGTGCTGTATTTTACATCTACTTTACTGTACTCTACTCTTCTACTCTGCTCTACCGCTCTGAACTGCACTGTACTGTACTGTACTGTACTTCGCTTTGCTCTAACCTACTCTGCGGAATAGTACTGTATTGTACTCTACTTTACGGTACGGTACTGTATTGTACTGTACAACGCTGTACTGTATTCTGCATCAACTGTACTGTACTGTACAGTACTATATTCAATTTCTACTCTACTGTACTGTACTGTATTCTTTATCTACTGTACTGAAATGTACTGTAGTCTACTTCTACTGTACTGTACTGTACCTTATTCTACATCTACTATACTGTACTGTAGTCTACATCTACTGTACTGTACTGTACTGTAGTCTACATCTACTGTACTGTACTGTACTGTAGTCTACATCTACTCTACTGTAATGTACTGTAGTCTACATCTACTCTACTGTACTGTAGTCTACATCTACTCTACTGTACTATACTGTAGTCTACATCTACTGTACTGTACTGTACTGTAGTCTACATCTACTGTACTGTACTGTAGTCTACTTCTACTCTACTGTACAGTATTCTACATCTACTGTACTGTACTGTAGTCTACATCTACTGTACTGTACTGTAGTCTACATCTACTCTACTGTACTGTAGTCTACATCTACTGTACTGTACTGTAGTCTACATATACTGTACTGTACTGTAGTCTACATCTACTGTACTGTACTGTACTGTAGTCTACATCTACTGTACTGTAATATACTGTAGTCTACATGTACTGTACTGTACTATAGTCTACATCTACTCTACTGTAATGTATTGTACTGTTTTCTACATCTACTGTACTGTAATGTACTGTAGTCTACATCTACTGTTATGTACTGTACTGTATTCTACATCTACTGTACTGTACTGTACTGTATTCTACATCGACTGTACTGTACGGTATTCTACATCTACTGTACTGTACTGTACTGTACTGTACTGTACTGTACTGTACTGTACTGTACTGTACTGTACTGTACTGTACTGTACTGTACTGTACTGTATTCTACATCTACTGTAATGTACTGTACTGTACTGTTTTCTACATCTACTGTACTGTACTGTATTCTACATATGCTGTACTGTATTGTATTCTACATCTACTGTACTGTACTGTTCTGTATTCTTCATCTACTGTACTGTACTGTACTGTACTGTACTGTATTCTACATCTACTGTACAGTACTGTATTCTACATCTACTTTACTGTACTGTATTCTACATCTACTGTACAGTACTGTATTCTACATCTACTTTACTGTACTGTATTCTACATCTACTCTACTGTACTATATTTTACATCTAGCGTACTGTACTGTAATCTATAGCTACTATAATGTACTCCCACCCCACTCCACTCCACTCCACTCCACCCCACCCCACCCCACCACACCCCACCCCACCCCACTACACTCCACTCCACTCCTGGCTAACCAGGCTATGTTACTCCGCAAAATGTCATTAACAATTCGCGTTGCTACCATTTGTGGCGTGCCAGAGCTTTGTACATTATGATGGTTTACTGTTCTACTTTACCTCCGGTGGTGTGCTCGCACCATTTGCGGGTATAACATCGTCAACAACTGGAATCGGGGGCTGTTCAAAGAATGAAAACAAGTTAAAACATAACAAAATAATAATAATCGTTTGTTAAGATATTCTTGGACATGTTACTTATCCCTTTTTCAGCATTTGCAATGGTTGGATGTTGAGAAACGTGCGCTGAATTTCAAACGTACATATGTCAGTTCAGAATTAAATACAAATTTAATGAAAGAAGCAAATCTCTGTCGTGACGAACATTTCAAAATGTGCCTTTAAGACAATTCAGTTGTCATCAATCGGACAAAAGGTTTAGCCGGTTCAAGAACATGTCCGATATTACTATGTTATTTTAGGTCTCACTATACAGTTGAATACTGCTCAATGTTTTACATAAAATAAGGTTTAAAAAACTCCAAAGCAAAACAAATGCACAAAATGTATTTTTCCATAGCAAAAAAATGCATATAAAATGCACAATAAGTGGTGGGTTGGCCAGTGTTTTTTTTAAAGATAGTGCAGTGACACCGCTATGTTTAAAAAGAAGTTCTGAAATGCTCTAAAATATATACACCTGTTACAATCCAATTAAAGTCACGTTTTAACACTGGTGATGTCTTATTGCAGTGTATGATATGCCAGCTTTTGCCCTACTCATCTGCAGCAAGAAATCACAACCACTACTATGGTGTACCATCAGGATCAAAAGCACCAGTACCGGTGCACCGCTATTATGACGATGGACCGATATTTTTGTTTTAACGGTGCACCGATAAAATATACCGTTGTGCCGTTAACATATATCGGTGCATTGCTAAAAAGTGGCTGTCCACCTTCATAAAATATATCGATGCAGCATTATATACCGGTGCACCGCTATATAATATCGGTGCATCGCGATACAATACCGGTCCACCGCTATAGTTCATCGGTCCACCTCTATATTTAAACGATGCACCGCTTTATTTTAACGGTGGACCGATGAATTATAAACATAGATCAAACCAAATTACACAGGCCTATATTTTTAGCACAATAATTATGCAATCGTCACAAAAAGTCACGTAGCCTGGCTGAAAACGAGGTGTAGGCACAGTTGTAGGGAGGCCCGGGAGCCCCCACCCCCGAATGTTTTTTCAGCTTGACTGTCGAAGGTGCGTGTTGACGTGTTTTTTTTTTAATTTTTAGGGGCCTGGTTATCCTAAATATTAACCTTAAATTCACTGTTTTATAACCAAATACATTAGATAAAATGGCGTTATATATCTGGATCATATTCAATTATTTTTTGTTGCGAGTTTATAGTTTGCATTTTTGGGCATTTTTATTTTTTAAATTTCTCAAATAAAAGTGTAGGCACGTGCCTACAGTGCCTTTAGGAAGCTACGCTCCTGAATGTGACACAACTCTTTATATAGGCGTATAACTACTTTGTACAGTAGGTTAACCTACATTCCATGAAAATACGATATGAGCCCTATGGGGTATATATTGTAATTTTTAAAGGACACAAATACACGACGCATGCAAACGCAATAGCTCATACTGTGACTTTGGTTTAGGTTTACTAAACATACACCATACGCTGTATTTCTAAATAAAGTGCCTTAACATTGTCACTTGCAACATACCTTAGCCATGTTCACGCTATCACCGTAAAGTTTATCCCTGCAATCGCAGTCCGTAAGGTTGCCCGACAGGATATAAATCCTTAAATCCGGACATTCCCCGTCGGCACAATCCACTCGCTCGTCTTCTCTATCCCTCGTATTGATGAACTTGTAGTATAACATGCTGTTAAATATATACAAACATACCGTTGAATATATACAAACATACGGTTGAATATATACAAATATACTGTTGAATATGTACAGATATGCTTTTAAATATATACGAACAAACTGCTGAATATATACAAACATACTGTTGAATATGAACAAACATACTGTTGAATATATACAAACATACTATTGCATATATACAAACACACTGTTAAATACTGTTGAATATATACAAACACACTGTTGAATGTATAAAAACATACTGTTGAATATATACAAATGGACTGTTGAATATATACAAACATACTGTTGAATATGAACAAACATACTGTTGAATATATACAAACGGACTGTTGAATATATACAAACATACTGTTGAATATGAACAAACATACTGTTGAATATATACAAACATACTATTGCGTATATACAAACACACTGTTAAATACTGTTGAATATATACAAAGACACTGTTGAATGTATTTAAACATACTGTTGAACATATACAAACGGACTGTTGAATATGTACAAACACACTGTTAAATACGTTGAATATATACAAACACACTGTTGAATGTATATAAACATACTGTTGAATATATACAAACATACTATTGTATATATACAAACACACTGTTAAATACTGTTGAATATATACAAAGACACTGTTGAATGTATATAAACATACTGTTGAATATATACAAACGGACTGTTGAATATGTACAAACACACTGTTAAATACGGTTGAATATATACAAACACACTGTTGAATGTATACAAACACACTGTTGAATGTATATAACCATACTGTTGAATATGTACAAATATACTGTTGAATATATACAAACATACTGTTGAATATATACAAACAAACTGTTGAATATATACAAACACACTGTTGAATGTATATAAACATACTGTTGAATATATACAAACGGACTGTTGAATATGTACAAACATACTGTTTAATATATACAAACATACTGTTGAATGTATATAAACACACTGTTGAATGTATATAAACATATTGTTGAATATGTACAAATATACTGTTGAATATATACAAACATACTGTTGAATATATACAAACGGACTGTTGAATATGTACAAACAGACTGTTAAATACTGTTGAATATATACAAACACACTGTTGAATGTATATAAACATACTGTTGAATATATACAAACGGACTGTTGAATATGTACAAACATACTGTTTAATATATATAAACATACTGTTGAATATATACAAACATACTATTGTATATATACAAACACACTGTTGAATGTATATAAACATACTGTTGAATATGTACAAACATACTGTTAAATATATATAAACATACTTTTTCTTCCATCAAGTACAGCATACCATTTGGTATATATTCGAACTGGCGTATGCGTGGTGCGAGAAAGTTTATACTGTGATTTTTAAAAGTAGAAAATTCTACGGGGTGCAATTTAAAATAACGCCGACCAGAATTGTCTATCTGAGGGCTGTTGACAGCACTTCCCTCCTGAAGCCGCCTATAGTAGGTCAGCTCACACATGTCTGGGAAAGGCTGTTCCATAACCTGATGGTATCTGGGAAAAAAGACTTCTGATATAGTTGAAGTCCGGGCGAAGGGCACCAAGAATCTTTGGTCATGACCTCGAAACGTAGTCATCGGGTTGAGGTATATATTCGGCACATCTACCAGGTGATGGACGATCCTGTACATCATTGACACCTTCGCATGGGCTCGTCTTTCTTGCATGGTTGACCACTGGAGCTTGTGCAGCATAGGCGACACACTGCTGGTTCTCCTGTTCTCAGAGTAGACCATCCGTGCCGACCTGCGTTGCACCATCTCCAATTTCTGTATGTTTTGTTGTGTGTGTGGATCCCACACCACTGCAGCATATTCCAGTAGCTTTCGCACAAGGGTAGTGAAGCAAAGTGCTTTTGTCTCTCTTGGGCACTGAAGTAGGTTCCGGTGGAGAAAGGATCTGGTGTTATTCGCTTTTCTTGTAATGGCATTGATATTAAGGTTCCAACTGAGTGTTCGGTTGATGTTGACACTGAGATACTTTGCGTTTTCTGCTACTTCTAAAACATGGCCATGGATCTTGTAAGTGCCATTAATTTGTCTGCGTTTCTTTGTAATATGGAGAATTTGGCATTTCTGAGGATGAAATTCCATCAGCCAATCCTTCTCCCATCGTTGTAGCGCATCCAAAGCCCTTTGTCTTCATGTTGCAGTAGAGCACGCAGTCGTCAGCGAACAGTCTTGCGGTGGATTCGGCCGGAATATAGTTGGGTACGTCATTTATAAACAGCAAGAACAACACAGGTCTTAAAACACTTCCCTGTGGTACGCCGGACTGTACTGGTGCTGTGGATGACGTGATGCCATCCAGGTTTACATCTTGTGTGCTGTTTCTTAGGAAGTTTCTGATCCAGCTGTTCAAGTTGCCTCTGACGCAATAATACTCCAGCTTGTGTAGAAGTCTCAGGTGAGGAACCTTGTCAAACGCTTTGGAGAAATCTAGTAGTATGACATCTTTCTGGCCCATGTTGTCGCTGGCCTTGGCAAAGTCCTGTATGGTGAGAATTAGTTGGGTTTCACAAGATCTTCGCTTTCTGAATCCGTGCTGTGCATCTGTTAGTACAGAGTTGCCATCCTTGTGCCTCATGATGGTGCTGCTGACTATATGCTCGAGTGTCTTGCAGAGAATGGAGGTCAACGAGACAGGTCTGTATTTATCTGGCTTATTCCTGTCCCCTTTCCTGTAGATCGGTACCACACTGGCCGACTTCCAGTCTTCAGGGACAATACCTTGATCCAACGATGCTTGGAAGAATAGTGTTAGCACCGGGGCTAATTCTTCTGACAGCTCCTTCAACAAGCGTCCTGGTATCTGGTCTGGTCCTGCTGCTTTGCTTGCCTGTAAGTTGGCTAGGAGTTTCCGTACTCCTTCACTAGACACTGTAATGGGGTTTACCGTTGAGTTGGGGCTCGGTCCCATGTCAGGGATGGTATCTGCATTCTCGTTCTTGTTGAACACAGAAGATAATTCCTCATTCAGTATGCTGGCTTTGGTTTCGCTATCTGAATGGGTAATTCCTGTCTTTGCTTCAGTGGGGCTACTCCGTTGTTGTCGTTCTTTTTGCTTTTTATGTACCCCCAGAACCTTTTTGGGGTTGACTGTGCTTCAGGGCTTATGATGTTGGTGGTGACTTACATGCCAGGCTTGTCTGTCTTTTCAGGGTTTCGGAACGCCGCGTGTCCTTTGGCCTCTTCGTACTCCTAGCTTTCTTATATGCTCTCTTCTTTGTACGGGTCAGTTTCTTTACTGCGCTTGTGATCCATGGTTGGTTGAATCTGGTGGAAGTCATCTTCGATGGTACGCAGGAGTCAAGACTGTTGGTTAAAGTGGTATTGATCTCCTCCCACATATTGTGTATAGAGCTTGAAGTGGTGTACTTCTGAAGGAACTCCGTTTGGAAAGAAAGGCAGTTGTTCTTCAACTGGTCAGTGTTCGCTCTCTTCCATAAGTGGATCTTCCTGCTGATGGGTTTAGCTCTCCTGTCTGAAGCACTTGATTCGACATACACGATGTCATTGTCTTCAAGTCCAGGTAGGTTGGTGCACCTGTTCATGAGTGAGGGTCTGTTTGTCATGAAAAGATCCAGAGTGCTTTCTTTCCTTGTATGTTGAGTGACAATTTGCTGAAGGCCACATTCGTCAAGTTGTTAGAGAAAGGTTCTGTTGATATCGAATGAGGTTTCCTTCTGTGGAGTTAGTACTCCAGTCAATGTCGGGAAGGTTAAGGTCACCTCCTATCCACATCACAGCATTTTTGTATCTTTTACAGAGCTGGTCTAATACCGAGCAAAGGTCTTCCGTGTATTGCAGGCTACTGTTTGGCGGTCGGTATAAGGACCCCACAAGCAGTGTCTTGTTCTTGTCCAGGTTGATCTTAATGAAGGACTGATCCTGTATTGCCTCCTATGACCACTTCTTCGTAGACGTAGTCATTACGAACAACAATCAGCACTCCACCATAGCCATCACTCCTGTCTTTGCGGATAGCATCATATCATGGGGGAAATATCTCTGAGCTTTGTACGCTTGGATTTAGCCATGTCTCTGTTCCCATGATGATGCTGGGCTCTGTAGAGTCTAAGAGATTCCCGATATCTTCCTTCTTGTTCTTGGCGCTCTGAAAGTTGATATTTAGTACTGTCATGTTGGTAAGGGATGACATACGTTTCTTGCTGCGTTCTGGCAGGGTGGATGAGCATTGTATTGGAGGACCTGGGCTGCTCGATGCCATGGAGACTGAAGAGTTGGCAGAGGTGTTCAGGGCGCTGAATGATTTTTTTGTAGAATCCATGATAAAAGAGTCAAACAAGCCTGATGAAAAATTTCACATCCCACAATTATCGCAGTGCCATGACACATTACTGTTGGCGCCGAGTGCTTCGTATACGTCACAAACCACACCCTTGTTTTCCATGTTACTGCCTTCTCACGGATGTCATGGGTACTTGGCTTGCCTGGGACCTGGATTGCTCTCGACGTCTGACGAGGCCATAATGAGTAGCATGGAAATGTATAAAAAAGAGTATGCATTTTCCCACGACGGATGTTTGGGTAAGAGAGCGAGCTCAGCTTTCTGGTAACAATCATGGACCGTTTACCGTGGGATATGTAACCGAGGTGGGTGGAAAGACAAGAATCATGTTTATTTTGTTGATAGGCGATGCTTTGCGATGATAAACAATTTTCAAAAAGAAATATCAAGGCTATGTGATGGCAAAATATCTTGTCCCAATCCATTGCTGGCTTTGTTTACATGTCTGGCGCAACCCGGAAGTCTGGTTGTCCCGTCTTTGTCGACATGAAAAAGTTCTGTTTACGTGCCAATCTGTACTGGCGGAGATGGATTCAGAGTGAAGAAATGGGACGATCTTACCAACCCAGGACCAAAAAATGTTCTTTCTATTGCCAAAATAACTTCCAAACTGTAAAATTTGTCTTCAGCTTTTTGCGGAAACAATCTTGAAACACGCATGCGCAAATTATTCCTACTATTGAATATATACAAACGGACTGTTAAATATGTACAAACATACTGTTAAATATGTACAAACATACTGTTGAATATAAACAAACATAGTGTTGAATATATACAAACATACTGTTGAATATATACAAACATACTGTTGAATGTATACAAACATAGTGTTGAATATAAACAAACATACTGTTGAATATATACAAACATACTGTTGAATATATTCAAACATAGTGTTGAATATATGCAAAAATACTGTTGAATATATACACACATACTGTTCAGTGTTGAATATGTTCAAACATACTGTTGAATATATACAAACATACTGTTGAATATGTTCAAACATACTGTTAAAATATGTACACATATACTGTTGAATATTTACAAACATACTGTCGTATATAAACATACACACTGTTGCATATATACAAATATACAGCTGAATATAAACAAACATACTGTTAAATATGTACAAAAATACTGTTGAATATATACAAACACACTGTTGAATGTATACAAACATACTGTTGAATAAATACAAACATACTGTTTAATATGTCCAAACATACTGTTGAATACGTACAAACATACTGTTGAATATATACAGAAACACTGTTGATTATGTACAAACATACTGTTAACTATATACAAACGGACTGTTGAATACGTACAAACATACTTTTAAATATATATACAAACATACGGTTAAATATATACAAACATACTGTTGAATATGTGCAAACATACTGTTGAATATATACAGACTTACTGTTAAATATGTACAAACGGGCTGTTGAATATATACAAACATACCGTTGAATATATACAAAGTTACTGTTGAATATATACAAACATACGGTTAAATATGTAAAAACATACTGTTGAATATACACAAACGGACTGTTGATTATGTACAAACATACTGTTGAATATGTACAAACAAACTGTTGATTATACGCAATCATACGGTTAAATATGTACAAACATACTATTGAAGTTATACAAAACATATTGTTGAATATATGCAAACATACTGTTGAATATGTACAAACGGACTGTTGAATATATACAAACATACTGTTGAATATGTACAAACGGACTGTTGAATATGCACAAACGGACTGTTAAATATGTACAAACATACTGTTGAATATATACAAACATACTGTTGTGTATATATACAAACACACTGTTAAATACTGTTGAATATATAAAAACATACTGTTGAATGTATACAAACATACTGTTGAATATATACAAACGGACTGTTGAATATGTACAAATATACTGTTGAATATAAACGAATGTACTGTTGAATATATACAAAAATACTGTTAAATATGTGCAATCATACTGTTAAATATGTGCAAACATACTGTTGAATATATACAAACATACTGTTGAATATGTACAAACATACTGTTAAATATATAAAAACATACTGTTGAATATGTACAAACACACTGTTGAATATATACAAACGGACTGTTGAATATGTACAAACATACTGATGAATATGTACAAACATACTGTTAAGTATATAAAAACATACTGTTGAATATGTACAAACATACTGTTGAATATGTACAAACAAACTGTTGAATATGTACAAACATACGGTTAAAAATATACAAACAAACTGTTGAATATATACAAACATACGGTTAAATATGTACAAACATACTGTTGAATAAGTACAAACATATTGTTTAATGTATACAAAGATAATGTTGAATATGTACAAACATACTGTTGAATATATATACAAACATACTGTTGAATATGTGTACAAACATACTGTTGAATATATGTACAAACATACTGTTGGATATATACAAACAGGTTAAAGTTGTTACTACATGTATATGGCAACTCCATTCGTTTAGACGATGACTATAACAAACTATTTAAGGCTTTACAACATTTTATTAAATTTTCAGGAAGATTTGAATCAGAGTTTAAATTATTGCTGCTGCTGGTCACTTCTGTGAAATTATATGAAAATTGGTCCGTGCATTGAAAAGTTTAAGGCCAGACACGACCAGTAATGTAGTATATGAAAACACACTTCCATTTGCCTTAGCCATGTTCATGACCTTGACTGATGAGATAGTCATCCATATTTTAAGGCAACACTTTATCATGTTATGCTGAACACTTCTGTAAAATATTTGAAAAAAATGGTCAGTGTATTTTAAGTTACAGATCGGGCACGATCCAGTATATTGCATACACAGCGTCAATATCATGTACATGACCTTGACCTATGAACTCCACAAATCGGTAATTTATGGACACAGTTTATAGTGGACTTATGTTAATCAATGTTCATGTTGCTGTTGTGGTACGGCCTAATGTTCTCAAGAGTTAATATACAGCTATACATCGAAAGGCATATAGTACTGAAAAAAGTATATTTTACCCTGTCGTTTTGTCATGGAAAATTTTCTTGCCGTCATTTTCGTCAGTGGCGTCCAACTCCGCTAACGAAGAAACTTCGGTAAAGTAAACATTGGACCATAATTTAGTAGGGAAGTAACTTTGAATTTTAAATGTGGCGTTCGTCGGAAGACATATTCCCACTCGGAGAACGTCATTTCTGAAGAAGAAAAAAAAACATTTGATAACATTTTGAGTTGAGCACTGGACACTGGAGTATAACAAGCAATACATAAGTCCCCTACCGGTTTACAGGTAGCACTTTGTTAACATATCCAGGTTGTATTATATCTGTCAGTTTGCCAATTGTGTTGCTATAGCCATAACGACCACAAGTTTTGGTCGACCAAAAATAAAATGATCTGAGTGTTATTGCCCTCTATCCACACACACCGTCTCACAAACCTTGCTTGAATACTGTATATTTTCGGACGGACAGAGGGTAAACCTATTGTGTCCGGTGAAAACGTTAGGGTACGTATAAACAGAGCATATAACCTATTTAAATCACGACAAACAACATTCAATGTTGGCATTCAGTTGTATTGGTGAAGGAAACAAGAAATGTCACTGTTAAGTGCCACATGCCCCCCAAATGGTCTGTGAAAAATAACAATATATGATATAATATGTAGCGATGTATCCATGAATATCAAGAGTAATGGACTAATGTTTCAGACTAGACATGCAATTTCATGTAGTTTTTTTACAATAAAGCATGACCTTGACCTTTGTGAAACCTTCACCTTGACATCTGATGTAATGGTCTGGGTATTTCAACATTTAAATGCAGATGAAACATTATCATGACATGATGATCAGTTGTGTCAAGCTATTTTAAAATCCCTAAATGTAAGTAAGATCAATTATTGATCAATTGATAAATTGAGCCAAGTATATTTGAAATCCATCCATGTGTGATAAAGTTAATGGACATACTTGAAATCTCAAACAGATTCCAAGTGTTGTCATACATACTCAAAGTGTGACACTTATGACACGTCGTCATGTCATTTTGATAAATTGAGCCAAGTTAAAGACAAAGTCACAGATCAGACACGCAATATCAAACAAATTAAGAAGTGTGACATTGACCTTTGGGGAAAGGTTCTGGGTCTTACATGCGACACTTAATTATGTCATGTTTATCAACTGAGCCAAGTGTTTTTAAAATGTATCCATAGAAGACAAAGTTATAGATCGGACAAGAAATCACACACAGACTGAAAGTGTTGTCAAGCAAACTCAAAGTGTGACCTTGACCTTTGAGGTACGCATTTGGGTCTTACAGGTGACACTTTGTAATGTCATACTGATGAATTGAACCAAGTGTTTTTGAAATGTATCCTTAGGTGACACAGTTTCAGACCGGACACGAAATCTCAATTAGACTGAAAGTGCCATCAACCAAAGTTAAATTGTGACCTTGACCTTTGAAGTGGGATTCTGGGTGTAACGCGCGACACATTGTCATGTTATGTTGGTCATTTATAGCTAGAATTAACAAAATCCATCTATGCATGACAAAGTTACAGGCCAGGCACGAAATCTCAAACAGACTGAAAGTGTTGTCAAACAAACTCAAAGCGTGACCTTGACCTTTAAGGTATGGGTCTTACCTGCAACACGTTGTCATGTTATTTTGATCATTTGTAGCAAGTATTTATAAAACCCATCTATGCGTGACAAAGTTACAGACAGGACACGAAATCTCACACAAACTCAAAGTGTTGTCAAACAAACTCAAATTATGGCCTTGACCTATAAGGTACGGATGTGGTTTTACTCGCGACACGTCATCATGTTATGTTGATCATTTGTACCAAGTATCAACAAAATCCATCTATGCATGGCAAAGTTACAGGCCGGACACGAAATCTCACACAAACTCAAAGTGTTGTCAAACAAACTCAAATTGTGACCTTGACCTTTGAGGTACGGATGTGGGTCTTACTCGCGACACATCGTCGTGTTATGTTGATCATTTGTAGCAAGTATAAAAAAAATCCATCTATGCATGACAAAGTTGCAGGCCGGAAACGAAATACCGGACGGTTTCTTATTGTTTTTGTTGTAGTTTTTTAAAATACATCTAAAAAGTTCATAGATGACTTAATGTTTATATGTCTGATATTATGAAAACGAACCCTTATGCCAAGATGCCGACTTTAATTTGCTATACACTGGACTTAATCTATTCTTCAAAACCATTAGTAGTTTGGTAGTTACTTTTTCATCATTCTGTTCTATGATTTATGTTAGTTAATCTTCAATATTAGAGGTAAATAACTTTACGGTTAGTATTATTTTCAAGTTGAATTTAGCATGACAAATAACGAACTAAATTGGCTGTTTTGTTACATGCATCACAAGTAATGTCCAATAACGCACATATTGAATACATATCAATATATTGTTTTTAACCTACGTTTCCATGCCCTCAGCTGACAGAACCATCCTTGTCGAAATTTGCTTCACAAAATGGAGAGTGTACGTTCTACTTCCATCCAAAACGACAGCAGGGCCGTTTCTGAATTCCATATCAAGACCAAGCTGAGCGTTCGGTAGATCGTCCCGAACGAAAACTGCATCAGGGGCCTGCTTCAGAAAGTCGCCAGCGCCACCTAATTTTAACTAATAGAAAAAATATAATAATATAATATATTTATTTCATTTCGATTGTAAAACAAACTCTCACTTATTATAGAAAGCATGCTGATGTCTTTCTATTGCAGACAATGTACCAAGAGTACTTAGGTGATACAGTCAAACATGTAAGTGGTCACCTCTATTAAGCAGCCACCTGTCTTAAACAGTCCAATTTAAAGTAATTGAACCCACGACCCTACACATTGTATGTACATTGTCAAGTGAATTATATAAAAATAAGACTAGATCTAATAAATTTGTTATACACCTTCCCGAAAAGGAGACCAGTATTTGGACATTTTACAGTATTATAAGGGAAATAACACGGTCTGGCAAATAACGCAAATGAAACAGAGTTATTTCCCTTAATCAAAATTTTCTCCATAAATTAACATATTACGCCCCAGGGTCGGACATTCGTGCTACTAATTTTGATTGGTTTATCAAAAATATATTCTTTTAAAGGGGAACGCAACCCTGTGTATAAAACAGGATAATATGAATAGCTATGAGTTCAGCTTTCTATTAATAGTATTATTATGCATAAATTCGAGTCCATAAAGATATATCAGCTCGTTTTGTAACGGTCATTTTCGCACATCGACTTTATGGTGGAAGTCGCCATATTGGATACCTGCGTGACGTCATAACTGCACTTCCGGTTTAAAACATAATTGATTTATACGCTACAGCAGATGTAGAAACGTGCAATTATAGTCACCGGCGAAAGTACTCGCAAGACTAATAAAATGGATTTTAGTAACGGAGAAGGACTTTTTGCCTACAACTTTGAACCAGAATTTTCAGAAGCAGAGTTAAATGAATTAGAAGACGAGAGAAATAGTGAGACGGCACAGTTGTTCACACACGTGAAAGATTTTTGCAGCTGCAAAAACAGTGTAATGATGCTTTCGTCTGACGAAAATACGTGCTGCAGATGCAATTTCACACTATTGGAAATTCAGAAGATTTAGAATGTATCACAGAAATAATACAGAGATGTCACAGCAATGTCTTATGAAGTTTTCACCCAAAAAGATGATAACTGTTTAACAGTCACACCGATCATGAATCAGAGATCAAACCCGAAACCCATCAATCACAACTCTGACATCTTATCATGTAGCCTGACATTGATGATTGAATTTTTCAAAATAGTAAAATTACCCTTAGCTTGATAAAAAAAAGTAATTATTGCCGTCAGTGTTGATGTAGATCCAGACGAGCCTGCACATTCATGCTGTACTATCAGGGTTTATACTGTTTGCTACTCAGTCAATACATTATCAAAAAAAAACACTAATTAGACCAAGAATGGAATTAAGGGAAAATGTTTTGTTACATATATTTACCTGTCTAAGAGAGAATAAGAAATAATATTATATCTCTTTTCTTATCGTGTTTAGCTGGTGCGGCCATTGTTGCGTACTGAGAAATGGCTGATAAAATTTTGATTTCATATCCTTTTTAGTAAATTTAGATGAAGCATGAATGAGTTGGGGGTTTTTTGTGTTGTTTTACATAACTGGCACTGTCTTTTGGTTATTCAAATGGTGTTACTACCCAATTTGATATATGATGATTATCTATTCTACCAGTTCTCTGAACATATATGAATGTGTCTCCTTATAGGGAGTGTCATATGGAATATAATGTCTACAGGCATATTGCACAAAGTGTATGTTACTGTCCAGCTACTGGCACCCTGCTGAGCTTTCATAATTCACCAACACCACATTCACACCATGTGGTAATGAGAAATACCCTGCCACATTGTGCATATTGTACCCTAATAAGCGTGATCACCCCAGGTTTAATGACCCCAGGGTTTATGACAGGATGTTATATCACACAGTATTATGCCTTATTACTAATTTAAACATTTTCAGTTAATTATGGTTTCAATATTAATGCAAACTTACAAGTAAAAAAATTAAGTTATATGATTTTATGAATATTTTTCATAAATTGTATACCAGAACACTATTTTAACAGTAAAAAAAACTTTTCATGTATTAATGAATAAATAAAGGAACAAAGGTTTTACTTTATCTTTTTTCATTGCGAAGTTGAGGTAGTTCAAATGTCTATTCAAGAATAATGACCTAGTTGACTGTGAAAAAGCCATATATCAATAAACTAAATTGCCTATTGATTATAAAATTAATAAAATGAGTTTATGAACAATTAATGGTTGACTGAATATTTAGCATCATTTTTTGTCATCGAGGGTTTACTGTTCAGATGTTCAGTTAACCTAACCACTGTTTCCTGCAAAGGTTAACCAGTACTCGAGCACACCCAACAACCGCAAGTAACTGATAATTTTACCACTCGAATCAGCCGTGAGAGACAAATGATTTTAAGACACAATGTTGTATGTCAGTCATCACAGAGACTGTCGCCGGGTTGGGATTCGAACTCGAAACACCAGGATTGATAGTTAGACACGTAACTGACTGAGCTAATCGGGCCTGTCACAATTAATTGGCCTTAATTTGTATTTTAATAATAACTTTTAGATACCATGTCGTTTTCACACCTTATGTTTTGGCATTAACCTCTTGTTTTTATTGTTAATTGGATTATCACACCTGTTCAAACAGACTGCAATTATAATATTGTGAAAGTTTGCTATATCAATTTCGCAATATTTTGGAAGAGTATATAAAATTACAAATTAAATTTTAGAAATCAGCTGAGCTATATGTTATTAGTACATTTTTAAGAGCTTCCCACTGGATAATATACACTAAGTTTATATGTATGTCGCATATGGTCATCTTCGTACTGAAATCATCAGAAATTGTATCCTTGGGTAGTAGTACGCCAAGGCATTGGAACGCTTCATTCTACAATCTTAAGTCCTACCCCAAAGTATAAAGGTGTTTTGCGCGTGATGTCACCAGAAGCTTGACACTGAGGCAATGTGAAATCACATATTAGGAAAACTAAAAACAACGCTGCCCACAAAACATATCGCATTACTCCACTCACTTATTCCGCTGAAGAAAACAATATTTATGGTTAAGTCCTTCAATTCAGAATAGTTTTCGCGTTTAATTGTCTTCCTTCGATGTTCACTAATGTACTGTTTATCTATCTATCAATTGTTTACGTGAATTAGTGTATATACAAAAGAGTATCAGTAGAGAGCAGTCACTAACGACACAATACAATTTGCGCGATAACTAGAACGGAAGTGCAGTTATGACGTCACCGAATACCTCCATCACAAAAGAGCTACAAAATGGCGGCGCCCATAGCATTTAGGAAACGCTTGAAATCATGATATTTAATGTCATTTTTCTCATTTGATAAATTTCGTACAATTAAAATTTGTTGATTTTTGTGTTATTTACATGTCTATTTAACGATAAATAGCCATTTATATTCTGACGTGCGGTACCCTTTAATGAATCACCCATGACTAGATGTTTTGAAAAGGTATTTGAAAAGGTGAATAAATAAAAATTATCCTCAAACAGTCAAATTGGCCCAAATTCATACCGTTGACTCAGTTGTATGGTAATAAAATATGTTTAACGGAAATTGAACAAATAAAACTTACGTGTCCATATTTAGTTGTACATAAGGCCATTCGCCAATTCGTTCTTATCACACAGTCATCTGCGGCGGCCGAAAAATGATCTGGTTTGACGACATATGTTCGTGAACCATCGTTGTTTACGTAAGTGAACCCGTCTTGGAGCTGCCCGTCTAGGTTGTCTTCCCAACCCAGGTCTACGCCTTTGGTTCCAGATATTGCACGGTTGCCGAGACCAGGCTGCAAAATAAAGATGTACGAGGTTACAAAATACAATAAAAACATGCAAAGAAAATATGTATAATAATCTGCAAATAGTAGCCAGTCTATCTTGGTTAAAAAAAGACGTGATGTAGATGGACAGCTTTTTTTATTGTGAGCCGAGCTCTGTACCAAAGCATAGCTTTGTTCATGTTTGCGTGATCTACATTGTAGACTTGATAACCGCCAAAATGACCAGACGCGCAAGGACTACTTTTATTCGTCGAATTTCATTTTTTTCATGTATTCTATATATGCAATAAACATATAACAATAACAAATATTATTTGAACTTTTTAGTATATCATTATTAAAACTGTTGCATAAAATTAACCAATCAATACAAAAATAGCAATCAAAGTAGGAAAGGATCCCAGGATACAGTGGTTATATCAACTGACCGTCTGTTAATCCTGGATGGCATAAAAACAACACTTAACATTCAACAAATCAATGTCAATATGTAGGTTTATAGAAATGTTAAAGGGACACACGAACGGCAATTCTGGTAGTCTATCTTTAAAAATACATATCAGAATACACAATGACTTAATTTCGTGAGATTTCAAGGAGCATTTTGGTAACTAATTGAAACTGAGGCAATCTTATGCATTGTCATCATATATGACAAAAATGTGTAAAAAAATATTTTATTTCCGTCAGTTTTATCGGTGTAATAAAATAATAATAATAATAATAAAATATTTTATTTTTGCTCGTATTTTAAAAACTAACGCGACGTAATATTTTTCAGGTATATGCGCTAATATAAATTAATCATGGAAAAACAGCAAAATTTCGCAAAATGCCTGCAAATATATAGCAGCAGATATTCCTAGAGTTTTATTAAAATACAATGATAAATAAAAAAATGTATAATAAAAATCTACGAACTTTCCGATACCCTCTCGTAGAGTAATACTTGTAGGTTTATTCTTTCATATGGTTACACGTAAAGATCAATGGGTGAATATTTAAATGACATATGTCCCTTTAACATCGTGATTAAGTATGTAAAGCAAAAAGTGTACTTAGTTTAAACTTATTTATTTTACTTCGATTGTTAAACACGTTCTTACAACTTAGACAAATCACACTCGAAGTCGTCCTGGGTAAAACCAGTATAAAGCATATGCGAAAAAAAATGTGTCTTGCTCATGGACACCACACATAGCCGTAGCGGAGGATCGAACCCACGATCCTCAGATCATGGGTTCCGACCCTCCGATCATGGGTTCGGTGCTCTATCACTGGACCACGCGCTCCGCTACAAGTCGTTGTCATTGAACACTAGATCTACTTCTTTTATACATATATTTGTCCAATGACACATTCCGGTGAATCAGAATAAAAGACGCATAAACCATAACAATAGTACATTAACAAGTTTATTCTGCGTCATCCGGGCCGAGCAACCCGAATAATATTTGTTATTTGTTGATTTTAAGTCAACTAATGAGTAAAATATTCCGGTTAAAGGGAATTACTCCGATTGTTACGATTTAGATTATATGTGGCTCACTCAGTACATGAAGTAGAATGAAATCGGACAGTCTAGTTGAGTTTTTAGGAAACTACCGTCCTTTTTTCAATTGTATTTCATTTATATAACGGTAGTCAGTGCACCTAATTATCATTCATGGGGTCCGCTTAGCGATTCGACAGTTCTAGACAAACGTAATCTCTTTAGGTGTAAACCCACCATTGATTTTTGTTCTTTATTCTATAGTAAATAATAAAAGTTTGAAGGCTTGTTATTCATAGAGAGTACCAAAGGAAAGGAGTGAAACTTACATTTTACTGTTTGTCAACCTCTACACTATCAAAATATGATGAGAAAAGTAGGGGTCATGTGTCATACAAGAGATTTTTTCTGCTCAGTGTGTACACTGGTGACAAAGTGAAAGTAGACTTCTGAAATCATGTCTTCATACCCAAATTTCCAAGCATTAATTTTTTTCTAACTTCACAATTCAAACATGACAATGCTATCAAAATGTTCAAACTACATCAATAATGCCATTCAAATAAAAAATGAGCTTTAAAATAAGGAAAATGCATTTTTAAAGAAGAAGAAACGAAGATTATTTATAACCGCCATTATGCGACTACCCCATGGAAGCACTACCCCATGGAAGCACTACCCCTCGGAAGCACTTCCTTTTCGCAATGGTGGTACTATGCCTTTAAGTCACTGACACCCATTTTTGAGGGACACATGGTCTTAAAACAAAGTTCATAAGCAATCTAATACTCTGTATTCACAAATAAAGAATCACAGAGTACATGCCGATTGCTTATATAAACACGGTGATTCTTTATTCGTAAATACAGATTATTTTGAACACATCAGAGGTGCTTGACTATTTTTATTTTGATATTTCTGTTGAAAGGGGTAATCTAAAAGGTTATTTCTGACCAAATTTTACAATTTGAATGTTCCAAAAACAGTATAGGTAATTTTTCGAATTACACGGTTTCAATGTTGATATAAGCAAACTATTTTATTTTGAATTGAACCATTTACAATTATTTTATTTTGAAAATGAACAATTTACAAATATTTTATTTCGAAACATAACAATTTGCAATTATTTTATTTGAAATTGAACAATTTACAATTATTTTATTTTGAAATTGAATAATTACAAAAACATATTTACCCCGTCGTCAAAAGCAAACTGCATTCCTGAGAAAACCGTTGTCACGTGATGGAAATACGATGACGCCCTTTTCTGTGCAATGGCTGCATTATCATAAATGTCATTCTGCATGAACCCATCAAACCAAATATCGCTGAACCGTGAAGGGCCGTGCCAAGTCGAAACACCGCTGTGAGGCTTGTTTCGCCTTTATAAAGTTAATTATATTAAGCAATGAGTATAGACAGATTGTAAACTTAATACATGTACACCGTTCAATACATACATGCATGTACACCGTTCAATACTTACATGCATGACACCGTTCAATAGATACATGCATGTACACAGTTCAATACATACATGCATGACACCGTTCAATAGATACATGCATGTACACAGTTCAATACATACATGCATGTACATCGTTCAATACATACTTGCATGATATCGTTCAATACATACATGCATGATACCGTTCAATATATGCATGCATGTGCACCGTTCAATACATACATGCATGTATACCGTTCAATATATATACATGCATGTACACCGTTCAATACATACATGCATGTACACCGTTCAAGTTATACATGCATGTACACCGTTCAATACATACATGCATGTATACAGTTCAATACATACATGCATGACATCGTCCATTACATACATGTATGTACACTGTTCAAGTTATACATGCATGGACACCATTCATATCATACATGCATGTACACTGTTCATTATATACATACATGTACACCGTTTAATATATACATGCATGTACACAGTTCAATACATACATGCATGACATCGTCCAATACATACATGCATGTACACCGTTCATATTATACATGCATGTACACTGTTCAATATATACATACATGTACACCGTTTAATATACACATGCATGTACACAGTTCAATACATACATGCATGATATCGTCCAATACATACATGCATGTACACCGTTCAAGTTATACATGCATGTACACCATTCATATTATACATGCATGTACACTGTTCATTATGTACATGCATGTACACTGTTCATATCATACATACATGTACACCGTTCATATCATACATGCATGTACACTGTTCAATATATACATACATGTACACCGTTTAATATATACATGCATGTACACCGTTCAAGTTATACATGCATCCATGACTGTTATATACACAAGCACAAGAAGAAGGGGTCCGTTTCAATAACGTACGTAAGTATTAAGATTTTCATGCGAACAAATTGTCACACCAAAGAACGTTTCATTTGCGCAGTATCTTTTTTTCTAACGTCAAATTTTACAGTAAGAAGTTTGTAAATTTACGAACGATAGTGAAACCGGCAAATATTAGTGGTAACGACCAACATTGAACACGTGGTTCGGTGGTAGAGCATCGGACCCGGGATCGAGAGGTCGTGTGTTTATCCTCCACCAGTGCTCTGTGTGGTTTCTTTAAGCAAAACTCTTTATCCGCACATGCTAAGTACCGGAAGACCTCGAGCGTGATTTGTCTAAGTTGTAATTACTTGTTTCTCACTCGAGAAAAAATAAACAAGTTTAAATAAAACAGAACCTACGTGAAATTTGTCGTTCTCTAAATATGAGGACGTTCAGCACGACATTAAACAAGAGGCCTATTTCTAAATACGCTTACTAGTACCTTAGTTCATGACCGAAATGAGAATTATTTGTTTTCCAATTGTATTCACATGTAAAACTCCAAGTCCCATGACTGGGCCCTAATGGCCCCTTGCCCTTTTATTCAGAACAAATCTAAATCCCATGCTCATATGTATCATTTAATTTATACCAAATTTGAAAATAAATGCCTATACGCTCTTGAGAATAAGATTTTTGAAATTTCACAATTGTATTTCTTTTTGAGATCCTGCTGACCACTTATAGCTATCAAAACTCCTGTAAAGGACCCAGTCTAAACTGTTATGACTAACCAATGCTCAAGATATCAAAATGATTTAAATAAAACCAACATCGATTATTAAAACTGAATTTCATTATTCCGTTTGTGTTCCGAATCCAACAGGAACTTATTACATGTTCATGTTCATAGATATAACATTATTATCATTTAACCAATCCCAGATATTAAAACAAAAGTATATCAAAACTAATTTAGACATACCAATCATTGGAAAAAACTGAATATCAACAACTTACCATGTTTTTTGGTACGGAAGACTCCTAACGTCGCCGGCTTCTGGCTTTCCGATGTTGCTACTGTCGCCGACCACGACAGACTTTGACAAACTTCCTCCAAAATCCCCTATATTCCAAACGCGATCACTGTAAAAAAAAGCTGCTGTTTTCTTTCATTGTATTATTGGAGAATACAACACAATTTGCTATTAACTAGTATATACAATTAATTAAGATAAAATATTTCTTCGTCTATTCATTAACTAGATGAACAGACACTAACTAGCACGACAAATGAATTTAAATATTTTAAGACCTCCCGCAATTTTTAATGCATTGTAAAACCATTTTTTTAAAACAAATTCTTATTTGTACTTATCAGGCGGCTGGCATTGTGGACGGTGATAGTTTACACATCACTGATTATTTCTATTCAATTTATTACATTTTAGACCGTTCTGTAACACTTTGTGGTGCACTATGGTATAGTGGGTTTATACATTTTAGACTGTTCTGTCACACTTTGTGGTGCACTATGGTATAATGGGTTTATACATTTTAGACGGTTCTGTCACACTTTGTGGTACACTCTGGAAAAGTAGGTTTATACATTATAGACCGTTCTGTAACACTTTGTAGTGCACTATGGTACAGTGGGTTTATACATTTTAGACTGTTCTGTCACACTTTGTGGTACACTCTGGAATAGTGGGTTTATACATTTTAGACCGTTCTGTAACACTTTGTGGTGCACTATGGTATAGTGGGTTTATACATTTTAGACCGTTCTGTAACACTTTGTGGTGCACTATGGTATAGTGGGTTTATACATTTTAGACGGTTCTGTCACACTTTGTGGTGCACTATGGTATAATGGGTTTATACATTTTAGACCGTTCTGTAACACTTTGTGGTGCACTATGGTATAGTGGGTTTATACATTTTAGACCGTTCTGTAACACTTTGTGGTGCACTATGGTATAGTGGGTTTATACATTTTAGACGGTTCTGTCACACTTTGTGGTGCACTATGGTATAATGGGTTTATACATTTTAGACCGTTCTGTAACACTTTGTGGTGCACTATGGTATAGTGGGTTTATACATTTTAGACCGTTCTGTCACACTTTGTGGTGCACAATGGTATGACTAACAATAAACGGTCATATTTTATGTATGTGGTATGTTTAAATTAAAAAATAACGTTTATGTCCATTTGGGGATGGTTTTTGTACATGTGCTGATATTTGATTTAAATATAGTATCTTATAATTCTAATATGAATGGTATAATATATTAAATTTAAGCGTATGTACATTGATTTTAGTGTATTTTGTATACTGTTTTTATATTATGATGGGACTGAAATAAATAGACTTTTATGGTTAAACAATCTTTACTCTTCGACGTGGAATTTTTATATAAACATAGTGCTCTCGTTACAGTTATGGTACCCCCGTCTTCAAACAAGCAATATAGCTTGTTCATTCAAACCGTCGATGGTCAGTGCTACTGTGGCCCCGGTACGTTAGAAGATCTTCTGTACAATATATCCTTCAAGTTATGGGCATTCAATAAATTTCTACAGATCTTTTTCTAACGGAATATTGTGTAAGTTCCTTAAACGTTTTGTTAGCTTAAAAACAAGTGTAATTTAACATTTGAAATTTAACAATGAAATAAGCATCGTTCTTAATTCTATGAAACGTAATGATCACGTTGCTTAATAGCAGTGCACACGTGTAACAATGGAGTGGTAGTGTAATGGGAAAAGTGTTGGCCGCTCACGCCAGTGGTCGTGGGTTGTTCGGCCTCAGACCCGATGTTCTCTTAAGTATAATCCTCAGTACTGGTTGTATCCAGAAAATAGACTCGAGAGTGATTCGTCTAAGCATACTTTGCAATCTAGTTTAAAATAAACTAATATACGAGTAAGGAAATATCCCGTTTTACATATTGATCTCGTGTCCATAGATGACATGGTGAAGTCCTACTACAGTGGTCATAAATATATACATTACATATATATATATATATATATATATATAGTATATATATATTCATGCCTCCAATGTCAAGAACAACGTACAGATTAGCAAAAATGACGTTTGCAGAAATTGCATTCGTAGAAACTTACATTTTAATAACAAATATTTTAATTTTTACAGAGATAATTATCTAACATACTGATACAGTCTTTTAATATACTAATATTATATATTTTTAATTCAATTATAGTGAGGCAGTAGTGCAGTGGACAGAGTGTTTGCCGCTCACACTAAAGGTTGCGGATTCGTTCTCCATTGCCCTCTGAAAACAACACTAAGTATTGGTTCTACCCGGAAGCGGACTCGAGAGCGAGCGGTTCATTTAAGTCCTGGGCTACTACACAATCGAGCTAAAATAATTTAGTTCAAACTAAGTTAAGTAACGATTTAAGATTTTAAAATTACTAGTTAAAATAAAAAGAACTGTATAAATATTTGTCAGAGAGAAAAAAACAACAAAATCGTCAACATGTATTTGTTGGTGTTTCCATATTTAATACAAAACCCAACAAAACCTGTTGAGGTACATACTTGGTCACTAAGACGCCGTTCCAGCTGTCCGCCACACTGAAAAAATAAAGCAATAATAAGAACCAAACCGACCTCTCCATTCTGATAACAATATTATATAGAGAATAACATGTTAGTGTCTGATATCATCAACTTTATCAGGTGAGACTTAAAAAAATTCAAGACAAGGCTCAGTCGAGTCCTTATTATTTTCGTGCCTAACCTGATGAAATTGATTATATTATACACTAATATGATAGTTTCTTTATCATGTCTTCAAATATTTTTTATGAAAATCAAAATCAAACTTTTGTTACATCCTGTACAGATTCCGTCCATGACATAATCTATATTTTTACATAATGACGTCATGTGCCTGGTAAAATTACATTGCCGTGATATTCCTATGTTTATCGGGCAGGTAGTTTATCAAAAGAACATGATAACAACGAATATATATATGTTACGTGAAATCTCTCTTGATAGTATAGCAGAAGTGACGAAAACGGTCACGGAATTAATTTTGTTATCATAACGCCCCATTGGTGCAAAAAGGTACCAAGTGCCTTCTTATTTCATATACATTTGGTACATTTATTACACCAATGGGACGATAACATACATAGCGTTAACATAAGAAAATATACTCGTGTTAAATTTTTAGAGATTTTGCGCTAATGAAAGATCGGTAGGTATCTTTACTGATCGTACGGAAACAAAGGTAAGTGACCCTGGTCCTAGCTGGTACATGTCAGTTTAGCAAAGCTTCCAATGTGTTTTACTGTGCAGATTGAACTCAGTTTGATAATACTTCGTGTTTAATCTTTTCTGATACTTACCCTAACTCTAACCTATTAAAGGGATACGTGCTTAAACATCAAAAGACGAATATTTAACTTAGAACCGCAGTTTTATTGGAAATGAACTGAACTAAAGCTTGGCAATTTAATTTATTTAAGACCGATTACAGTAACGATGTGAATATATCAATTTGCGGTTCACCAACGACTTCTTTTTCTGGGTTTATTTCCTAAATTTTATAATTGTGCAAACACTATGCAAAACCATCGATTTATTTTTTGTGCTCCATGCGTGTTTAGATGATAAAATACATTCATAAAAATGTAGAAAATCCTGTTACTTACGAAACGTGTTCGACATTTACTAGTCCGCCTTCAAACCATAAATTGAACACCTTATTCTTATAACCTGAAAAGTTTAAAATAAGAAACTGTAGAAAACAATGTGTTTCGTTCCAATTCCATAACATTTTTATATATTTTATATTATTATTCATCTTTATACAACCGGGCCCGGTTAGTTAAGTCGGCAGCGCGTCTGACTATCAATGCAGGGATCGTGAGCTCGAATCCCTGCCCTGTCACAGTCTACATGTTGATTAATATGCGACATTGCGTCTCATTTTTTATTTGCCCACTGATTCAAGTGAGAAAGTTATCCGTTTCTTGCAGAGATAAGGGTGCTCGAGTACTGGTTTACCTTCTAGGATCCCAGGAAAGAGTAGTTGAGAGAGTTGATCATCTGTTAATCCTCAATGACATAAAATGACGTTTAGTATTCAAACAATTAGGCATATATTTTACCTATAAACGGTTCTATTTACCACAAAATATGATCAGTTGTACACCCAACTTGACGAGTGTTTTAACAGCTCGCTGTATTCCGTCGTTTCAATACAGCTATTCGCAGGTCGGACGTGGTCACTCAATATGTTTGTGTCTTTTTATTTCCATAAAAAAGGTCTTAAATTGCGTTTTACAATGACCAAATGCGTACTTTCTTTTGTGAACGCTTGAAACGCTAAAAATACTTAATATATAATAGTTTGACTGCAATTTTATTTCTTTAAAAACTCCAAATTGTGTCTGTTTTATATTCTATTTAATGCTTTAAGTTTTGAAATACCTGTAAATCGCTCAAGCTTTACTTCAATGGGCTGGGAGGTGATGTTCTTCGGATCTTCCCTTGGTTGCCATAGGTTACAGCAAGCAAGAGTTCTGTCTTCTTTCAGTCGTCCTCCAATCATTATCCCAGTCTGTAATACCAACACATGAAACATATAAACAGCTCTTATTTAAACTGTCATATGAACTTTGGTGTTCTAGGATACTAGCTTCATAATTACATTGTTATATAATCTGTGACACTAGCTTCATGATAACATTGTTGTACGATCTGAGATACTTATTTCATGATTACATTGTTATACGATCTGAAATACTAACGTCATAATAACATTGCTATACGATCTGAGATACTATCTCCGTTATTACGTTGTCATACGATCTGTGACACTAGCTTCAGAATTACATTGTTATACGATCTGAGGTAGTACCTTCATAATTGCATTGTTATACGATCTGGGGTACTACCTTCATGATTACATTGTTATACGATCTGATGAACTACCTTCATAACTACACTGTTATACGATCTGAGGTACTACTTTCATGATTACACTGTTATACAATATGAGGTACTACCTTTAAAATTGCACTGTTATACGATCTGAGATACTACATTTATAATTGCACTGTTATACGGTATGATATACTTCCTTCATAATTGCCTGTTATACGATCTAAGTTACTACCTTCATAACTACATTGTTATACGATATGAGATACTATCTTCGTAATTGCATTGTTGTACGATCTGAGGTACTATCTTCATAATTGCACTGTTATACAATCTAAGGTACTACCTTCATAATTACATTGTTATACGATATGTGACACTAGCTTCATGATAACATTGTTGTATGATCTGAGATACTTATTTCATGATTACATTGTTATACGATCTGAGATACTATCTCCGTTATTACGTTGTTATACGATCTGTGACACTAACTTCAGGATTACATTGCTATACGATATGAGATACTACCTTCATAATTGCATTGTTATATGATCTGGGGTACTACCCTCATAATTACATTGTTATACGATCTGAGGAACTACCTTGATAATTGCACTGTTATACGATCTGAGGTACTACTTTCATGGTTATACAATATGAGGTACTACCTTTAAAATTGCACTGTTATACGATCTGAGATACTACCTTCATAATTGCACTGTTATACGATCTGATATACTACCTTCATAACTACATTGTTATACGATATGAGATACTGTCTTCGTAATTGCATTGTTATACGATCTAAGGTACATCCTTCATAATTGTACTGTTATACGATCTGAAATACTATCTTCATAATTGCATTGTTATACGATCTGATATACTACTTTCATAATTGCCTGTTATACGCTCTAAATTACTACCTTCATAACTACATTACTATACGATGAGATATTGTCTTCGTCACTGCATTGTTATACGATCTGAGGTACTACCTTCATGATTGCACTGTTATACGATCTGAGATACTATCTTCATAACTGCACCGTTATACGATCTGAGATATTAGCTTCAAGATTACCCTGTTATACGATCTAAGATACTAGCTACATGATTACACTGTAATACGATCTGAGATATTACCTTCATAATTATATTCTTATACGTTTTGAAATACATGTTCACTGACACAGTAAAACCGTCCTTTAGAAAACCTTGCTCGAACATAAAAAAAATCCTCTTACGTTAATTCTCAAACGCGAGAACACTCACAAGGTTAATGGTGGTATAATGTAATAATGTGTTTGGCAACATGCAAATGTGTCCACTTACATGGTGGTTGGAATGGGCCACGTTATTGTCAATCTCCAATATGTTTGTCCGCTCAGACTCGAATAAGTCGGTGAGATTATATTCTCGTGACGGGGAGTAAGGTTGATCCGGGTAAATAAACCATATACCGTTACCAAGGCCACCGGCTGCCACGTTGTTCTTAAAAATCGTGTTCGGGTTCGTCATCCAAAATCCAGCTGGACGGCTGAAAAATTGTAATTAATAGATCTAGTATGTTCATTGTTATTTCATATACTTTTTGTTTCTTAAATATATCATTCTACTGATCAATGGTAACGAATCCCGCCTGGTAGACTATATCAAAGGTAATAGTCTGATTGTGCATGGTGTGGTACCCCGCCCGGCAGACTATATCAAAGGTAACAGTCTGATTGTGCATGGTGTGGTACCCCGCCCGGCAGACTATATCAAAGGTAACAGTCTGATTGTGCATGGTGTGGTACCCCGCCCGGCAGACTATATCAAAGGTAACAGTCTGATTGTGCATGGTGTGGTACCACGCCCGGCAGACTATATCAAAGGTAACAGTCTGATTGTGCATGGTGTGGTACCCCGCCCGGCAGACTATATCAAAGGTAACAGTCTGATTGTGCATGGTGTGGTACCCCGCCCGGCAGACTATATCAAATGTAACAGTCTGATTGTGCATGGTGTGGTACCCCGCCCGGCAGACTATATCAAAGGTAACAGTCTGATTGTGCATGGTGTGGTACCCCGCCCGGCAGACTATATCAAATGTAACAGACTGATTGTGCATGGTGTGGTACCCCGCCCGGCAGACTATATCAAATGTAACAGTCTGATTGTGCATGGTGTGGTACCCCGCCCGGCAGACTATATCAAATGTAACAGTCTGATTGTGCATGGTGTGGTACCCCGCCCGGCAGACTATATCAAAGGTAACAGTCTGATTGTGCATGGTGTGGTACCCCGCCCGGCAGACTATATCAAAGGTAACAGTCTGATTGTGCATGGTGTGGTACCCTGCCCGGCAGACTATATCAAAGGTAACAGTCTGATTGTGCATGGTGTGGTACCCCGCCCGGCAGACTATATCAAAGGTAACAGTCTGATTGTGCATGATGTGGTACCCCGCCTGGCAGACTATATCGAAGGTAACAGTATGATTGGTCATGGTGTGGTACCCCGCAGGGCAGAATACATCAAAGGTAATAGTCTGATTTTGCATGGTGTGGTACCCCGTCCGGCAGACTATATCGAAGGCAATAGTCTGATTGTGCATGGTGTGGTACCCCGCCCGGCAGACTACATTAAAGGTTATAGTCTGATTGTTCATGGTGTGGTACCCCGCCCGGCAGACTACATCAAAGGTAATAGTGTGATTGTTCACGGTGTAGTACCCTGCCTGGCCGACTATATCAAAAGTAAAAGTCTGAATGTGCATGGTGTGGTACCCCGCCCGGCAGACTATATCAAAGGTAACAGTCTGATTGTGCATGGTGTGGTACCCCGCCCGGCAGACTATATCAAAGGTAACAGTCTGATTGTGCATGGTGTGGTACCCCGCCCGGCAGACTATATCAAATGTAACAGTCTGATTGTGCATGGTGTGGTACCCCGCCCGGCAGACTATATCAAAGGTAACAGTCTGATTGTGCATGGTGTGGTACCCCGCCCGGCAGACTATATCAAATGTAACAGACTGATTGTGCATGGTGTGGTACCCCGCCCGGCAGACTATATCAAATGTAACAGTCTGATTGTGCATGGTGTGGTACCCCGCCCGGCAGACTATATCAAATGTAACAGTCTGATTGTGCATGGTGTGGTACCCCGCCCGGCAGACTATATCAAAGGTAACAGTCTGATTGTGCATGGTGTGGTACCCCGCCCGGCAGACTATATCAAAGGTAACAGTCTGATTGTGCATGGTGTGGTACCCCGCCCGGCAGACTATATCAAAGGTAACAGTCTGATTGTGCATGGTGTGGTACCCCGCCCGGCAGACTACATCAAAGGTAACAGTCTGATTGTGCATGATGTGGTACCCCGCCTGGCAGACTATATCGAAGGTAACAGTATGATTGGTCATGGTGTGGTACCCCGCAGGGCAGAAAACATCAAAGGTAATAGTCTGATTTTGCATGGTGTGGTACCCCGTCCGGCAGACTATATCGAAGGCAATAGTCTGATTGTGCATGGTGTGGTACCCCGCCCGGCAGACTACATTAAAGGTTATAGTCTGATTGTTCATGGTGTGGTACCCCGCCCGGCAGACTACATCAAAGGTAATAGTGTGATTGTTCACGGTGTAGTACCCTGCCTGGCCGACTATATCAGATGTAAAAGTCTGAATGTGCATGGTGTGGTACCCCGCCCGGCAGACTATATCAATAGTAATAATCTGATTGTGCAGTGAGTAAGATTGGCGTCGGCCATATGCCGATAAAAGTCACAAATGGCCGAAAGAATAAGTTGGTGGGGGCCAAAACGGCCGGTAACACTTCAATTTTGAGGACGAAATGGCCGATAAAGTTTATCACAAATATTACATCAACCCGCAGACTTCAGATTCGTAAAATAGGATTCATTTCAAAGGCAATGAAATTGCTACTTTCCGATACGAACAATATCTCAGTATCTGCGTATAGACTCTTAATAAGCGCATGGTCCTTATACGGTCGGTTATAGCAGGCCAGTCTATGTAAGCCGGCAGCTATTTTCCCGTAATCCCGCCTACTTTAGTCACTTTACGAATGCCGTATCACAACACAAGATAGACCACGTTATCAAGAAATTTCACGAATTATATATCAAGATTTGACGTAACAGATACGTTTACAAATCCTCCGCTACGGATATGACATTCTATACGGCGGCATGCGCATAAATATAATTTCCTACCGTTTGTTAGGTGGTGTTAAACGCTGAATTCGTAGACAAAAAAAAAGAAACATCAAGAAATGCAAAGTCGATTGTGACAAGAAAAATCTAAAGAAGGACATTGTGAATAACTTTGAAAGAAGCATCCACAATTCAGGGCAGGAAAATTCCACTGATCCACCTTGTGCAAGACGAGTAAGTTTTCCTGTCTGCTGATGCATGGTACGATACCCGTTCTGACATACGATATCAAATTGATTATTGTGCTGTTAAATGGTATGGTTCCCCGCCTGGCATACTATATCAAAAGTTCGTCTAAATATATGCATGATATGGTACCCAGTCTAGCAGACTATATCATTCTGCAAATGCATGATCTGATACCCTGTCCGACAGACAATATCAAATGTTACTCTCTGCACATGCTTCGATATGGTACCTTGCTTTGGAAACTTTATCAAACATACCATTCTCCAGATGCATAATATGGTACTGGCCTTGTTAATTTAAAATTTGATAACGGTTCGACCAAGAATTATCCCCGTAGTGCTTTTTAGTGCTCAACCAAATTTCTATCTAATCAGATTTTCAAGTAAAGTATAAACCTATTACGTAAAAACAGTGTTATGTCGATCAAAATAAGCTCTTTTCATGTATTTGCAGTTCATTGTAAGTGGTTGCTATGGTTGCTACTAAGATAGCGCGGCTATTTAATATACACCTAGGTGGGCCCGGTTAGCTCTGTGGGAGCGTGTCTCACTATCATTCCAGGGGTATTGAGAATGAAATCGGCCAACGACTGTGTTTGTAATAATTGATGTACATTGTACGACATCGCATCTCATTGTCATTCGTCTCTCGCCATTGATTAAAGTGAGAAAGTTACTTGTGGACTAGGGTGTGGTGGAGTACTGTTTAACCTGACTAGAGGAAACACTGGTTAAATGTTAGCACTAGGTAGTTTAAAAAATGGCGGCGCTAAATATTCAAACAAACAATAATGTACACCTAAACAAAAAGTAAGTTTCGATGAATAATCAATTTATTAGTTGGTTTAAACATAGTGTATTGCACAATTTACATGATAACCAAACGGGTTGGGCCACAAGTTCTAGCAACATTAGTTACGGCCCTCCCATTTCAATATATACATAAAATTAGAACCAAGACGGCAATTATAGCATTCAATAGGTAAACCAACAATCAAAGAAATGAAGAGGTAAATAAAAAGAAAATAATTAAAGTAGGAGGTAAGAAAACGAGACTGACGGAGAAGAGACATAACATAGGATATGTTTTACGTTAAAGTGAGAAGAAAGTAGTACATATAGAAAGTATGTACATTTATATTTGTTATAAGCTGCAGTACTTACGCTGCATCTAACGGGTCAAGTTTACCCGGCGTCCTATGTGCTGACATAGCCAAGTTACCATCAAACACATTCCATTTCTCCCCACCGTCTTCAAGGAAAAACCCATGCCCTCTATGGCTATAACATACGTTATCTATAATCTGTTAATAGCAAAATATAGTCCACGTTTGTAAAAAGAGAATAAAAACATACTAATGTACATGACGCTGTTTTCGTGTATCTGAGTTGGTCTGAGAAAAAATGAGAATGTTGTTGATTTTTTTGTATTTTTGTTGTTGGGGTGAATTCCCGTTTGTTGTTGCTTTTTACTTTAATTAACACAGTTTAAATGGTTTAAATATAAAAAATAAAGGTTACACCTGAACATTTATATATTTTTAGAATATGTTCACATTATCATTAATGACACCTAGTCGATTTTAGTTCATTCAATGTTATATCAAACTTTTGGACATTTACATTTAAAAAAAGGTAATTATTATGAATTGGGATGCGTTTTATCGCAAACTTTTAAATTATTTATGTAAGTTATTACTGCAAAATGTCACTATAAACAATTAAAATTTTGATATTTTTAACATTATAGTTTTCTACCCGGAAAAATAACTGATGCTATAAGTTAGGGTAAGTGTTATCCTATTGCCCGAATTGGCCACATTAGCATCAGTGTTACGTTAAAGTGTTGTTACACCTGGCAAAAGCAAAGACAAAGATTCAAGTCATTGGCAAAAGTCATGTTTAAGTGTTTTACCTGGACGCCGTGGGAACCATGAATGGTAACGCAGCGAGCATGTGTGTGATGAATTGAATTCTCTTTTATATACGGAACTCGTGCAGTGTCGACCTTTTCAAAACACATATGAAAATGTATCGGGTAACGCCCTAAATCTGTCTGCTGCCCCACGTCAAAAAGTTCGGTACCCTCGATGTGGACATTAGCGTAACCTTTCAAAACCTGCAAACATTGACAATTTGTGACTATATTACCAATTATTCAACTATTTATAGAACTACATTATGCACTGATAGGAATTACGTGACTTAACTGATTAGCCTCCTCTAATATTAGCGTTGATACAACATTATACGCGGACGGGAGGCACGTGACTGATGAGCGTACTCTAAGTCTAGCTTCGCAATTAATGATTATAATAATAATCAAGTCGTTATTTAACGAGAAAACTTATTTGAACAAGTCAATCTTCCACGAGGCCTGCAAACATATATACATTATTTACACCAATGTGCCAAATAACAGAGTTACATAAAAAACAAAATCAATACGAGCATAAGAATTGATTGATTGATTGATTCTTTATTTCCTCCATAGTACAAATATACAGGAGAGTATAAACATTTAAACAGCAAATGGGAGTACAATAAATATACAAAAACATAATACACATATAGACAATTAAATGACAATCATATATATACAATACAAACAAACATATTACTTCGATAGTTCAAACAACTTACATATATACAAACAAAATAAATAAATGATATGTCCATTCAAATTGCAAAATATATTGACACTTTTAGAAGAGTATTGCATATAATGACTGATATGACTTGCCGAAACGAAACACAAGAACATACATACACTATATGGGTGCTAAAAGTGGTATTAGTTCCAAATAATATCTTTCAAAAACATAATTGTATTCGTACCTTAAAAGTTAAATGAAAGGAACGCATTATTTGAAGACATTTTTTACAAGTGTAGGAAGAATATTCAATATTTTTTTTTATCCAGAATATAAAAAAGCTCTTCTCATAAATATACTGGGCCAAAAAAAGAAAGTACCCACTCTATATATCTATCATTATAAAGTAAAGGAGTATACATTCGGATTTGATTTTTTAATTGAAGTAAAGAACAATTCGTTCTTGATGTCCTGTGAAAATTTGAAACAGCTGCAATATGTATTTCATCGAAATAATGGACCGATATGACGTAGGGGTCGATTTCCGAAGTAACAACGGTTTTGATAAATCTGCACACTATATTGGGAAAGTTTAAAACTCAATTTTGTGGGATTTTCTGCAGTGAAAATGTGATGTGGGTTGCAGTAAAAGATTTAATATCTCATGTGTCCACCGTGTTGCCCAATGCACGTCATGATCCGCCGTCGCATGCTGTCGACGTAACGCTGTACGTACAGCGCCGGTAAATTGTCCCATTCAGCCTGTAGGGCTGCTGAAAGGTCCTGCACCGTGTTGATTGCATAATTTGTTCAAACACGGCGTCCTAACTCATCCCATATGTGTATGATGGGATTTAAGTCAGGACTATTCGCCGGCCAGTCTAAAACATTGACGTTATTATCCGCCAAAAAACGTCGAGTAAGTGCAGCTGTATGTGGACGGGCGTTATCATGCATAAGTGTGACGTTCGGCCCGTGGCGCTGAATAAAAGGAACAACTTCTGGTTCAAGAACATTATTGACGTAGGTCTGGGCATTGCTTATTCCTTCAATAACGATTAGGCGGGTCTTGTGTACATCCATAATTCCACCCCAGACTAATACTGAACCTCCCCAAAAGCGGTCTCTCTCAATGACACGCATCAGCGTAACGCTCCACCCCCCCCCCCCACCCCCCGACGACTGTAAATTCTCTCACATCCGTCGGCATGACTCAAATTGATTCGAGACTCGTCCGAAAACAATACTGATCTCCTATCAGCACGTCGGAAACGCCGGCGACGTCGGCACAAGTCGAGTCTCGCAGCCCGACGACGTCTGGTTAAAATTTGGCCAAAGTACGGTCTGTACGGACGAATCGGGTCATCATTTTGTCGCAATCGGTTCCAAACTGTCTGTTCGATGCTGTCGCCCCGTTGCTGATGCTTACAGACGTCGGTTACGTAAGTGTTGAACCGTGATGTACCGATCATCGGCCGCAGTCGTCACACGTGGCCGACCGCTTCGGGGACGGTCCCAAACGTTTCCCCTGAACTGGAAACCTCTGACCTGGAAATCTAGGAATCCTCTGAATGGGTGTCATGTTCATTTTATCATTTTTGTCATGTTCATTATTTTGGTTAAGTTATCAACCCTGTGTGGTGTCAGGGAGCCATATGAGTGATGGCAAGAATAGGACCACTGTGACTCATGCATGTCGTAAGAAGCAACAATTTGAGTAATACGATATAATTTGCTGAAACGCTGCAGTTCTGCAGGTATCAAAGTTATAGGTTCATTCTGCATATTCATTTGTTAGTGTATTTTTTAATCTGTATGTTTATTTGTTGTTTTTGTACATGTAGAGTGAACCTGGAATCTTCCTTCCTGTTGGCGTCGAATTACCTTTAATGTGTTGGTTCGCCGTAAAACCCTATTCATTCATTGATTTGATTTTATGTGATCTTTTTATATTGTGCCTATTTTCTGGCCAACAAGTGCAATCTGATACCACCAACGGATATCGACCGTCGCTGCACGGAGAGCACGTGCAAAACAGGTTAATCGGACCTCTCGGCTAAGCGCTTGGCTGATTATTGATAAAACCAACTTTGACAGGTACTCCAACAAATACATATACATTATTTATAGCTTATTTTAACAAAATATTAATATTGAGGAAATAATTCAAAAAATAAAAGTGGGTACTTTCTTTTTTGGCTGAGTGCATATAAAAGCTTTAATGATTTGGTCGGAGGGTATCTACATTAAAGTAAGACGAGGATTTTAAATTTCTTGAATGAATATTAGTATTTATAATAAAAGCATCCCTAAGATACGACGTGGCAATGTTATGTAACCCATAAGTAACATTTTATACATAGCAACTGCGTCTTGAAGTTTTACCATTTCAGGGAAATGAATCCAAACCAGTTCAGCAAACAGATCAACAGAAGGAGTATCAAATGTTTTATCAAGGATTAATCTTGCAACCCTTTTTTTAAAAAACTTACAAGTTTAGTTTCTAAATATGAATTATAATTTCCCCAAATAACACAGCACTAATCAAGATGGGACATTGCAAAAACAGATTTCGCATAGCAACTGAAAGAAAAGTCTTAATAGTGATAAAAGATATTATAATGAATTACAGTTTTTGATGACTTTGTAGACATGTCCACCCCAAAGAGAGAGTGTTATCAAATTGTTACACCAAGTAACGTTTCACTTTTGCTATAATACAATTCCTAAAATGGATAGATAATATGATTCTTCTTCATACAAACGATTGACTTTTGCTTTTGGATGGAATATATAAACGTTAAGTTTTTAGTGCAATGAAAGATATTCCATTCGATTTATACCAAGTGTTTGCAATAATATGGTCATTTGACAGGTCATCAACAATACAATCGACCGATTAACTAAATGCAGACAAAGCTGTGTCACCTCCAAAACTATCAGTATTATATATTCCATGATAAAAGGCAAATAATTTATATAGATTCAAAATAATTGAGGTCCTGGGACAGATCCCAGAGGAACTCCCGGTGTCATAGGCAAATTATGAGACGTAACTCCAGATACATGAACATAATAATAAAAAAAAATATTATTATTTGTGTTCTACATTGTCCAACATAGGTTATTTCACAAATAATACATTGTGCTGAGGTCCATATGTAAGTTTACGGACTGAGCAGTCAGACCTAGAATGTTATATGGACCGAAGCGAAGCGAAATGGGGTATAATATAACAGTATATTGAAGCATGGAGCGTATTCAGAAGCTTACAACTTCATGCGCAATGACAAGTTTAAAAAGGCAACGCATTTCAACAAGAATACATTATAGTTTATGCCTGTTGAAAAGGCCCAGTCTCGTTGTTTCAAGCTTTATATTTGCGATGGGTTAAAGCATATGTCCCAGAGTCAAAGACTCGTAACAATAATTGTAGAACTTTGACATATCACTGTCAGTATAAACGTATTAATAAAAGTGCATTTATCATTCATATAACGTCAAACCTTAATTAATATACTGCCATTGTTTTTGTTTTTCATGGAACCGTCATTTGGCCTAACTCATTCATGTAAATAACGTATATATATGATTAAGGGCCTCTTGGAAGATTGACTTGTTCAAATGAGTTCTCTTGTTAAATAAAGACTTTTTTTATAATTGTTATTAGTATTTTAATTATTAATATTATCATTATTTTTGTTATTATTATTATTTAATATCATTATAATTATTGCTCTGTTAACTGCCCCCGTATCACCGATCGGCTTCTTTTATCATGTATTTACCTTTATATGAGCTCCAAACGTATCAATGCCTTTAATGTGAAGTCCGTCACAGTTCCCATTCTCTGCTGGACAGGTAGCCTGCATTTCCCCATGAATCTTCACGTTCCTGGAGAGCAACCCCACTTCGCCCCTCATGTCCAGGGAGTCCCCATAAAGCGCCTCTCCAAAGTGCATGTACTCTACAGGGGCTGTAAGTAGGGAAGGGAGACAAAACGTGTTATGTTATAAGATTTTAGAGAACGACATAATAATAATTTAGAAAACGGCATAGGGACGTGGACGAATGGTCTAAGTAAATATGTTGTCTCAAGGTCACTTACCTCCTAGTGTTAAGGTCGTAGGTTCAAGTCTCGCTCGCTCCAAAAATGAACGTGAGAAAGTTGCCAGTTACTTGCGGAAGGTTGGTGTTTCTACTCAAATTTAATTTGAGGTTTTCATCCACCAATAAAAACTGAATATGCCAGAAAAGTGTTGAAAATGGCGTTAAATCCTATTAAAAAAATATAACGACATTTAAATTAATTCCGATAAAAGGCGGGTGTTTCATTTTTTCACCGCAAAATATTTCGTCATTTTACAATAAACCAACTAGTGTTACAGAGTTCATCTGATAATGGAAACAATCACCGTTACGATATTATTGTATATTAGATCTAGAGAATTTGATGTCGACCAGGACAGAGGTGATCTATTCTTACGCGTTTACTTTGGAGCGTATAGTTTTTTTTGTTGTTTTTTTCATTCACTTGAGGAGTCTCAAATTAAATAAAATTATCAGGATTGGAATTATAATTCTCTTTAATACTGTTCAATAAACCCATTTACATAAGAAATTGAATTTGGTACCGAGCTGGCTAAATTGATTCACGGGCAGGAGTAACGGACCTTGGTTAGTTCCCCAAACCCATTTGATTTTATAAAAGATATCTTTTTACATCCATCGTATATAACAAAACAATTGAAAAAATAATCCGATGAAGTGGGAAACTAACCAAGGTCCGTTACTCCTGTCTGTGTGAACTGAATGCCGGTGCATGAGCCACACTCTACCTACTACTTGACATACACATTTGATTATAAACTGTGTGCTGGTACACGGGTCACACTCCACCAATGTTCGGGTACCTACATACTACTTGACGCATCATTGATCCTAAACTGCGTGTTGGTACACGATTCACACTCCGCCAATGTTCGGGAATCTAGCTACTACGTGACTCAACATTTATTCTAAACTGCGTGCTGGTACACGAGTCACACTCCACCAATGTTCGGGTAACTACCTACTACTTGACTCACCATTGATCCTAAACTGCGTGCTGGTACACGGGTCACACTCCGCCAATGTTCGGGTACCTACATACTACTTGACGCACCACTGATTCTAAACAGCGTGTTGGTACACGGGTCACACTCCACCAATGTTCGGGAATCTAGCTACTACGTGACTCAACATTGATTCTAAACTGCGTGCTGGTACACGAGTCACACTCCACCAATGTTCGGGTAACTACCTACAACTTGACTCACCATTGATCCTAAACTGCGTGCTGGTACACGGCTCACGCTCCACTAATGTTCGAGTACCTACATACTACTTGACGCACCATTGATTCTAAACAGCGCGTTGGTACACGGGTCACACCCCACCAATGTTCGGGAATCTAGCTACTACGTGACTCAACATTGATTCTAAACTGCGTGCTGGTACACAAGTCACACTCCACCAATGTTCGGGTAACTACCTACTACTTGACTCACCATTGATCCTAAACTGCGTGCTGGTACACGAGTCACACTCCACTAATGTTCGGGTACCTACCTACTACTTGACTCACCATTGATCCTAAACTGTGTGCTGGTACACGAGTCACACTCCACCAATGTTCTGGTACCTAGCTACTACTTGACTCACCATTGATCCTAAACTGTGTGCTGGTACACGAGTCACACTCCACCAATGTTCGGGTACCTACTTACTACTTGACTCACCATTGATCCTAAACTGCGTGTTGGTACACGGGTCACACTCAACCAATGTTCGGGAATATAGCTACTACGTGACTCACCATTGATTCTAAACTGCGTGCTGGTACACGGTTCAATATCCACCAATGTTTGGGTACCTATCTACTTCTTGACTCACCATTGATTCAAAACTGCGTGCTGGTACACGGCTCACACTCCACCAATGTTCGGATACCTTCCTACTACTTGACTCACCATGGATCCTAAACTGTGTGCTGGTACACGAGTCACACTTCACCAATGTTCGGGTACTTAGCTACTACTTGACTCACCATTGAGTCTAAACTGCGTGCTGGTACACGAGTCACACTTCACCAATGTTCGGGTACCTACCTACTACTTGACTCACCATTGATCCTAAACTGCGTGCTGGTACACGAGTCACACTCCACTAATGTTCGGGTACCTACATACTACTTGACTCACCATTAATCTTAAACTGCGTGCTGGTACACGGCTCACGCTCCACCAATGTTCGGGTACCTAGCTACTACTTGACTCACCATTAATCCTAAACTGCGTGCTGGTACACGGCTCACGCTCCACCAATGTTCGGGTACCTAGCTACTACTTGACTCACCACTGATCCTAAACTGCGTGCTGGTACACGGCTCACGCTCCACCAATGTTCGGGTAACTAGCTACTACTTGACTCACCATTGATCCTAAACTGTGTGCTGGTACACGAGTCACACTCCACCAATGTTTGGGTACCTAGCTACTACTTGACTCACCATTGAGTCTAAACTGCGTGCTGGTACACGAGTCACATTTCACCAATGTTCGGGTACCTACCTACTACTTGACTCAACATTGATCCTAAACTGCGTGCTGGTACACGGGTCACACTCCACTAATGTTCGGGTACCTAGCTACTACTTGACTCAACATTGATCCTAAACTGCGTGCTGGTACACGGGTCACACTCCACTAATGTTCGGGTACCTAGCTACTACTTGACTCACCATTGATCCTAAACTGCGTGCTGGTACACGGGTCACGCTCCACTAATGTTCGGGTACCTAGCTACTACTTGACTTACCACTGATCCTGAACTGCGTGCTTGTACACGAGTCACACTCCACCAATGTTCTTTCCTCAGCTTGCAAGTAATTGTAATCCGTGGACGCAAACACAATCACATCTCCTGTATGTGTTGATCAATTAATTCATCATTATACCTTTGTTTCTTATTGATTAATACAGTAGTAGAGTTATTACAAATTATAGTTATACATTATAGTTATACATTATAATTATAAATTTATCATAGTTATACATTGTAGTTATACATTATAGTTATTTATCATAGTTTTACACTATATTTAAAAATTATAGTTATACAGTGTAGTTATTTATCATAGTTATACATCATAGTTATACATTATAGTTATTTATTATATTTATACATTATATTTACAAATTATAGTTATACAATGTAGTTATTTATCATAGTTATACATTATATTTATACGTTATAGTTATTTATCATAGTTATACATTATAGTTATAAATTATAGTTATACAGTGTAGTTATTTATCATAGTTATACTTTATATTTATACATTATAGTTATTTATCATAGTTATACATTATAGTTATAAATTATAGTTATAAATTATAGTTATACAGTGTAGTTATTTATCATAGTTATACATTATAGTTATACATTATAGTTTTTTTATCATAGTTATTTATCATAGTTATGCATTAAAGTTATACATTAAAGTTATACATTACATATAACATTATAGATATACATTTTAGTTTAACATTAAAGTTATACATTATAGTTATTTATCATAATTATACGTTATAGTTATACATTATAGTGTAGTTATACATTATAGTTATACGTTATAGTTATACATTATAGTTATACATTATAGTTATACATTATTGTTATTTATCATAATTATGAATTAAAGTTATACATTATTATTATTTATCATAATTTTACGTTATAGTTATACATTATAGTTATACATTATAGGTATACATTATAGTTATTCATCATAAACATACGTTATAGTTATACTTTTTTTTATCATAATTATACATTATAATTATACATTATAGTTATTCATCATAATTATACGTTATAGTAATACAGTTATTTATCATAATTATACATTATAGTTATACATTATAGTTATTTATCATAATTATACATTATATTTATACATTATAGTTATAGTTATAGTTATTTATCATAATTATACATTATAGTTATAATTTATAGTTATACATTAAAGTTATATGTTATAGTTATATATTACAATTATACATTACAGTTATACATTATAGTTATTTATCACAATTATATGTTGTTGTTATACATTAGAGCTGTAGTTGAAATGATTGTAGATTAAAGTTATAGATTGAGTGTATGGATTATTTTCATAGGTTATTGTTATACATTATAGTTGTATATTATAGTTATTTATCATTATTATAGAGCACTGTTATACATTATAGTTATATATAAGCGTTATACATTACAACAGTACATTACTGTTATACATTATTATAACACTAAATATGTATAGATTATTATTATACATTATTGATTGTAGTTATACATTAAAGTTATATATGAGTGTTATACATTATGGTTATACATTACTCATACATTATAGCAATATTATTATCATTATTATTTTTATTATTATTATTATTATTAGTAGTAGTAGTAGTAGTAGCAGCAGCAGCAGCAGCAGCAGCAGTAGTAGTAGTAGTAGTAGTAGTAGTAGTAGTAGTAGTAGTAGTAGTAGTAGTAGTAGTAGTAGTAGTAGTAGTAGTAGTAGTAGTGGTAGTAGTAGTAGTACCATCATTATTATACATTATTTTATATATTATAGTTATAGACTATTTTGTTGCACATTATAGTTATACATTGGTGTTATATATTATAGTTTCATTTTGTTTTCATTTAAAGGGAATAACTTCGGATTTGATTTATTAATGATAATGAGATGCTTTTAATCGATTTTAAGAATAAATTTATATTTAAATATATTTAAAGTGTTGCTTCCTGATGTATTCCCTTAAACTTACTTGCCCTTCTTGTGAAGCGGAGCGGTAATGTAGTGGATAGGATGTAGGTCTATCCAACTAGAGGTACCGAGTTAGATCCCTGGCTAGACCTGTTGACCAGGGGTGCTATTCACCAACTGTTCTTAAGAATATTCTTAGACTTGAACTCAAGAATGAATTTTGAAAAAAAAAACACTTAGAGACTTTTTTTGAGACCAACATGTAGGGATATCTAATATAAAGTCAAATAAACTTTCACAATTATTCTATATCCCATGATAAACTAGACATCTGAGGTTGAAATTTGGATTTTCAAGCTCAAGTCTAAGAATATTCTCAAGAATGGTTGGTGTATACGACCCCTGGTCTCTGAAAAACAACAGACAGTACCCAGGAAACAGACCGGAGAGCAATTGATATAATCTCTGGGCTTACATCGCAGTATATTAGAATATGCGTTACGCATTAATGTCTTTAGTCGCAAAAAAAAAACACGGGGAAAACAACACTTGTCACACGAAGGGAAAGAAAGTTTAAAGACGAAAAAAGTAGTCAACAAAATGCACCGTTCAAGTGTCAATGGGTATATACCAGAATGGACAATTCATTGGTATTATATTACCAGGTTTAAGCCCGATTTTTAACGAATAAAAACAAAAACAAAAGAATGAGGATACATGGAGGAAAATGAGTAATAGCTTTGTGGAAGAAATAAGATGAGTTGAGTTACCTGGCAACCACGTGGTGACGTCATCAATAACATTGACCAGTGGAAATATCCCATTTAGTGTAGTGACCTTAAAATTATCTTGCTGAAGGTAAAAGTTCGAGTGACCGCTGACCTCTGACGTAAATACAAGATCGTCGCTTTTTATATAATGAACTACGGATCCGACGCCGATAGGATTTGTGGCCTCTTTAAGACTGTTCGGGACACCTTAAGAGAAAAGAAATAATAAAGTTAAAAATGAGGATGAGAGTTCTTTGCCTGCAAAAAACTAGATCCAACTCTTAGTTTTGTATTATTATTTTCCTAAAATGTTTCTCTCGCTCCCTCTCTCCCTCCCTCCCCAAACACACGCTCTCTCTCTCTCTCTCTCTCTCTCTCTCTCTCTCTCTCTCTCTCTCCCCCCCCCCAAACACCCTCTCTTTCTCCCTTCCTCAATCCCCAAACACCTCCTCTCTCTCCAAACACATTCACCGTCTCTCTCTCCCCCTCTCCAAACACACCTCTCTCTCTTTCTCTCCAAACACACACACCTCTCTCTCTCTCTCGCTCTTTCTCTCTCTCTCTCCCTTTCTCTCTCTCTCTCTCTCTCTCTCTCTCTCTCTCTCTCTCTCTCTCTCTCTTTCTCAACCAAACTCGATATATGAATGAATACCTTTCTCATAAACAAACGCCCACGAGGTGCCGTCGTCTTTAACGTCACGTAACATGCTATTCTGCGTCACGCTGCCGTAAAGCAGACGTTCTACTGCATCGTATGTTCTGTTCTGTTTGGACCAGATGTTATTTGGCGCATACTGACGTATCGTCCTCTGGCTGGCCATCATTAGAACATCACCATCCTCAACACCTGCATTGCAATTTCAGAACCATTTACTTGTACATTTATGAATATATCTTCACTGCAATGGTGGGTCTACTATTTAAAAAACTCTTGAGCTTAAATCTTAAACGAACTTAAATCTTAAGTGAGCTTTCACTGGTTAGTTTATTATTATTTATTGAATGTCATTGACACCACATACAGATATGCCAGAACTTGCCTAGATTTTTTTCTTAGATTTTAATTAAGTATACACTTAAATATGTTAGTGTTTAACATCATTTGACAACCAATGGAATCGCTAAAATTTTTAAAATTGTGTTGCTCTTATTTGTTCAAACAGTCTGCAAAATAACGAACTTTTTAATAATTAAGAACGAACTTAATAATTAAGTTATTTTGTAGGCTGTTCACAAATAATGGACACACAATTTTGAAAATTGAAACGATTACATTGGTTGTTAAATGTGGTTAAACACTAAATTATTAAGAAGTTCGTCATCACTGCGCATGCGTGAAAGACATTGCACAGACCCTGCCCTGGATTCAATTCTGAACGAGTCATGTATAAACTACAAAGCCGTGCGAGCTGTGCTTAGAAATGGCCCAGCAAACATTAACTGTCAGTCAAATGACGTTTAACACTGAGCATGAATACTCTCCCATTGCAAAATGTACCATAAGACCACTGTCTTGACATGTGTACAGATTTCCGTTTAATTGTCGTAATAGGTTATACTCCTGAAACGGAAAATAAATTTTGCAGAGAACAAAATTGAAAATGAAAACTCTCTCGAAGCAACAGGTATAACTTGACCATTAGGCTGTAATGTGTACAAAGTTAAATGAAATTATCTTGAACAGTTTGAAGTTATCAGAATTTCTTAATTCTTTGCTATTTGTGTCCATGGTAACAGAAAATATATTGAAACTGAAAACTCCGCATTAGCAAAAGGCACAACTAGACCACTAGGTCGACATGTTTACAAAATTTCGTGAAATTATATCCAACAGTTTTTTAGTTGCTCCTGAAACGGCATTTATTTTGTATTGTTTGATTATTTGTTTCCATGGTAACAGAAAATATGTTGAACATATAAACTATCCATAGCAGTAAGCACTATTAGACCACTAGGAAGACATGTGTACAACGTTTCGTGAAGTTACATGTACCCACAATGGTTTTGTAGTTGTGCTCTTGAAACGGCAACTTTTGTAATTTTGACTATTTGTTTCCATGGTAACAAAAAAATGTTTAAAATGAAAACTCCCCCATAGCAAAAGGCATTACTAGACCACTAGGTTGACAGGTGTACAAAGTTTCGTGAAGTATGCTCTGGAAACAGCATAAATAGTAGTATTGGCTATCAACTTCCCGCGCAACAGAAAATGTTACCTTGAACGGTTTTGAGCACTACTCAGGAAAAGCACGAGTAGTGTCCAATTAAATATCCCTGCATACTATTTTTACGTGGGATAAACATTGGAAAGTAAAGATGCTGTGCGCGTTGTTCTCACTTAGATTATATAAAATGCAAAATGATTCTGAAAAAAAACACACAATAATTTATATACAAATACGCGTTGTCTCCCTTAGAATACAAGAATTGGCGAGCAATTTTTTTCTGATTGTTAAAAATACTATACACAGTTGTGTGTGCATTTTATGGTAATGAAAATGTTAATTGTTGTATGTTTCTGACACTGCTAACTTTAATCTCACGCGCATTCCCACGTAGCGATGTTGAAATTTATACAAATATGTCGGAAATCAATTTCGTATTTAACTTTTTGCATAAAGTGCATGTATGATTAAGTGAAACTAACGCAATAATTCCATCATTGTCAAGAAATGACGGATACTGCTTCGTGAATACTGTTGCTCCTATTTAGGTTGTATTATATTGTATACAGAGCGTCAAGAAATGACTTTACACTCTTTTCAAGTAGTTCAGTCCGCGTTCATTTGGGATGCCCAACCATCGCTGCGAGTTGGTATATTGCTTGAAAACAACACTATATGCAACGTTGTATCAGCTTTCAATGAAAACCTAAACAACACCGTATGCAACGTTGTATCAGCTTTCAATGAAAACCTATCTTCTTCTTCTTCTTCTTCTTCTTCTCCTTCTTCTTCTTCCTTCTTGAATCGTCTTGAGTACAGGGGAACTATTAAGCCCTAGTTGGCTTTGTTATCCCGCCGATGTTAAAGTTGTCTATACGCCGGTCCTGTGGTTAATAAATGAATAAAGTGTTGTTTACTCGACAACGCCAGAACTGATCTAGTTCCATTTTGAAGTGGTTTACAGTTTTTTTCTAATCAACTTGTTTATCACTGGTTTCACAATTTATCCTTGAGAAAAGCAAGCGTCGCAGATGATCAAGAATACATTATTACTTACCGTCAATCAAATCCGCCAATTTATCCCCCTTTGACGGCAGGTCGAACACGTTAAATTGTTTTTTTTGTGGTTTTCCGTCGTCATTGATGGAGAATACATAGGCAACAACGCCGCGAGTTCTCCAGTCGATGTCGTTGTTTGCATGAGTCTTTATGTAATATCAAAAATAAATGTTTGCAAAAGCACACAATAAAAAAAATCATGTTTCATGTAAATTATATTACTGTAAACATCATGACAGCATAATAAATGGGAGGGTGGGGAGATATAGGCCTAAGGACGTCCGTTTGAGAAACTCTCTTTTAATGAACACTGTTTTTGACAACTATACATGATGAGCATGTGACGTTAACCTATCCCAGAAAATTTGCTGATCCTTAAATATGCATCACCTGTTCTGCAAATGATACAAAGTTTAGGGAATCACAAAGTGGAAGATTCCAAGGTAATGGTTGATTCCGTCAGTGTAGTTTATCTTATATATGAGAAATTCGTTAATACACACGTCGGCATTTTCCGTTATATTTGTCAATGTTTTAGCATAAACCGACACTGAGCAACGGGTGACTTTATTGCGGGCCGCGATTTAGTTTTTGGTCATCAAAATTAAAGAATTTTACACTACAGAGACAAAACACAATATAGGTTATTGACCAGAATATCCACAATATATGACGTTGACATAAATATTCAGTTTTACTGCTATAATCGAAAAAAGATTTCGACAATATAGGTGGCGCCTCTTTAACACCTTTTATATTTTTAAATTAGCAAATGCTCAAGAGAAATACTTTTCCAGGTTTATTCTCATCTTATAATAAACATGTACCAACTTAAAAATATAAAAAAAATATCCATTTGTATTCCAATGAATTTAATCGTATTCGGAACTGGTGATGGTACTTTTTTTATTAAAAAAAACTGTTAACAATTTATAAAATATGAAATTTTATATAATAGCACTTGGAGATTAACATTTCTATATTGTTATAAATTAATAGGTGCAAAGAATGGCGTGAATAAAATTGATTTTAACTTTGCAAAGTGTCCCTTTAATGAAGCCCATCAATTCGATATCGGAAGTTTAATGGACATTGCCGAGTACGCCTGTGCGATACGAGGGCCTACCTTGTGTTCAAATATGACATCATCCGACGCATCTGTCAACGGGTTCAGCGTTCCATTCAGTTTTGTCCATGGTAGTTTTTTCCCGCCATGGATTTCGAGTGTTCCACCCTCGTTTACTAAAATCGCCTTTGGATTACTTTCGGAGCCGTGAGAAGACCGAGTACCTATATTTTACAAAATACTTTAGAATATATTAAATCTTTATTTCAGCCTTATCTATGTACAATGCAATAACAATAACTTTAGGCCTAATATCATACAATATATACTGAACCATTAAAGAAAGTACCCACTTTTATTTTTTGAATTATTTCCTCAATATTTATATTTGCCAAATTAAGCTGTAAATAATGTACATGTAATCGTTGGAGTACCTGTCAAAGTTGGTTTTATCAATAATCAGCCAAGCGCTAAGCCGAGAGGTCCGATTAACTTGTTTTGCACGTGCTCTCCGTGCAGTGACGGTCGATATCCCGTGGTGGTATCTGACTGCACTTATTGACCAGAAATTAGGCACAATACAAAAAGATAACATAAAATCAAGTCAAACTGCAATGCCAAGACTTAATAATGATAAAAGAAATCAGGCGATCGGGATGCTAAATGCTGGCTCTACAGTAGTTCGGCTGCACGAGGAAGACAATTGAGCGTTTGCGAAGACGTTTCCAGATCAGGTGAAACGTTTGGGACCGTTCCCGAAGCGATCGGCCACGTGTGACGACTGCGGCCGATGATCGGTACATTACGGTTCAACACTTACGTAACTGACGTCTGTCGGCATCAGCAACAGGGCGATGGCATGGAATCAGTGCACAGACAGTTCGGAACTGATTGCGACAAACTGATGACCCGATTCGTACGTACAGACCGTACTTTGGCCAGACGTCACCGGGCTGCTAGACTCGACTGGTGCCGACGTCGCCGGCGTTTCCGTGATAGAATTTACCGTCGTCGGGGGGAGCGTTACGCTGATGCGTGTGTCATTGAGAGAGACCGTTTTTGGGGAGGTTCAGTATTAGTCTGGGGTGGAATTATGGATGTACACAAGACCCGCCTAATCGTTATTGAAGGAACCATCAATGCCCAGACCTACGTCATTAATGTTCTTGAACCAGAAGTTGTTCCTTTTATTCAGCGCCACGGACCGAACGTCACACTTATGCATGATAACACCCGTCCCCATACAGCTGCATTTACTCGACGTTTTTGGCGGATAATAACGTCAATGTTTTAGACTGGCCGGCGAATAGTCCTGACTTAAATCCCATCGAACACATATGGGATGAGTTAGGACGCCGTGTTGGAACAAATTATGCAATCAACACGGTGCAGGACCTTTCAGCAGCCCTACAGGCTGAATGGGACAATTTACCTGCGCCGTACGTACAGCGTTACGTCGACAGACTGCGACGGCGGATTATGACCTGCATTGGGCAACATGGTGGACACATGAAATATAAAATCTTTTACTGCAACCTACATCACATTTCCACTGCAGAAAAATCCTATAAAATTGAATTTTAAACTTTCCCGATAACAAGTGCAGATTTTTCAAAACCGTTGTTACTTCGGAAATCGACCTCTACGTCATATCGGTCCATTTTTTTTCGATGAAAGTCATATTGCAGCTGCTTCAAATTTTCACAAGCCTTCAAGAATAAATTGTTCGTTACTTCAATTAAAACAATAAATCCGAATGTATATACTCCTTTTCTTTATAATGATAGATATATAGAATGGGTACGTTTTTGGCTCAGTGTATTATGTAGAGTGTGTATCGACATTCAGCATTTAAATATAGACACGAAGGCGTGTAATAACAAGGCGCAAAATATAAAACAAACGGCGCCCGTCACAACGTAAGGAAAACTTAGAAGCCCATGTTAATCTGCATGCATTTCGTATTATAGCATGTTTGGTTTTGCTTATTTTAAAAAATAAACAACTTCATGCTGTTAGTGAATTGGTATGGCATTAATCCATTGAGAAATATTCACGCTTGTGAAAAGTAGATTCTAAGTAGATCTACAGACTTATCTACTTTCATTTATCGGCAGTTCTACAGCCTCATGTCATTTTAGTTTAATACAGTACGTCATCCAGTCACGTGATAGAAAACTGGTGACGCAATTATGTTGGAATTATATTTGGTAACCGTGATCTAACGTGAATGGTGAAGGCATTGGGCATGTATTTGTTATGTGTTTGGTAAAAATGTATTATTTTATAACGGTTATTTAAACGTTATATATAAGCATTTAATGTCATTTAATGGTGGCGTTTCTTAAGTGATCGACCGAACGCCGGTAACACAATCGTAAATGAGTAGTCGTCTGGCTTCACGAGCTATGCAAACTCAAGATCATTTTTTCAAAGTTTTGTAAACACAAAACCATTTTTAAAGGGGCAAACAGTCATGTTATTAATCTTATGCACATATATCTCATTTTGCACATGCGCATCAACTTGTTCCATGTTGTCATTGGTAACAAGTGTTTGAAGAGTTGGAGACAGCCATGTTTATGTCCGAATGTTTTAACTTATGATATCAAATATTAATGTGTGTTTTATCGCTTTTCTGTAACGCTCATGAATGCAGATTTAAATCACGTGACACGCCTAAATGAGGTCACTCGTAATAACATTTTGTATGAACATATTATACCGAAACGATTGACATTGGTTTTGGATTGGTACAAGTAAAACAATCCAATGAGGGCATCCTTAAAAACATATTGTTGATGTGCTCCGACCCAGTATTTAGCATATGGGTAGCTGTTTTTGCCAGATTTTGATTTTGTAAAGAGTTCAGAAAGTAACGAGGAAAAAAATCAACGTTTTGAAAGACATTCACAAAAGCTTGGATAGATCGAGCTGCAATTTGAATGGGTAAGCACTAAGCAGAAGCGCTGAAAATGTTTGCAAAATGTTGTTTTTTTTGTTTGTTAAAATATTGACCATAATATTCAACTTGTTGTGTTGACTAAGTTCAGCATTTACTAAAGCTCCTTTATCTGCCCCAATCATCCCGTTTAACATGCACGTTACATATACGCCGGTCGGGCCCGATTAACTCAGTCGGTAGCGCGCCTAACTACCAATCCAGGGGTCGCAGGTTCGTCTCCCCGTCCGGCCACAGTTTCCGTGATGATTGATATACAACATTGTGTCTCATTATCATTCGCCAATCACCGCTGATTCAACTTGGAAAGTTATCAGTTACGTTTGGAGATGGGGTGTGCTCGAGTACTGGTTAACCTTACAGAGTCCAAGGAAATAGTTGTTAGGTTAACTGATCGTCTGTTAGCCCTCGCTGTCATAGAAATTACGCTAAATATTCATTCAATCAATCAACATATACGGCTACAACGCCGTTTAACCGGTAATGACACCAGGGTTCGTGATATCGAAAAGATAGAAAGAAAGAGTTACCTGTTAAGGTTATGGTCAGATCGCCAGTATAGAGACAGGTCTCAGTCCCTATCTCCAAAGCCCCGTTAACGATAATATTAGCGGCACGCACGTGCAACTTAGTTGGTGGCGGAAGTGAATCAAACACCAGCCGCCCTGTACTGGCGATGTTAATGTTATTCAGATCCGGTGGGGTTTCGTCCAGTAGAACAGCTTCCGTTATGTTAACATTGTCACCGGTTTTTGGCTGCAAAGAATGAGAATTATTCAATATTGACATTTTAAGACATATACTTATTAGGACTTATTTATATGCTAGCCATATTAAGTTTCTAGTATCCATGAAATAACTAACAAGTATACCCAAACAGGGGTGTTTTACCTTATAAAAAAGGGGCAAATATTCGGCTACTTCCCAATTTAAAAAGCATGTTTTTATTCCCATTTAAAGCCAAACAATCCCAAAATTGAAAGAGGAGGGAAATGTTTCTTTCATCAGAGGATATGAAATAAAATGAAACATCTGATAATTAATGGCAAAAAGATTTTCTACCCAATTCCCAGGGGAAAAACCCAATTAATTTTGACGAAAATCAGTATTTTCAAGTTGTTCTGCTGACGTGTTTGTTAATATTTGGCTTACCTACATAATGAAAATGTGTCGCTTCTTGCACAAATGAAAATATGTTGCTTTTCTACACAAATGAAAATATGTTGCTTTCCTATACAAATGAAAATGTGTACATAAATGAAAATGTGTGCATACTACAAATGTTTGTCTATTTAGTTATAAATGTCCAAACGAATACCATTCCTGACACTAACATACTAATACTAAATAGTAACTTACGATATGATTTTACATTGTTACTTTAATATATCATCCCGATTTAATTGCTTACGTACGCATACTTTCCTGTTTACGTACAAAATATGAGAATGTAGAGAAAATAAAAAATGTGTCGAATCAAAACTATAAACGTTTATACCTTTCCGACAGCGCCCCATGTTGCAGCGTCCGACCATCTCTTTAAGCCGCTTTCTTCATGAGGACATGATGCCGTCGCCGGCGTCCCCAACGAAATAAAAGCTATCGCAGTGATTATCCAAACCCTTGCTGGCATTGTTGAATTTGAACCAGATATTTCACTGGAGCTTTTATAAATAGCAAACCAGCTGCCAAATAGAGTGGGAGGCCAGATGTCATTATGTCTTGTCCAGGTGCTTATTCAGGATTGGTTCATCACTTGACCATTGATCGGACATCACTGTAGGGGAGTCCTGGTTTGACGATATGATACCTGAGAGGAGACCTTTGATACAGGCCTACAAGGAATTACTTTTTATCGTATTAGAGATGCCAATTAACAAATGCTAGTTACTTTATATAACTTAATGAAAGACATTGTTTGATAAAATACATACGGGAGCTTGACAGCCGCAGCATCTTTTCAGATTAATATAACTTTAAACAATTGGCTTCAGCTATTGGCTTACAGCATCGCAACAGTGTAGTGATTTTTCAGCGACTTGTTAGAGAACACTGCAAGTGTCTGGGATCGCGGTGCGAGTCTCGTATCGAGTGATACCCCCCCCCCCCCCCCCACCCCCCACTCTTGAATTTCTATAATTTTATTATATCGGCATGCTGTCTATAGGTGCTGGTTAGCGGCACCTATAGGAGCAGTATAGCTCCTGGAAACCTTGATGAAGAAGTGTGTGTGTGGGAGGGTGGGGGGGGGGGGGGGGGGGGGGGGTCGTGATCATGTACGGGGTAGTTCATCGGCTCGGTTAGCTCATGGGTAAAGTAGTCAGCTAGTGTTTGGGTGTCGCGTGTTCGAGTCCTGTTTCGGGTGCCACTTTTCTTACATCATTTTTCTATATCTATAACTCGGTCAGTGTGCATATTACATGAACATATTTCCTACAGGTACTGGTCGTTCTCAATGCACAGGAAAGTACTATAGTTAACGGAAAATAGTTAAATCAAGATTGAAAATTCGCAAACTTACACATGTATATTGAAACAAGAAAACGACAAAAGAGTGTCTGAAATAAAAAGCGAGTGCACGTGATTTACTAATAAAAAAATGTGTTATCTCAAACATAAGTTTTCCCGGGAACAAAGAATATGTCAATGTTGTAATTATATCGAAGATGAAGAACATTTGAATTGTTTATTTGTTTCAATGCCAATCCATCCCCTGGTTTATTACCAAGCTCTGGTGCCTCGTTTATACCCTGTTAATGTTGATGAATGACGACATACTTGTACATGTGTACAAATCTGTTGCCCTCCATAATTATCTTTTTCAGTTAAAAGTATACACAATGTAGCAAAAAGTAGAAACCAGTCTGGTTTTCCTAACCGGAAGTTAGAAAATACAGTCTAATTCTGATCACCCAGAAAAGCAACAACACACTCCGATAGATCTATCATCATCGGAGTAATAAAAGTATTTGGAAGCTCCTGATTCTACATCAGGTGAGTCAAAGTGAATATAACAACAACTAATTAATATAGCGACCTTTGGTGTCAAAAGTTTATATATTTCCTACAGCAATAGTCAATACACGCACTTATATGAAACAGTTTTATTACTAAATATCTAACTGACATAAGTATAAAAAAAACTAATTTGTGAACAATAAGCTCGTAGGAGGTATAAACACGTGGCAGCGCTGGTAGGACGCACGGGGCTATAGAAGAGCATAGGGAACATATCTCTTGAGTATTGTACAGGCATCCAATCTGTTTCACCATCATTTACTTAAATTATATTTAAACACTTCATTTTTACTTGTTATTTATTTATTATATAATCAATATCAAAGAAACCACGTGAATTTTCACAGTCTAAAATCATGATAATCTAGCTGCTTTAATTTGTTTTAAATGTTTAAGTATTTAAGTACATAATTAAATGTGTTGGTGAAACGGAAGTCATATCTAATTGTGTATACAACGCATAGCATGATTACAAAATTATATCAGAAACGATTTGTATAACGTATATATCAGAAACAATTTGTATAATGTATATATCAGAAACGATTTGTTTAACGTATATCAGAAACGATTTGTATAACGTATCTATATCAGAAACAATTTGTATAACGTATATATCAGAAACAATTTGTATAACGTATATATCAGAAACGATTTGTATAACGTAAACAGAAACGATCTGTATAACGTATATATCAGAAACAGTAGATCAGAAACAATTTGTATAACGTATATATCAGAAACGATTTGTATAACGTAAACAGAAACGATCTGTATAACGTATATATCAGAAACAGTAGATCAGAAACAATTTGTATAACGTATATATCAGAAACAATTTGTATAACGTATATATATATTAGAAACAATTTGCATACCGTATATATATATTAGAAACAAAAAAAAAGGATTTGTTCAACGTATATATCAGAAACTATTTGTATAACGTATATATATCAGAAATGATTTGTATTACGTATATATCAGAAACGATTTGTATAACGTATATAGATCTGTATAACGTATATAACAAAAGTTTATCAGTGTTATTCGTTACACTGCAAATGTTTACATATTTGCATGTTTACAATAAAAACATATTGAATGTGCGTTTAAATAGTCAAGTTAAAATGGTAACATTGAAAGAAGCAAATAAGGGGTTAAATATCGGCTGTTCTTTCTTAGTAGTGTATGATTTGTACATCTGAATTTACAACAGTTAATAGCCAGAACGTTTTACACACAGGGGTACGGAGCCTAGCAAGGAATTAAAAAAAGTATTTTTTTACGAATATATAAATATTATTTTGTTTTCAATTGTTGGGCATATAGAGAGTTTTTTTTTTGTTTTTTTTGTGGGTGGGGGATATTTTTATTTTAATTCTTGCTAGGCTCCGTCACCCTGTGGGTAAGACGGAAGACAGGCATTTGAAGCAGTTTGTAAACCGCTATTTAAATCCTGGGCAAATTGATCCCTCAACTCGGATCACGTTTCACCAACACTCTTAAGTATATCAGCCCGTTTATAACCTGTATTATACAACAACCTGTCTTAAGAGGTCACTTTTGCTCCTTCCCTTGACCGATTGCTTAACACGGGCTTGAATGTACAGTTAAACCTGAGTAAGTGGCCACCTCTATTAAGCAGCCACCTGTCTTCAGCAAGCATATTTTCTATTTCCCATTTATATGCTTTCAGAGTAAATTAACCTGTATTAAGCAACAACCTGTCTTAAAATGCCAATTTTGCTCCTTCCCATGACTGGCTGCTTAAGACAGGTTTGTCTGTATTTAATTATGCAGATTTATATGACACACAAAACTGGAATAACATCTCCATGAATTATATTATAACTGGATATTTATCGTTAATAATTACTACCCCCACCCCTTTCAAGCACGCACGTACGAACGCACGCACGCACGCACGCACGCACGCACACACACACACACACACACACACACACCTCCTTTCAGGGGGAGACATTGCTGTTGTTTTTGCACTTGTGTTTTCCGTCTGTCCACTCTGACCAGCGTGAAGTCTAATAACGAATCCCTGTTGCGGTCCGGTTAGGTGACTTTTTCCCCCTGATATACGTATCTCTGTCTGACGAGAGTGACCAACACTCTACCCACTGTACTTTCGTTCTGTTTAAATCTATTTAGACGTAATTTTGGTTGTGTTACCTGTGTTCTTGCCTATTTTTCATTTAAAGGCATTCATTCTGTTACAAAAAAATCTACACAAATAAAATTAAGCTTAAAACTAATATAAAGCATCAAATTGTTATTTTTTCATTTGTAATAAAATACAATTATTCAAAATAGTAGTGAAATCAAAAGCAAATCTCAATTTAAAAAAAAAGAAGAAGATAATTAGCACGTATCACTGAACAAGGATGTTGATAAGTCGAAACAACGAAACTACTCATTTCGACTTCGAATGTGTAAGAGAGTGTTAATCATTAAATATTTATTATGTACAATCACGTTGTACAAATGCTCGAAGATGATTGGAATAGCTGCATTACGCAGTCTAGATCATCGACGGAGCTAGCTTTACTAAAAGACAAACGTCTTGAATAGCAGAAAAAAAACACGTTTTAATCGGGAAGTAAGGTTTGATTGACTGAAACAAACACCTCTGCAACAGTTACGTTATAATAAAACTTAACAAAATACTTATTTATTTATTAAGAACAAGTCAGTGCAGTTATGTCGTACAAGGTGTCAAAAAAGTTGTTAAATAGAGAATAATAAAAATGAATATAGGAGTAAACATCAAGATAACCGATCTAGTTTTGTCACAATATAGGAAAATAATACAGCATATTTATAAGTTGCAACAGAGACATCTATGTCTCTGGTTGCAGTAATGAAGGCGCCATCGTAATAACAGTTTGGCCCGAGTCCACTCTTGTAATCAGTCGATTTCATCTTTAGATATTACCGCTAATTGCTTGTATAGGATATACGCACCTGTCGTATTGGTTTTACGGCGCTGATGGCAAATACCTCGTCATAGATTGTACTTAGCATGTAAATACCAATAAAACGAACACTTATCCACTAACCGTACTGTACTGGCTTCAGACTGGGACACCAGACTTCAAACGATATCAGATATAGATAACGTCTGTTAGTAAATATCAAAATACTGATTCAAGTCCAACCGACATCGAACCGCTTTTGATACCGATATCGGGCCGATTTAAGTTGATATTGGCCCGGTGTTGGTATGCTAGATGGGCACTTACCTCTCAACATTACGGTCATGGGTTCGAGTTACGCTGGATAAAAATAACTTTATATGAGGCAGATTGCCATGTATTTACATAAGGACGGTGTTTCTACTCAGAGTCAGTCTGAGTTCTTCCAAGTGGATATGGTCAGTTACCACCATTGCGTTTTCCATAGACTTACATTATAACGTTTGAACTAATTTTCACTATTTCTATCATCCTCGGACCAAAAATTCCCCAAAATGGGGTCAAAAGTACCACTTTTTACCACTTTTTGCCCCCTGAGATTGGGTACCCCCATTTTCAGCATGAAAAAAAAGTAAATTTCACCAATTTTACTTTCCATGCAGTTTCCTTGATAAAATGAATTTAGTCAGTCACAGAAACATAATTCTAATTTTTTATTGACACAAACATAATAAACTTATATTTTATTGTGATCATTTGCCAGTTTAACATTTTCATCCAACCAGAATTAAGCTTACTATAAAAAATATATGCCCTGAACATCCTATACTCTTTTCAGCCAATCAGAGAGCTCGTCTCAATGGTGGTAGCTGACCATATATAATATATAATTTATCATGTGCTGGAAATGGCAGTAAACCCATTAAAACATGAATATTCACAGTTGACTATTGCACGTCGGTTGCCCGATAGCAGGCCTACGTTTTGTATGTCGCTATATAACTAGCTATTTTATATTAAATTGTGGAAACTGATTTTATTTATATTGTTTTGCACGTCTTTAAATGCATATATGTACAAATTATCTTTATGTTTGGTAGCCCCGGTTTCATATATTTTGATAGTTTCCTCAGCGATACTTTTATATGCTGAAACTTCACACTTACTGATTATGTTGCAAGCTATTCTTTATCATTAAGTACAGAGGTGTAAAGGCTGAGTGTGGTGATTTAACTGTGAAATATTTCAACTAATAAAACGGTTGATGAAGATTTCTGTTTGAGCATTTTTACTAATTACGATAAACCGGCCCTCGAGCTTTAAAATTCACAAATAAATTATCGGGATTTAGTGGGCACTGTTCGTTACTCAATTAAATCTTACAGGCAGTGAGACACTTAAAGGCCATTAGAAACTCATAAATGTATATATAATTGTCATGAACTATTTGTGTATCAATATGTCTGATTTTGTATAACTAAATTGAAATAAAAATGTTAAGGATTCTGTAATATTTACTACATGAATACATTTTCATTTATTATGCGCTTCGTGTGTTACTAATCCATCGAGATAAAATGTAATTCGTCATTTCAAGGGGATGACCGTAACTAACCTGGAGAAAACTTGTGGCCAGGCACCTTTGCCCTTATTTATTTCAATGTCCCTTGAATGCTTGTTATATTATGTATGTGTGTGAATAATTAGAAATAAAATATGTTTAAACTAGTACTCGTTCTTGCATTTTTTTCTGTTTTTCATGTTATTTTTCTGAACAAAAATGCCAGTTTAGAGGACAAAAAAGATAAAATTGATAAAACAAACGTGTGGATATATATTGCATCCTTTACGTTTTAGAACATTCAATTGTTGTGCATCTTTTTTATTGTAACAGTTACAGTTATTACCAATTTGAGTATCAAAGTTTAATTTAAAATCCGCCCCTAGTAATACAACCGTTTCTTCGCATGATATTGTTGTTTCACCAAAATTAAAGGTAGGGGATTTGGCATGTGTTTTTTTTCAACAGCAATGGTTTGGAATTTATCTGGATTTGCCTTGCCTGCATACAATTGAATTTGAACCAATCTATTAGAATTTTACTTTCATTTTCGAGAACAGTTAGTAAATGATTAGCATCATGTGAATGAGACAACAACGTAGTATCATCTGTATATTCATACTAGTATCATGTGCTTTGTTTAACAGAATAGAACAAATCTTTAATAGATAAATCTAACACACGGTTGACCCAAAATAGAGTTTTGGGGTACCGCCTTTTTTTACTGGTTAATGTACTAACTTTATTTGTCGTTTACGTTCTGATAGGCAGCTTTTCATTAGTTTAAGTGTTTAAATACTTCGTAAAGGCCGGAGTAACAGTACAAAAGCTAGCAGCACTGACAAATGGCCACTTACACTGAATTCTCTGTACTTACCGGAAGAAAATCATCATCAGAGGATTTTTAAAATTTAAAAAAGTCATACAAAACAGATTTGGTTGAAACTTGACATGTCTGTTCTTGAATATATGATCTTTATGTCATGTGAATTTTAAGACAATGTGTACTTTATAAGTGTCAAACTCAAATATTTTATTTGAAAACTATTGTAAAATTCAAACTTTTCCCCAGTTGTAATTGACAACTGATCTGAGTTCACAACCGAGCCTCCAGCCATCTACAGTCCAGCTTCTATGGAGATGTCACAGTGCTTTCAATTCTTTTGACATATGGCCGGGAATTGAAAACTATAATAAATGCTGCTTACATAGTATTTAGATCATATGTTCTATATAAATGTTTTATTGACAACAGTTGCAGGATTGCATGCATTATATCAAATATAAATTAAAAATACATACTTTATCATTATCCCCTTTAAGGAACATTGCGTTGATTTGGAAAATATTTGTGTAACCAGTTCTAAACACTTTTTCACAATGTCCATACTGTGACATAACTAGGCCTAACATCAATTTTAACATAATTGACTTAAGCAGTTTTATTTTTGTTTTAAAGAAAGAAAGAAAAACTTATTGATCAACTAACATTTTTGTGGGAGTTTAATTATACAATTCTATCATGCTTCAGTACAAAGTTTTAGGCGTTTAGTAGGCGTTTTAGTATATACTTATTAAAAGACGAAGCAATTAAATGATTTTGTATACTAAACTGTTAATTTGTAGTCATTACAATAATGATGATTATTGCATACACTGACCTATCACCTTATCTGTTGTCAATCACTGTAGTTCCCGCAGCTATCAGTCCAAACCACGTGTTCACCTTTTCAATGTTCAAGATACGAGCAATCAGGCCAGTAGTGTAGCTACACCTTCTCTTCCATATTTGCTTTAATGGCTTACCGGTTGTGTTTTTTTTTCAATATTGTGAACGACATTTTATGCTTTTATAAGCATAGCAATATAAGGTAATATATATTCACATGGTGGTAATGATAATACAATTACAAATTGGTGATTCCGCGCGCTATATGATGCTTTAAAAAGTTATTTAGTTTTGCACGAATCTCCTTAAAAATCACTAAATTATCAGATTATGATCTTGAAAATATCACATGTATAGCAAAGTTCATGCGAGTATGATATAATTCAGGAGTTATGTTATTTAGGGGCCGGATTTTTCAGGGCCGTTTTGTTTTTGGGCTGGATAATCCAGTTACCAAATATTATCTGGGACAGGTGTAAAACCTGGTGGCATTGTTAAACTTAGACCTATTAGACTTTTTATCTGGTGGTGCATACTAACTTCTTTTTCTTCTTCCGGTATCGATGCACAACCACTAATGTAGCATTGTTGCACCGTTGTGAATATATAACGAATTCACACGTGACGGAGGGTCCCAAGTGCAAAATATAAAAGCACGGTAAAGTCATAGTGTTCCGTGTTTTACTTCTGGACAGTGCAAGCCCAGCCATGAATGTGTTCAAGGCGGGAGCTGTGACGAAGCTCTGTAGCAGCTGGTTCCACAAGACAATAGAGGAAGGGAAAACTGGCACACTGACGTCTTGCAGTATGGTACATATGCCTACCTCATCAAGTGAACTTTTGTTGACACTCCCTGTGGATGTAAGAAAGACTCACCGTGGGTAGCAACGAGGTTTATGGCAATCTTGTAGAGCTTGCATGGCCGCCTTGGCCTCCTTCCTCCGCGGATGAAGACTCTCCCAGTCAAGTGTTTTGAGCATGGCGGTGACGTGGCTTTTGCGACAGTAATCCCCAGAGACGACTCTTGCACCTCTGCGTTGCACCGCTTCTTCTTTATTGATATTGACTTGAGTGTGATACGCTTCTTCTTTATTGATATTGACTTGAGTGTGATACGCTTCTTCTTTATTGATATTGACTTGAGTGTGATACGCTTCTACTGTGTTTATATATTGACTTGAGTGTGACACGCTTCTACTTTGTTGATATTGACTTGAGTGGGAAACGCTTCTACTTTGTTGATATTGACTTAAGTTTGATACGCTTCTACTTTGTTTATATATTGACTTGAGTGTGATACGCTTCTACTTTGTTTATATATTGACTTGAGTGTGATTCAGTTCTTTATTTATTTTACATCTAGGGGAGACCGGGGCAAAATGTTATAGTGTTCAAAGTTTTTAAATTTTAGACAACAAAAACTCGTTTACAACGCTGTAATTGAGCTTTCTATAAAAACATACAATTTCAAATGTACAGTGCATTGAATAAAACAAATAAACTCTTTATTTACAATTAAAAGAGTGTACAAAATGTTGAGTAAATGTTACACCTTGTCTCGAGCTTTGTGGCAAAGTGTTACAGACCCTGAGGCAAAAGGTTAAATTATAAAAAATATTCAATTTTCGTTGTCAACTTTGACCATGACTAAACGGAACTTATTATTAACCGATTTTAAAATGTTTATATGTTTAATTATAAAGCATAGAATATTTGCTTTCTGAAACTGAAAAGATAATTAAAGTCCATTACCAAATTAATTAAATACAGCTAGCTGAAATGAGCTGATAATTGCGATTAAATTTAGACAATATTTTCCGCTCGAAAAAAAAATGGCGGTACCCTTTAACTTTTTTTATTTATTATTGGATTTTAAAATATTATAAATTCATATGTTAATTACATAGTTTGGTTTTAGAAAAGCTAAAGTTACCAAAAATCGATCAAGAAGTACGGAAGATACCGCCTTTCAAAATACGTACTAAAAAGATATTATTATCTGCACTGTTACCGTGTAGATAGACTTGCATAAAAAATCGTATTTTGGCGGGTAATATCGAAGTGGGAAGATGTCAGAAAGTCAATTAAAATCTCTGCCCAGCGATACCGTTAGATTAATCGGAAGTTCCCAAGTTATAACATCAGTGTTTAGTGTTGTCAAAGAGCTAGTCGAAAATTCATTCGATGCCGATTCCACAGCAATTGAAGTGAAACTGGTAAACTGTCCGTGTTGTTTTCATGAATTTGCAGTTTAACCGGATGGTACCTATAAATCCGCTATATTTATATTTTTGAAAACGTTTTATAGTATCTTTACATTTATATGTTAACCTCTTTATATAACTTGATAACTGGGGATCTAGCCACTTATCAGCTATGTTTTTTATCTAAGTGTTGTCATCGCTGATCTTTTGAAGTGTGATGATTGATTAATTGATTGAATATTTAGCGTCATTTTTATGCCATCGACGGCTAACAGACAATCAGTTAATCGAATCACTGTTTCCTACGATCCTGGAAAGTTAACCAGTACTCAAGCACACCTAATCTCCGCAAGCAACTGATAACTTTCCCACTTGAATCAGCGGTGAGAGACGAATGATAACGATGTAGTGAATGTACATTGGTCACTTACAGCTGCCTCAGCTTTAACTTGGTTGAAGTGCACTGACTGTATTGGCAGTTAAGCAACGAAGTTAGGGGTTAGTACTTGATGGGTGACCGCTGTCACTTCAATGGCAACAAGGATTAACTTGCGAACCTGCGTCTGCATGAATCTCTATTTCCTTGGGATGGGGTGGGATATGTCCAGGACCAGCGGGAAGCCACAAGCTGTGCAGTTGGGGCTAAACCCTAAAGGTTAAAGAAGGGAGGAGTGTAGTGAATGTACATAGGTCACTTACAACAGCCTCGCTGTTAAGCTAGCTTTTATAGTAAGATAATTTATAGTTAAAGACTGTATTGGAAGTTAAGCAACTAAGTACGGGGTTAGTACTTGGATGGGTGACCGCTGCCACTTTAATGAGACACAATGTCATATATTAATCATCACGGAGACTGGCAGAGCAGGGATTCAAACTCACGATCCCTGGATTTATAGTCAGACGCGCTACCGACTGAGCTAATCAGGCCCGGCGTGAAAATAGTTAAAAATGAGTGAATGGAAAAACCGAAAGACACTGAAATACACCCATCTTAAGCTATATAATGCAATAAAGATTAGGTTTCTATTATTTTATGTATCAGATATTAATTTAAATTTGCTTCTGCCAAAAAAAACCAAACATTTAAAAATGTACGATGTGTGCAGTCACTGATAAAGTGGGAAAAGTGTTATTTTAATATTTTTGAAAAGTGTTATTCAAAGATAAAATAAATTGGTATAAACAACATACAAAACTAAAAGGACCAAAGAAGCTTGAAGCCATATATAATCTGAAATGTGTTTAATTTACGGTCTGCTGTGTAAACTATGTGTTGTTTTCGTTTATAAACGGTGCCTTCGGACAAAGTAAACACAGGGCAGGGAGAGCCAGAGCTCAAAATAAACACTTACTGGAGGTATTAAAGTATTGAAATTTCTGAATAAAGCATTGAAATTTAAAGTAGGGGTAAATTAAAGAGGCCTCACCTATAACGGCAATGTTAAATACGAGCTGATTTTGCAAAATGCAAGTTCAAATTTATGTTATAAGCATTTTTCTGCGAGTGTAATTTTCAAGCATTAACATTAAATCAGAAAGCTGCCTTGTCTTCATATCTGTTTGTTTACACTTTTCCTGGAAAAATCTGCAAGTGTAATTTTTAAATTAAAAATGACAGGAATAATCAAATGACACCTGACACCATTAGTCAGATTTTGCAAGCCAATGAAATGCTTCCTTTCATACAGGTGACACAATTCACAATAATTTATGCATTAAAAAGTTTTAGCAGCGCTTATGTAAATGTTTAAGATTGTTAAATGGTTATGTCTTTTATTTATTTTTACTTGTAGTTAATTATGAAAAATATTGGGTTTTTCATTCTTTAAATATCTATTTAGACATTCAGGTTAAAATTTGATGACACCTTTAACTGTTTATTAAGGTACAGATGTTATAAACTTCTCTTCTGACTTACATTACATGCCTTAAATTATTTTCACAGGAAAACTTTGGCCTCGACAAGATAGAGGTACGAGATAATGGACTTGGAATAAAGAAATGTAATATACCGCTTGTGGCGAAACGTTACCATACATCCAAGATATCATCCTTCAGCGACCTTGAACACTTGACTACATACGGTTTTAGAGGAGAGGCTTTAGGTAAAATTGAAAAATAATATATATATAGAGTTCTCATGCCCTAAATAGTACTACCGGTACTTAAACACTCTGTCCCAGTAGTAAAATGACGGAATCTTATTTCAGCAGTATGCTTGTGATTTACATGCACAATCTATGATTATTTGTTTGAATATTTACCATCATTTTTATGGCATCATGGCTAACAGACAGTCAGTTGACCTAACCACTTTTGGATCCTTGACAATTAATCAGTTCTTGATCACTCCCATCTCCACAAGTAACAGATAACATTCTCACTTGAATCAGTGGCAACAGGCAAAGTCATATATCAATAATCATAGAGACTGACCAGTGGGGATTCAAACTCACGGCCCCTGAATTGGTAGTCAAACATGCTATGAACTGGGCTTTTAAGGTCAGGCTATAAAATAGTTTGTGACACAATGTGCATAATGTATGAAACATTGAAAAACAGATATACAATCATGTTTTATATATAATTATTGTGTTGTAAATCAAACAAACTTATCAAAACCCTGCTTTACGTAGAAGTACCAGTCTCCTGCTTGTGCTCATTGAAAATATGCTCAAGTTGTGTCGTTGGGAAAAAAACAGTTTTTTATGAAATAGAGAGCTTGATCTGGATTTTATACTAAAAGCAATATACCTTGCTCAAAGACATTAAATTCATGCGAAACAAAAGTTACAAGATAATTTTATCTAAATGTTCTACATAAATCAAGATGTTTTTGATAAGATCTTTGTCTATCATGACATCTAATGAATGATACCATTCTTCTGACAGCTGTTATCAATAGTTTTTCTCAAAAATTCATTTGGTCAAATATTGAAACTTACAAGTATTTAGATACTACAATGCATTTTTCATTAAAACCAGAACTCATTGCTATATTTGTATGACAGGGTCTCTTTGTGCTGTATCCTCCCTTGTTGTTATCTCCAAGACATCAGAGGAAGATGTAAGTCACATGTACACATTTGATCACCATGGAAACGTTGTCAACAACCAGCCATCACATCTCGGTCAAGGTTTGTTTCATTGTGATTGTACTAGATTGTTTGATTAATGAATCTGAATAAAACCGTCATATTCTACGAGTTACTCGCAACCCTTCTCACTTAGGTGGTACAATGTACACCGGTTATTGCCCTAAAATGATAATAGATTTTTTTTAAAGCTTTCAAATATTTTTATCAAAAAGGAGACCGCGGCATGGTCTAATGGTAGAGCGTCCGCCTCACATGCGGAAGGGCGTGGGTTCAGTCCCTAGCCGGGTCATACCAAAGACTTTAAAAATGGTACTAGAAGCTTCCTCGCTTGACTCTCAGCATTTAGAGAAGAGTTCTAGGTCTGGTTGGCCCTGTGTCAGTATAATGTGACTGGGTGGAGTATCATACCATGTGTCTGCGGCATGATACTCCAGTGTGACAGTGCTTAGAATACTGCCTCAAGTAGACACTGTCGCGATATGACTGATTAATTGTTGAAAGCGACGCTAAACACCATACAAAAATACAACTTCAAAAGGGAAATTGAAACATAATTGTCTTCTGTTTCTCTATGACTGCATCCTAAAGTATTTATGTAAATTATAACTAATTGATGGTAAATGTTCTGAAACAAGTGAAATAATATTAACCAAACCTGTGTTAGGCCATTATAAATTAATTGCTAGATTATCATCCAAATTTTTCTTAAAAACAGGAAGGGGGGGGAGGCTTTTATTTTTTACTTTTTATTTTTAAAACTTTTGTTGTTTTTTCTATGAAAATAAAAATGGTCAAGACGGCATGAAAATTAGGGGTCAGACGGGAATGATAATTTAGTAATTAATTTATTATGGCCTTAGTTTATACTTCTTTATTTTAGCTTGGTTGTGATGGAAGCTCGGAGTTTGTATGAACTACTGTCAAGTAGAGCTGTGTATTGCTTGACCAATGGCAATACGATGTGTATTTTGAGATACAATAAGATACAGACTATTATTGAAAATATGATGAAATTCATGAGTAAATTTTAATAATTAAAGGTAGAATATCAGGAAAAAACACTATAAATGTCTTAAAAAATAAAATTATTTTTAAAATAGATAAAAAGCATTTCATTATCATAAAAAATAATATTCGAATGGTTTAGTATATCAAATCCTGCAAAATTTTAAAAATTGATATTTCAATTGGAGTGTTAAACTTGAAACGAAATCCCCATTCCAAAAATAGACAAGGCCATCCTTAAAAAATGAATTGTTTGCCATGCTCCTACCTACATGTACTCACTCAAAATTGATGCTACCCAAACTTTTTTATTGACTTTAAAAGCGTTTAATTTTTTTTTTCATGAGTTCTGTCCAGTTTTCTTTAAAATGACTACCGGTATCCAAAATCAGTATTTGGCAAAAAAAAAAATTTAGCTACCTTAACCTACCCACATGAAAAATACTGAGTCAGAGCACAGCAAACAAATATTATTTTAAGGATGGCCCAGCACTTAAATACTGCTTGACATCGTCACTCGGACTCATTCTAAGATGAAACAACTTATACAACGTGTGAACTTGATTGACGTATCAATTTGAAATCAAAATGAAATCACATGACTCATTTGAAACATCACAAAATATGTTGCAATTTTGAGCGGGAAATATATTTAAGTCTAAGTTAGGAAACCCCTTTTCAATTTGCTATTTTAGCATGATAAAATAGATACCATTTTGGTATTGCGGGGTCAATGTGTATATTTAGGCATGATGTATTGGAAAAAAATTGATTATAGCCAATTTTAAAATTCTGAAAAATCCTGATAAATTCTCTTTAAGTAATATTATATATATGTTATCATCCACTTAACGCCATAGTCTGGTCTGTACATTTATGTCTTGGTTATTCACAAATAAGTACTTCCATATATATACATCATACATTGTGAATGAGCATCTGAAAAGATCCCAAAAATCATAAATTCTGTTGTTGTGAATTTAATTATCTCACTTTATATATATATCTGTATATATATAGATATATATAAAAGTAAAAAATCAAATCGTCACGCCCTCCCTGTTTTTAAGAATAATTTTGATGATAATCTAGCAATTAATTTATAACGGCCTAATGTAATATGTGTTTATGTGGCAATAAAATATGTTTAAGCTATTTACAACTATATTCCAAAAATGGTCTGTAAATCTATCTATGTAACTTAAGATCATTTTGTTGTTAATGTTATGTTGGTCTTTGGACACCAATCAAATTTTAAGGAATGGAATTAACATGTTTAGTTTGCAGCGTTTACACGTCATTTTATGATAGTTTCAAGCAAGAATATGTTTTGTTATTGACAATAAGTGATAACTGAGTATACTTGATATTTCTTCTTCTGTTTTCGTTAAAAGGAACAACCATATCTGCTGGCCAACTTTTTAAAAACATGCCTGTTCGCAGGCAATTCTACAACACTGTCAAAAAGAAAAAAGATGAATTGAAAAAAGTGGAGGACCTCTTGATGGCCTATGGCGCTATAAGACCCAATGTGCGTCTGTCATTAAGGAATAACAAAGACGTTGTTTGGCAGAAAAGTATCATGGCCGACACCAGAAGTGCACTACTGAGCATTATGGGTAGAAATGTTCTGAATCAACTGGAGCAGAAAACAGTAACATCTGACAAGCCTGAGGTAAAGGATTACAACAAATTCATATACAATCAAACCTGTCTTAAGCAACAAGTCAAGGGAAGGAGCAAAAATGGCCTTTTAAGACAGGTTGTTGTTTAATACAGGTTAATTGCTCTGAAAGCATATCAGTTGAAAATAAAAAGATGTGGCTGCTTAATAGAGGTGACTGCTTATACAGGTTTGGATGGTGGTTCTACCTCTATTCATTCTGGGGTATTCCTCCACCAATAAATCTGGAAAAGCCATATTTAACCTGCTGTATGTTGAAAATGGTGTTGAACCCAATCCAACTTACTGCATGGTTTAGACAAGGTTTGAAAGTTATGGAATTTCAGTCCAAATCCAATCCAAAGTAACAAAATTCCCAATTTTAAAATGCAAAGAAACCAAAAGAAGTATTTAGGGGGGAAAAGTTTGAAAATTTTTTAATATTAGTTTTAATGTACCGGTAGTCTTCTACAAGAACATCACATTTTTTTATACATTCAATATACATTACACATATATTGTTACGTATATTGACGTATGATTCTTCTTGTGGCGTTTCTAGTAGGGTTGTTTACTTTCGATTCTGGCATTCAAATAACAATTAAGCAATTAAAAGATGCCAACTTACAAGTTTTCATTCTCCATAGCCACCTGTTTTTTGACAGGTTGCATATTTCAATGACCACAAAGGTTGTTTTTACAACGCTCTCTCTGGTGTCACACAAGTGGCCGTAATTAAGAGTGTGAAAATAGAACAAAGACCGTGATTGGCTCCGATTTGGTGGTCGTAATACCAGGTAAGCTGGGTGCCCATATTATTGGGAGAACCAACCATTGAATAAAGGAGGAAAAAATCTGTCCCTAAAATAAATGCCCTTAATAGCTGGGTGGTTTTAATATTTGGGTGGTCGTAAGGTGGAGTTTTACTGTATAAGGTTTGGGCATTCATCTCTTCCATGTCTAGTTATATGTTAACTTGAATACTCTTCATTCTGATATCCCATAAATCTTTACCATAAAAAAATCAAATGAATAAAAAAATAACACAATCTTTTACCAGCTACGGTTATGACTTATCTAGTTCCGAGCTATATAGATGTGGTTGTCAATCACATGCCAAGTTTGATAAAGTAAAAACAAAAAGAGTATTTGATTTTACTACAAATTAATGATTAAAGCTCTTATAGTAATTTACAGTCAGATCTCAGATTTAAAAAAAGGTGTATTGATTAAGACATCACAGTTTGAACGGTTCATCACAGTTTATAAACATGCAATTAGTTTAGTTTATATAAACTTGATTACAAAGTAGGTTCAGAGCTTATATGAATCACTTTCAAGTCTGCTTCCCTGGCAGAACCAGTACAGAGTGTTGCTTTTTGAGAGGCTTATGGTTGAGTTTTGATCGAATCCACAACCTTTGGTATGAGCTTTCAACAATATCTCCGCTACACTACCGCCCCACTTGTAATTTGAAGTGTGAAGCATGAGAATTGTATCTTCAGATTAGTATTGAAGCTTACCTGCCAAAGGTCGGGTCTGATGTGAATGTGACGAGTCGATGTACAGGTGATCGATGTTTTGTGGCTGTAAACAAGCGACCTGTACAAATGAAAGAACTGGAAAAGGTAACGTAACAATGACATATTTTTCTATAATTTTCTATTTTGTTTGCCTCTATAGAGCTACATTATTTTACAATATTGTTCAAATTTGATATTTGTTAATGTGAGTAAATTTTTACAGGAATTTTGGCCTCTTTTCAACTTAAATCATGTATCATATAGTGGGGGCATCCATGCCCTATGGACACATTTCTGGTTCAACAATATTAAATTTTCAATTATATAATGGCGGTCAGCGCATTTAATTATTATTCCTGGGACCCACCAAGATGTTAAGCCAGTACTGGACATACATAAGGCCAACTTTAAAAAAATATTTGCTATGCTCCGACCCAATATTTTTCATGTTTATAGTAGGTAGGACGCTGATTTTTTTTTTTTTTGCCAAATTTTGATTTTGCATAGCCATTTTAATGTAAAATGGACAGAAATCATGAAAAAAGATTAAATGCTTTGAAAATCAATAAAAAAAGTTTGGGTAGCTGCAATTTTGAGTGAGTACATGTATATGCATGTAGGAGCATGGCAAACAATGTGTTTTTTAAGGATGACCTCATCTCTGCAAGTCACTGATTATTCCCCCATATATTTAAAGGTGAGAGACTTATGGCCAAATAACAATGTACACATTTCTAGTTCAACAGTATTTTATTGTATAAGGCTGGTCTGTACAACTAATCATCAATCCTCGGATACACCAGGCTGTTAAATGTCTCACACTCCAAATAATTTTGTACTGTTCTACATATAGAGACATGCACTTCTGGAACACTGGATACATTACCAATGGATCTAAAAGTGCATTGTTCCCATAGATAGTCCTCTATTGGTCCAATTATACAGAAAAAAACATTGGATTGACCAGGTTGCTTTTTCACAATTTCGATAGTTTGATGGCACCCATTCATTTTTGACAATTCTGCCCATTTGTTGCAGTGTATCACTACGCATCTTTAAACTGTTATAGCATCTTAAACAGTTCCCAATGTCACCCAAACTTTGCAGAAATCATGAAAATGTTCCAATGTTCCCATATGCACAAAGAAATATGACATTTTATACATTTTTAACAAAAAAATTGCCCAACCACTTTATACAGCTCTAATTTCTTTGATGTAATAATGTTGCTACCGTCATGTAAGGGAGGTAATTCTTCAGTGAGACCTTAAACCAGCACTAGACAACATTACAGAGACTGTGACTGGGCGAGGTTTGGAACTCACTTTCCCTGGATTGGCAGTCAGTCACATTACAATCTGAATTCGATGAGACCCAATGAAAAATAACTATAAAATTACAACTGGTTTGAATCAATTTAAAATGGGTGCTGCAGACAGAAACATATGCAGGCAATGGATAGAAGAATTTTAAGAGATAAAAAAGTAAATGATTGTACACCTTTAGGTAAAGCTTCACTAAAAACAAATCAGTCTTTCCAGTTTCTTCTGTTTAATTGTAAAAAAGTAAACCTGTATTTAAAGGGAGTGTATCAGGGGAAAAATCGCTATGAATTTCTTAAAAATAAAATTATTTTTAAACTGGTTAAAATACATCTTATAATCATTAATAAATAAAATCCGAATGGCTTTGTATGTCAAGTATAGCAAAATGTGACGAAATCGCTATATAACTTGGAGAGAGGAACTTGAAACAAAATCCCCCTTCTAAAAATAGACAGCACTTAAATACTGCTAGATGAGCTTAGCATCCTTATTCAGACACTTTCTAAGACAAAACATTTTTTACTACGTGTAGACCTCTATACAGATCAAATTGAAATCAAAATGAAGTAAGTGACTCATTTTATACATTACATAATATTTAAGTCAAACCTAGGTGCGTAGCCAAGGTTAGAAAATCCCTTTTCACTGAATGTATTGTTTTGGCATGTTTAAATATATATCCTTTCGGCAATACCGGGTCAATGTGTATATATAGCCATGATATATTGGGGGAAAATGTTTATAGTCAATTTTAATATTTTGAAAAATCCTGATAAATTCCCTTTAAATGTCAGTAACAATGCAATTATGTGTCAATGTCGAACGTGTACTGACAGTATTACAGTTATTATTTCAGCATAAGGAATCAATATCAAAGCTGGTACATGTAGTTGTATTTTGTGACAAATATTCAAGTAACTGTCATTCATTATTTTGCTGTAAATTGTCAACTTTAATATGTGTGTTACTTACCATGATATATAATTGACTCGCAGGTTCCGAATTTGACTCAGTTTTTTGACTTAGTGAGTCTTACCGTACCCGTATGACATTAATAGTCCTTAATAGTGGGGCATGTGGTCCAGTGGTAGAGCATCGAACATGGAATCAGGGGCCCTTAGTTGTGTGTTGATGTCAAGCCATTGTATGAAAAGTCAATTTTGTAATTACTGTAATAAATAAATGTAACTCGCTGTTGAGCAATGCCTTTTCAAACTTTATTTGCTGTTGTTCACCAACTTTGAGGAGAATGACCATGAATAATGGACCTACAGGTTTTAATCTTGGTGAGTTGTTTGACTCACTCGAAGCCAATTATTTAAACATTATATATAAAACATTCTTATTTACAACTTTTTAGGAAATAATTATTTTGTTTTTGAATGGGGTTTTAACACCATTTCAACACATTTCAGGTTAAATATTATGGCATATCCAGTTTTATTAGTAGTTTTTAGAAGTGTAAAAAGCATTGCTGACTCTAACACTGGGTCCCACATTCTGGGCTTTTCAGGTAGATTGCTTGAAAAGGCCACCTTCCACAAGTAGCTGGTAAACTTTCTCACATAATGTTTTTTGGAGCGAATGTGACTCAAACCTACAACTCGGCCATGAAGGACCCTATAAAATATATGTTTGCACCTATACATGTTTGCAAATACCATGCATGTCTGTTTGCAGTGTGTGAAGCAGTATTACTGTCACCATAAAGCCTGCAGTGGAAGATATCCAATATATTTCCTCTCCTTGCATCTTCCAGTCAGTAGCCTTGATGTGAATGTAGATCCAAACAAGACCAGGGTGATGCTTCATGAACAGGTATAATTTACACTGTTGTTTTCCACCATTTTTATAGCAGTTACAGGACCATATTTCCAATCACAAAAAGTATCTTTTTTCCCAATTTAGTGGTAAAAATTCCCAGCTGAAAGTTTTGAACAAATTGTAAGCATAATAAATGAAGCCTGGGAATCGTCATAAAAATTGTGAATTTCATACCCTGGGTTTCGAGGTTTTGCCCTTGGGCTTTGTACTATGTTTACTAAAGCTACATGTATATAAGAGACAATGATGTGATTTGTTGATGAAGATATGACATTCAAAATCCATGTTTGGATTTTTGCCGCTTCCGGAAGGATTAAAATTTATAGTATTCCTATAGCTTTATGTCATCAAGGATAATCAGGTGACCATTAATGCACATAGGCCTCTTGTTTATAAGGCCAGAAACATATTTATTTATTCATTCTAGAATTATCCATGTCCATATAAGTTTTGAATAGTGAAATTATTCAATCTTTTGAGTGTCAAAATCAATAATCAGTCAAAAGTATCAAACTGAACAAGACTGTGTCTTTTTAAAACTGCAGAGAGAGAGAGAGAGAGAGATTGAGAGAGAGAGGAATTATCGAAAGAAGTCTTTCTATATAGGACATTGGTGTGTGTAATAAACTCAAAGTATGGAATTGAAATGCAATAGAAACAATGTAGAAATAAGTAGAAAAATGGCATAAATCATGAAAATAAAGTATGATATAAATAAAGAAAATATTTGTTTTTGAAACTTCTTTTCTTGTTAGATGTTGTAAGTTACTTGATTATACACTGTCTTAATTTTAAACATCATTATGATGCTCATAATTAAATCAATTTATCCATATACGTAAATTTTTTATAAGAATGATTGAATTTCGTGCACTAAAATATTCGTTAAAAAACCTAACAGATTTAGGCATAAATTCACAGAAAATAATCACTCAATTCACAGGTTGGGGTCCTGAAAATATCACATGTATGATAATTATATGGTGACACCAATGTGTACACACAGTGTTCCATTGCCTGACACTTGATGGTATGTGGCCCATATAACCTGTCACCACAGCAGTATGTGTATTAGAATCGCACAGCTATATTATGAATAACATTTATACAGGAAAATAATCCAACTCCCCAAATGGCAGCACCATGAGATACAAAGTGTCATGCACACAAAAAATATACACGGCAGTCCAGTTATTATGCGGCCCGAATGCCAATTCTGTTATATCGCATTTTCTCCTTGGCTCCCATTTTTTCAGCTGAGGAAATTGTCTGTCAAGATATTAAACTTAACAGTCTGTGTGAATGATAAAATAACAAAAAATGACAACCAACCGCAAATGCTGCCCTGTTTTGATTTGATCTTTGCACATTTTCTACTCGCTGAAGCCGGGCCCGATTAGCTCAGTCGGTTACACGTCTGACTATCAATCCAGGGGTCATGAGTTTGAATCCCCGCCCGGCAATAGTCTCCGTGATAATTGATATATGACATTGTGTCTCATTATCATTCGTCACTCATCACTGATTCAAGTGGGAAAGTTATCAGTTACTTGCGGAGATTGAGTGTGCTGGAGTACTGGTTAATCCCAGGAAACAGTGGTTAGGTTAACTGATCGTCTGTTAGCCCTCGATGGCATAAAAATGACGCTAAATATTCAATCAACCAATCAATCTACTCACCATTTAGCCTTGATTAATTAAAACAAACTTGTAAACTTTATGTCATGGTGGTTTACAGGGTAGTTTAATTAATTGTTATAATTAGAATGATTCAATAAATGCTGACACGTGCCAAACAGTGAAGCCTCTTGCACACTTTGTTTTTAGTGAGTTTTTACGTAGACGTCGTTTTTCACATCGGTAATACAGCAATGGCAGCCAATATTAGTTCAAAACAGGAATATGTTTTTCTTTTTCTTTTAAGCTCTACTGACCAAAGGCCAGCTGCAGGGCTTATGTCATGGTAAATTGTATGACGTCCGTCCATCTGTTAATCTTTATCTTGTATACTTGATAGCACCTTCATTTTTCATTGACTCTTAATCAAACTTGCACACAGTTATATTATCAAAAGATCTTGGACGAGTTCTTGAACCAGTGTCATTCCACCACAAATTCCCCCGCCACAGTGCTTATAAGCACATTTTAAGCCATATTTTAAAAAACATTTTCTCTGAAAGTTAAAGGCCTAGACCTTAGATATTTTACATGCAGCATTGCAGTGGGGTCCCCTAAAACATATATTGAAGTCGGATCCCTTGGGTCAAATTTAGGGCCGCCACAGAGGTCACTATTTTACATAGAGTTATATAGGGAAAATGTTGTAGACGTGATAGTACCTTCATTTTTCTTTGAATCTTAACCAAACTTGCACAGCAGTTATATAACCACAAGATCTCGGACAACTTTTTGAACCAGTGTCAATCCACCACAAATTCCCCAGCCACAGGGCTTATAAGCACATTTTAGCCAAATTTAAAAAAAACATTTTTTCTGAAAGTTAAAGGCCTAGACCTTAGATATTTTACATGTATCATTGCATGAAGGTCCTGTAAAAGATAATATATGTTAAGTCGAGTCACTGGGGTCAAATTTTGGGCCGCCATAGAGGTCACTGTTTTGCATAGAGCTATGTAGGGAAAATGTTTTAGACACGATAGCACCTTCATTTTTCATTGAATCCTAATCAAACTTGCACAACAGTTGTATAACCATTACATCTCGGAAGAGTTCTTGAACCAGTATAATTTGGTTTCAAATGCCCCGTCAAGGGCTTATAAGCACATTTAAAGCAAAATTTGCTCTGGAAAAAAATATTTCTGTCTCCATTTACATGTACTATTTGATCGATATTGAAGTTATTTCAGTTTATTTATTTCTAAATAGAATTATACCAAATAAGTCCTTTATACTGGCCAATGTCATGTAGTAAATTTAAGTTAATGTTAATTTTACAACATGCAACACTCAGTACTGGTTCTACCCAGGATGAGGACTCGAGAGCCATATATATAAGCTCTGAGCTTACTTTGAAATTAATTATTAATCAATTAGTATAAACTAAATTCAAAGATAGTCTTACGTAGAACATGGTGGCCATAATATGTTATGCCTCTCATAACATTGAGTTTGTTCAATACGAAAATACATATACCCATGGGTCACTTCTTATACATGAGTTTGTTTTGCCTTTTCAGAAATGCATAACTTTGCTAGTCACTGAGATGCTTGAAGAGATATATGGTCCAATACGGAAGAACTCTGATGAAAATTCTGGTAAAAATAATTTGGAAAACAGTGATATTTGTAATGACTCAGTTTGCTCCAACATCTCCTCAGATTCTAGTTTTGACTCCAGTTCTTGTGGTGGCACTACAGGGCTGCCTTCTGGTAAAGTAAAGTTAACCAATCATAGAACTTGTTCCATTTCATCTGACCAATTGAAAGACAACAGTTCAAATTTTAAAATATCTGAACATTCAAACAAAAGTATCCCTGGATTCAAGATTTCATTTTATGATGCTGACAAGAACATTGTAGAAGTTGATGATGGGAAAAGTTTAAGTAAGGATTTAATTGTTGATATTGGTGGAAAATCTCTGAAAGAATCTTATGACTGTGCAAGTGGAGAAAAAGAAGAGACCAAAACATTAGGTGATGCTAACCATCTCATGAATTTGGAAACAAACAGTGCTGTAAGTGAAAGTTTAATTGGTTCAACACAAATTGAAAAGGGTAATTTTGACATTCTTGATGATGATTTTCAAATTTTATTAGCATCCCAAAGTGGTGGAAACACCAAACTGCCATTTCCAGATACAAACTGTTTGGATGTTTCGACAGTCGGTGATTTTGGTGAAATCTGCAGTAAAGTAAAAACCATTACAAACTCTGAGGATGTATTTACTGGTATCAAAGTAAACATTTCTGATAACAGTAACGTTGGTCAAGAAGGTGACAATGTGAAGAATGCAGACTTGATAGAAAAAATTACAAACAATTCAAAGAATGAGTTCAACAACAATTGTTCAATAATTAATTGGAGCAAAGGTACAAGTGAGCATCATAATAATGGTGTATGTCCCCAGCCTGTCCAGATATTGACTGGTGTAAGTCATCAAACCAAGAAAAGATCACTGTCGCCGTCAGATGACCTGGAGATGATTGGAGCTACTCCCCCTGTCAAGAAGAAAGCATTATGTGATCTGGTATGTTTATATACTGTGAAATCATTGATTTTGGTTGGTATTAATTTTCTTTGTTTGTGGTTCAAGGACATATTCGTGAGGAGTGCCACCTTTAAATTCAAGTATTTCTATTACATGAGGCATTTTAATTACTGACCTGTACCAGTATTATGTCGCTGCCTGCACCGACACACGGACTGGGATTACACATGATTTTTTTTTTTCACAAGAACCATTGTGCAGTGGAATCAGCTCTCCGCTCACACCTGTCTGGCAGAGTTGCTGGATCTCTTTAAAGGACCAGGTCTTGAAGACCCAGCACACGGCTCATTTAATTCTTAAACTCTTCTGTCCTCTTTTATTCTTTCCCTCTCTTTACTTCCTTCTATCTCTACTAATTCTCCTGCTCTTACTCATCTTTTTCATTTTTGACTAAATTTTCTTCTAGCACTCCACTGGTGATAATACTCAAATTGAGGGTATACCAGTATATCGGTAAAAGCAAAAACACGCAGTTTCAAATGCTCTTTGCTACATTGGGTAATCCTGGGATAGGTGTTGACTCTTTGGTGTTTGATAACTGTTACGAAAACAATAATTGATTTGGAGAGGATGTGTCACAAGTTGAAGGTGTAAGTAGGTTGAGACCATATGCAAATTCACTCAATAGAAATATTTATTCCTGATCGACAAAAAAAATAAAAACACAATAGCTTTTAAAAACAGCAACTTGAAACAATGCTGAAGAAATGTCATGCTGAGGTAAAATTGGTCATCTACTATTGACACATTCATTTAGGAAACGGTCTATTTTTAACGCTTTCCATGGTGATGAAAATAATACACACAAGTAAACACACAACCACTGATAGTGACACACCTATTTTATGTAATGAAACGGATGGAATATTAATACAGTTACCGAATTTTAACATAATCAGTGCGCTAAATTAGAGATTTCGAATTTAAATTTAACTTTCATTAGATCCAATAGCTAAATGTGCACACTAAATAGAAACTATCAGGTAACATACATATAATAATAATAATAGATCTAGCTCAGAAAGGTACATGTAGGTCTATGTTTTAGGTACAGATAAATGCTATACTGTTCAGATGTAACATAATTTTATCCGCGAACATTTTGTTGGTATTTAATCTCATTGTTGAGCATCCCCCCCACCCACGAAATCAACAAAAATTTGTACCCCACGGAAATTAATGATTTCACAATTTCACAATATAAATGATAATTGTACTGCAGAATAGAACATCTTTCCATCTTTTTCTTATACTTGTTTGGCTTAAAGTGACAAGTTTAAAAAATGGAATAAATAATGCACTGATAGAAAGATAGGACATTAGGGCTGTTCCATTTAAACATACATCCCACCCATGGAAGGCAAAATAATAAACTTCTAAGGTTGGAGGATTTTTCAAAATGGGGGGCCTGATAAAATGAATAAAAAAATATAAAGGGGGAGGGTCCAATTTCAAAGTGCCTTCCAAGGGTGGGTTGTATATTTAAATGGAATAGCCCTTAATGATTACTTAAAATATATTTGTTGGTTCTCGATGAAAAGGATGTTACCTTAAGTTTAGTTGCTAATGGAGATTTTGAAATTCTTTATATTATTAAGTTGAAATTAGGGAAATAGGTAGCATTTTTCATGCACAATCATTTTTGCTAGAGATTGTAGTGCTAACAATTCGGAATACCGGTTGTTTTATTTCGCCTATGAAATTTAAAACAGAGATTTTGATCAAACAATAATATAGTATTGCTATAAAATTATTATTTAATTATAAAATTATAATTAAGGCAAAGTCATAGTGAACTTTGAACTGATGAATACTAATTCATAACTTGTATCTTTGTATCTCAAAGCTGCTTTTGATTAATCTACAATTAATTTATATCACCGTTTATGTCTGTAGGACATTTGTGGTCAGGGTGTCAGAGCATAATATGAAAATGTAAAATCACATTTTATACTTTTGATAAGTTGATTAATTTAATAACAATGTTCATTTTATTGTTTGTTAGGCAGATCAGCCAAGTTTGTATGATTACGTTGGGAAAAGTCCTGCAGAAAAATATCCCATGGGATTTGTTTCCTTCTCAAAAGTTGTAAGACCAAAAGGTAGGAATTAATTTTCTTGCTGATTAATTTTTTTAAGACGTATTAAAGGTATGCACTTTTTATATATATTTTATATATTGGATATATTGATTTATTTGTTTGTTTAGTTCTATAGTGTTTTTTTTTTGGTACCAATTTAGCAATTGGTGAATTATGTTTATATTAACTGACAGAGTGGAAAACAGTGCAGGAAGTGTTCAGATTGCTTGTTACGAGCAAGCTGAACTCTTCATGCACTGTTTTCAAAGGCCTTCTGTGATTGGTGCCGGAAAACGCGTATCTATGGAATAAAGGGTTAATTAATAAGCAGTGAGAAATGATACATTGAGACCCCATATCATATATCAATTAATAGCTGAGACAGTGGCTGGGTGGGGATTTGAACTTTCGACCCCTGGATTGAGTCCAACGGTTTCTGACTCGGCTAACCAGATGCATTGAAGGTACTTTTATTTTCTTGCCCTATGCAGAACAATAATTCTTATGTATTGAGAACTGTTTCCCATGATATCCTGAGCAATGCTGTCGTGTTCTTATTAAGTGTAACATAGCAGGATATTCTGCAGATGATAAAAAGTTCATATGCATCATTTTTGCTCTCAGAGAGGACAGGAGTTCTACACCTAAACTTAAAAATCGGAGATTTTGACACAGAATGCATAAAAATGGCTTTTTTATACCCCCGACAAACGAAGTCTGTTGGTCTGTAGGTTGGTCTGTCCGTTGCATTTTTCCTTGTCCGGAGCATCACTTGAAAAGTACTGGATGGAATTTCATCAAACGTCATACAATGGTAGAATATAATGAGAGGAAGTGCAGTGTACAAGAAACATAACTCTATTATTGCTAATTACAGAGTTATTGCCCTTTGATATTTTTTCTTGTCCGGAGCATAACTTGAAAAGTACCGGATGGAATTTCATCAAGCTTCATACAATGGTAGAATATAAAGAGAGGAAGTGCAGTGTACAGGAAACATAACTCTATTCTTGCTAATTACAGAGTTATTGTCCTTTGCTGTATTTCCCTTTGATATTTTTTCTTGTCCGTAGCATAACTTGAAAAGTACCGGATGGAATTTCATCAAGCTTCATACAATGGTAGAATATAATGAGAGGAAGTGCAGTGTACAGGAAACATAACTCTATTCTTGCTAATTACAGAGTTATTGCCCTTTGATATATTTCCCTTGTCCGGAGCATTACTTTTAAAGTACTGGATGGAATTTCATCAAACTTCATACAATGGTAGAATATAATGACAGGAAGTGCAGTGTACAAAAAACATAACTCTATTATTGCTAATTACAGAGTTATTGCCCTTTGATATTTTTTCTTGTCCGGAGCATAACTTGAAAAGTACCTGATGGAATTTCATCAAGCTTCATACAATGGTAGAATATAATGAGAGGAAGTGCAGTGTACAAGAAACATAACTCTATTCTTGCTAATTACAGAGTTAATGCCCTTTGATATATTTCCCTTGTCCGGAGCATTACTTTTAAAGTACTGGATGGAATTTCATCAAACTTCATACAATGGTAGAATATAATGACAGGAAGTACAGTGTACAAGAAACATAACTCTATTCTTGCTAATTACAGAGTTATTGCCCTTTGATATATTTCCCTTGTCTGGTGCAGTACTTTTAAAGTACTTTTAAAGCCATCAGTGATAACATTTTAATAAAGTTCATGAAAGAACCAAGTTGATGAATACATGGAGTTTGAGCAAAGCAGGTTCGATATTGTATTCATAGTGCTCTTGTTTGTTTCTTATCCATAAAATTGTTGTCCCTCAACATAACTCGAAAAAGTATAACATTTATTGATTGCCATGAAAACTTGTACACTGCACAATAATTAAAAAGACCGTTTTTAATTTCAACAAAACCATAAAAAAATTAACAATACAAACAACTCAATCCATAACATTCTCTTTTATTAAGAATTTTTTTTGTCTGGAGCATAACTTTAAAACTATTGGATATAATTTAATAAAACTTCATACAATGGTTAACCATTTTCTGTCATGGGGGCGTTCGGGGGTATTCATCACTACAGTGATAGGTCTAGTTTTATTTGCAAAGGAAACAGAAATATGGCAGAAAAACTTTTGTAATTTTGTTATATATTTATGTATTGAATGGGGTTTAATGCCATTCCAACACATGACAAGTTTTATATGGCATATCCAGTTTTATTGGTAAAGGATTGATTAATTGATTGAATATTTAGCGTCATTTTTATGCCATCGAGGGCTAACAGACAATCATTTAACCTAACCATTGTTTCCTGGGATTAACCAGTAGTCTAGCACACCCCATCTCCGCAAGTAACTGATAACTTTCCCACTTGAGAAAGTGATTAGAGACGAATGATAATGAGACACAATGTCAAATATCAATTATCACGGAGACTGTTGCCGGGCGGGGGATTGGTAAAGGAAGACCTTGGAATGAATCTGAGCAGAACCGCCGTTCTTCAATATTCGTGATTATTTTCATATTCATACCCCCTAAAATATAAATAGCATTGATTCCTTCTGAAGATATAACAAAACACTGCATCCAACAAGTTACTGGCAAGATTTAGGAAAAAAACCCGGCTCAGACCCTCGACTTCAGTCATGTAACATATTAGATGCTGTGAATAGTATATCATATGCTATGTTTGTCAGTAAACATTTTGTTCCAGAAGCCTGTCATTTTACTTTAAAATTACATAAATATTTGATACCAACTAGCTACTACTCAACTCAATTGTAAACTAGGGCACTAAGGGTAGGCTGGGGTTAAAGAGGCCTTGCCTATATATGGTCAATATTTTTTCAATCTTAGCAATGAAACTGCATGTCTATATGAAACATGTATTATGGATATTTTGTTCAATATTTTATATTGTATTTTGTCTCTTTAGTGTAAAATTCTATATCTTTGTTGATCATATACTAATTGCGGCCCGCGATTAAGTCACTCATTGACCAGTATGGGGTCATCCTAAAGCATCGGCGAATAAAACAGTAAAAACTGACCTGTGTATTAACAAATTTCTCATGAATTTAACTACAAGGACAGAATTATCTTCGAATGGGACCTTCGTAAACATTTCATCATTTGCCGAACAGAAAGTTATAGGTGATGAATTTTTTTAAGGAAGACCCCATTTCTAAGACTGAAAATTGTACTGGCCATAATTGTACCATTTTCATTGCAGAAAAAATGTATACATGTATATGATATAATAAATATCTGTCATGGGTTTGAGATTCTGATTGAAAATTCCATCCTGAGGTAACAAATTATCGTCAAAACAGTTATCCTGAGGGACAGACTGAAAACTGAATGAAAGATACTTTTTCTTGCATACAACCAACTTTGTGATTATTCAAAGATTTTTTATTCCAGTCTGTTTTCTTTAGAACATGTAGCACAAGAAAGTCGTAATATTTAGAATGAATACATTGTAGCGTGAGGTATTCATCAATGAATAAATGCCTAGTATGACGTTATGTTGTAGCGGGAGGAAGATAGGATAAGCATGTGAAAGGGGTGTAGAATGAAAATACGTTGAATGGTATGCAAAAAAGTGGAAGTTGTGGGGTTCACAAAGGTGCCTAATTGACATAAAGCAGCTAGCTCTCATTTATGTATATTTTCATTTATGTGTGTTTTTATATGAAATATGAATTTTACCCATTTTCATAAAGGCAATTGCATTGCGAGAGATCTACATTGATAAAATTTGTATCTGAAAGTATCAGCATTTTAATGTATTGAGAAAGTTAAAATTGTGATGTAAATTAAAAGATGTGCTATTAAACTAGATTTTAGAATCAGTTTCATTCGCAGTTGCTTAACCCATTTTTTCTAATGCTGAAAGATATACTGCCAGTACTATTGTTGTTCATGTTTCAGCTGTAGAAGACCACCCAGATGCTCCCTATGATGAGATCACTTGTATAGTTAGAAGCAAGTGGGACAAATTGTCTGATGTGGATAAACAGCAGTTTGCAGAATCGGGCAGAGTTGAGATGCAAGATTTGAAGAAAAAAATCTCAGTTAAAAGGCGATTGTCACAAAAGATTGACAGAAGAATTTTACCTGTAAATAATTTTATTTTTTCCCCTTATCTGATTCATTTTATTTAAGTGTTTGTTTAAGGCTGTTTATTGTATTCTTTTGTTTTCAGGAATAGTTAATTTATTTAAGAAACTTCATTTTGTATTCTGTACAATTATATATATCTAATTATTAATGTATTAATATAGAAGTTGTAAGAAATATTAGGTGTTATTGTGGAATATGCTATTCATATTTGGTCTGTTAAGGATTTTGAAATAGTTCAGCCCAACTGATAACCAGGACATGAAGATGTTTCCCAGACAAGATATAGATTGCAGGTCAAAGTCACTCTGACAATCTTATATCAATCATCATGTGATTGAAACTCACGACCCCCGGATTGATTGATAGACGTACAACCGGGCATGACTGGGTCAAACATGTATGTAGAAAGTTGCATTCTTGTATGTCATTAATTGAGGGATTTTGCACAAATAATCACCATGACATAAACACATGTCATGTGCTACCCAAAGTTATTAGGGTAAAAATCTGGTGAAAAAAAAATTGTTTCCTTTGAACCTTTTTGTCACACATTACTGTGAAATCATTTATTTTCGCAGGTATTAAATTGCGTGGTTTCAACTTGAAAGACATATTTGTGGGGACTTAAATTTGTTGAAAACCAATTAAAAAAAGTAATTTTACAGCTAAATAGTGCATTTCTGTTAATAACCTCTGCTGTAATCACAGTAATACACATGTTGTATGTCTGGGTTTATCGCACCCCTCTGTGCCAATTAAGAGTTGACCAGTGCCCTAATATACAAGTACGATATTCAACTAATTGTTATGCAAACAAGAGGAGAGAAAAGAAGAAGTATGAGATCTAATCCAGAAAGCAGGACTACTGTAAATAACACCATAATGCTACATCATGTAACTGATAATGAACAGTAATACAATGTCTTTCAAATAGTAATGAAAGTTATGACCCCTTTGAAAATTTAAACAAAATTAAGGGTTTGAAACTTCAAGTAAATAACTATATATACATGTATAACTATTTAGAGGTTCAAGGTCAGAAATAGGTACAATATTTCGTATTGACTCCATATCTTCTTTTAAACCACTGGTCAGAATTTGAAATAATGTGCCTCAAATGTTCATTATAATGAGACAACATTCGATCACAGGTCTGTTCTGGTGGGCTCGACATTGCAGTCCTTGGGCATCTAGTTGTTATAAGATTAGTTTTTGGTCAACAGTGGAGCATTTATGATGACATACATTTCTATTTTTTTTATTGCCAGGTGAAAGGTACCCCATCTATTAAAGATCAGTTGCTGGGAGTCAACAAAAACACGATGGAATCTACGACAAACACAGTGGTTAAGTCTGTGAAGATGCCATTTTCTCTGAATACACTGAGAAAGAAATTCCATACCGGATTACGACAGACGTATGCATATCATTGCCAGTTGACAAAATATTACATAGATTTATATTAATAAATATATTTTTATTTAAGTTTTTTGTTGTTGTATTAAGACAGAGGTATGCATGTCATTGTCAATTTACAAAATGTTATTAGACTTTTATTAATAATTATACGTTTTAGTAAAGATTTTGTTGTGTTGTTTTTTTTTGTAGTGAAAATACTCACCCAATCCGACACTGCCCTGATATGACTGAAAAATTGTTGAAAGTGACATTAAACATCATTAGGTGGAGTTAATATTTGTTTTTGTTTTGTATGAATATTAAGTTATCTGGCATTGTATTTATGCCATCAAGAGCTTGCAAACAAGCAGTTAACCTAACCATTCTTTCCTGGGATCCTAGATTGTTGACCAGTATTCAAGCACACAAATCTGCAAGTAACTGAAAACTGTCCCACTTAAATCAGTGGTGAGAGATGAATGTTAGTGAGACACAATGCCAATACAAATGAAAATAAGAGGCATTGCAGTATCAATAAATAATCACAGAGACATCTAGGTGGGGATTCAAACGCACAACCCCAGGATTGATAGTCTGGTGGTCTATCGACTGAATGCACAACCCCAGGATTGATAGTCAGGCGCTCTATCGACTGAACGCGCAACCCCAGGATTGATAGTCAGGCGCTCTATTGACTGAAAAAAAATGTCTGTTCATGTGTACGTCCAGTAAATAAAATGTTTCTGATCAATAACTTATGAAGGGGTCTATGTATAATTATTATGTTATATACGAGTTAAGTTAAAAATAGGTCAAGTTGGATATTTGTCAAAGTCAGTCAAATTTACAGGAACCATGGCCTCTAATTGACTTAATTGTCAGTAAAAAATTGGTTTCCAATCAAAAGTGTGGGCATTTGTGTTGACAGACACATTACCAGTTACTCCTTTATTATAAACTAGTGCGACTCCACTAGTTTTATAATAAAATATTAATAGGTAGTAATACATGTACTTGAAAATTATAATCTTCATAACATTGATGGATGTAAAGATTGGTTTGAAGCGTGAACATCAGTCAAATGGATTTTAGCAACGCTGTTTGTCTCTAATCTTATTTTGTTAATTTACTGTAAATGTTTCTTCTGTTACTCTTTCAGTCAAACAGAATTTAAAGAAACGAAGCGTTTGATTGGTCCACTCAAGTTTTATAATGGTTGGATATGTTGTCATGGAAACGAGTTGAAGGTGATCAATCCACATCGTGTAGAGGAGACGCTGGTACATCGGGAACTGATGCAGAACCATGTTATCACTGCGACCAAGCTCGACAATCCTCTACGACTGGATGAAAAGTGTGTATCACTGACATCTTCACATTTCTCAATTTAATAACGTGTCTGCATGCCATAAAACATCATTTATTCATAGTGATCTGTGACCACGTGGTCAAAGGCGATTTTCCAACATCACAATGCCATGCTTCTGAACACTGAGATTCTGGTTTCAAACCAAACTTAATTCAAAAACTTTATGTGAGGTACTTGTCGAGTGACTCGCATTCTTCATTCTTCCTACTCACATTCCTCTCAATGTTCTCGTTCTTCAGTAAAGTATTGATAAAGGTTATAAAACCTTATTTGCCGGGCCAGGTTAGCTCAGTCTGAAGCATGCCAAAAATTGCATTGTCATCCACAGCTTGTTTGATGTGTTAATTAAAGCAGTCTTTATAAGGGCTATTTCAGGGAAAAATCTGTCGGTTTGGAACTGGAATTATTTTTTAGGGTACCATCACAAGAATTTGAATTAGTTTTGAGGTACCACCACCAGAATTTTATTTGACTCAGCACTCTCCACCACCAGAGTAAATTTTTGTATGTGAACCTCATCCTGTATTTTGTACACAATAACCGGTCATGTTTGTTTGGCTTCAAAACTTGAGTGAAAAAGTATGCTTAGGATATTCTGTTTGGAAAGTTTCGGTTTAAGAGTGAAAAGTATTTTTCAAAAAATGAAATTCTTTTTGTAGATCATAGAAGCAATGACTTAATTCCATGTGAGATAAATTTAAATCATGTATTTATTGAATTAATCTTCGGGCTGATAAGATTTGGACAAAAAGACCCCCCACCTAGATAATTTTGATTAAAATATACCCACACTCACCAGAATTAAAGTGACTATTTTACCCACCACCACCAGTAAAAAATAGGGTACAGTTTCAGTCTTTAAACTGCTTACCAACTGACAAATCATTGAAATGTGTTGATCAGATTGTCTGTTGTCATGTGTTTAAGATAAAAAATGGGGTAGCCCCTGTTTATGGGAGAACATTACACTCCACAGAACGCTATTCACTCTTACAGGTCAAGACTAAGTTGCTTGGGTGCTTATGCTGTTCCTATGGTTAAAGAGTTTGGGTCTAAGTCTTTCTGCTTCAGAGGATGTACTTTGTGGAACAGTTTGCCTGCCAATATTACTCAGATTGAGAAACTTTCTTGTTTTAAGGCTGCTATTAAGACTCATTTGCTCGTTAATTTAGCATAATTTTTAATCACATTCTTAGTTGTTATTTTACATATATAAATGCATTATTATTATGTACCATTTATGTCTGTGATATTCATTTAAACATGTGATATTAAAATTAAATTTAACTGTGCAAGTTACAATATAAAGTGATACATTTAATCAACTTTATACTGATATTGCATGTGATAGTCTACTTGATTATTAATAAGTTATTAGTGCAATTAATTTGTATGATAATTAAGGTGGCGATTGATTGATTGCTTCTGATTGTCATGCTAACAACACAAAAGATCATAATGCTAATAAGAGTTTACTCTGTTTATTGTTACCCTTGGTGGTGGTGTGCATGCCATGGCTCACTATGCCTCGTGTATGTAATAATTTTATTTTAATGTACAATTGTTTTAATTGTCCATGTATGCATTCATTGTCCCCCCCACCCACCCCAAGATTTCCTTGAATAGCAATCATTAATTTGTAGCTTTGTCATGTCATTACAAAGTTTATTTATTGATATAGGAAAATTAGAGACATTATTCATTTGCTATTTACATAATTTCAGTTTGAGCGGGGGTACAGCACTATATAAGAAGCTACTAGAGCTGGTTCCAGAAGACAGTTACCAGACTTACATGAATATAAATGATAAGCGTTTAACTTCAAATGGATTTCAGGTAAATAAATACGTAGCCTACAACATTATGGCTATTGCAGAATTGGATTGATTTAAAAGTAATTATTTGCCATTTAGTATGGCACAAATGCATACTCGAATTTTTTATATGCATTTAAAGGAAGGTCTCCTACACGTGTTTAGATAGGTATGTAGGAAGGTAGGTAGCATTTTTGTTTTCCAGGTTTTGCTTTTGTATTTTCATTTTGATAATAAATGAACAGAAGTTATGAAAAAAAATCAAAGCTTTGAAAGTCAATGAAAAAGTTCAATGAGTGAATTGTTTCATGTAGGAACTCGACAAATACTTTTTTTAAGAATGGCCCAATGTAAAATTGGATATTTCAGCTGTAACGGGTTGAAAATGACATTAAACCCTACTAAAAATAATGATGTAAGAATCTTTCATAGATTCGAAGTACAGGTTGAATTTTTCTATTTGACTACAGAAAACATGAAGAATTTATTTTCTTGCATACAGACTACATTGTGTATAGCTCCTCAAGTTATGCTGACTTTATTCTTAAGAACAGTGAGCTTACGAACTCTGATATAGAAGGCTTTTGAATTATTGGGTGAATTGTGTTTATATTAACTGACAGAGTGGAAAACAGTGCAGTACGAGCAATCTTAACTCTTCCTGCACTGTTTTCAAAGGCCTTCTGTGATTGGTGTGGGAAAACATGTATCTATGGAGTAAAGGGTTAAACATGTAATAAAACAACATTTTTACAATAAACACACCAATTGTGATGTGTACATCAGAATATAAAGGGCATCCTCCGTGGTTGAATGGTCTATGGCTCAGTCATCTAAAAATCACCTACCTCTTGTGTTGAGATCATGGGGTTCTACCACAGCTTGATCCAAAATATTTATATGAGAAAGATAGGCAGTTACCTGCGGAAGGATTCTGGTTCTACTCGAATTCATTCTGAGGTTTCTTCATCCAACAATAAAACCTGTTATGTGTTGATAATGGCTTTAAACTCCATTAACACATCATAACATTAAGTCCATGCCAAAGGAGTTGAGGAAAGGCACATGGGAGATGAAACCTGGTCTGTACTTGGTAAAAAGCATGCACATCCATGTCCGGTACGCAAGATGATACAATCAATAACTTGTTAGCAACTTACTACTTTCAATTAGACCCTGTTAGAATCAGTACTGCATTTTCTGTGTTTTAGTTCTAATAAACCTTTATTTAGCATTGCTCTGCCCTAAACCTTTATTTAGCGCTGATCTACCCAAAACCTTTATTTAACATTGCTCTGCCCTTAACCTTTATTTAGCATTGCTCTGCCCTAAACCTTTATTAAGCGCCGATCTACCCAAAACCTTTATTAAGCATTGCTCTGCCCTTAACCTTTATTTAGCATTGCTCTGCCCTAAACCTTTATTTAGCATTGATCAGCCTTACACTTTAATTTAGCATTGCTCTGCCCTAAACTTTTATTTAGTATTGCTCTGCCCTAAACCTTTATTTAGCATTGCTCTGCCCTAAACCTTTATTTAGCATTGCTCTGCCCTAAACCTTTATTTAGCATTGACCTGCCATAAATTGAACAAGTTGAAGTCTGTCAGAGACCCAGATTCCATGCTTTAAACTGCAATCAGATACTCATGTAGGGTCACATACTGCATCAACAAAGCATTTTTTGTTTCAATATTTTAATAAATATTTTTCAGATTAACATTTAGATGAAATTTCTAGATACCGTCAGCCAGATATGTTGTGGTGCTTATAATACTGTCTAGAATAGATACCATATATCCCCGAATAAAGGCTCCTCTAATAAACACTCCTCTAATAATGATCCTCTAATAAATGCTCCTCTAATAAATGCTCCTCTAATAAACGCTCCTCTAATAAACAATCCTGTAATAATGATCCTCTAATAAATGCTCCTCTAATAAACAATCCTCTAATAAACAATCCTGTAATAATGATCCTCTAATAAATGCTCCTCTAATAAACAATCCTCTAATAAACAATCCTGTAATAATGCTCCTCTAATAAATGCTCCTCTAATAAACAATCCTGTAATAATGCTCCTCTAATTAATGCTCCTCTAATAAACAATCCTCTAATAAATGATCCTCTAATAAACAATCCTCTAATAAACAATTCTAATAAACAATCCTCTAATAAACAATCCTCTAATAAACAATCCTCTAATAAACAATTCTAATAAACAATCCTCTAATAAACAATCCTCTAATAAACGCTCCTCTAATAATGATCCTCTAATAAATGCTTCTCACCTATTTTTATGTAAAAATAAAAAAACTTGACACCCTGGAAGTTGGTCTTTAATACTAATAAATTACATGTACATTTCAAGTCTGGTTTTAAACATGTCAAAATTGACCAAATGTCGTGTAGCTGGAAGTGTGTTTAATCGCATTTTACACACAGTTCATACAAAATTTGAACTGATTTATCTAGATCAATTAAACGCCCCCATTTTGGACAATTATTTGGTAGTAAACAGTAGTGATAAGATGCTGAACACTGAAAACACAAACGCTTTTAACATTAAAATATTTGTTCTGGTTACGTTTACTAATTTGAACCCAAAAATATGTATCTATATCATATACATGTATATGTTAGGTTCGTTGTCATTTGGACCAAGATGGCTGCCCAGTGTTAGACGTGGTTGGGCTGGCTCAGTGTATGCCAACATACAGCATTACAGACCTGCGGGAAGTTCTGGAACTTATTGTTAACACGGGTGCTACGAGTGTCCATCAGTCTCGACCAACTAAGGTCATATACTACCTTCAGGTATTGGAACAATATATAAAAAAAAACAAAAAAACAATTAATATAATTTTATATAGATTATACATCGAGTAAAAATAATAATGTAATTGTGACTATATTAAGAAACTGCAGAATTTATTCTTCATTGGGTGGGACATGGTCAACATTTACAGAAATGCTCTGTGTTGGGAGTTAGAATCTGTGTTGGGAGTTACAATTTGATATTGGTTTAGTTATATTTGGTAGATACTTGGAACTGTTGCAAGTTGTGTTTTAGCTCACCTGAGTAAAGTTTACAGTGGACTGTTGTGATCACATGGTTTTCATTGTTGTCTTTCCGTAAACTTTTGCTTCAAAAGACCTCTTATTCCACTTGATAGATTTTCACTTTTGATGTGAAGCATTCTTACATGAAACTCTCTCATGTTTATTCAGAGTATGACCTTAGTGGGTTGTCACTTTTGCTTTTTTATAAAAAATACAAAAATCTTCCCTTGTCTTTTTAATTTTAATCATCTTGAGAACATTGTTTGGTCATGATACTTGAGACTGGGTCTTCATAAGTCTGAGTTCAATCCCATGACCTTCTGCATGTGATGAGGATGCACTACCACTAGACCACCGCTGCGGTATCAAGATCAGCAAAGCTTGTCCTTGAAAATTGATACAGGAAGGTTTATCAGTTACTAGCAGATTAATAATGGTTCTACGCAAGTCCTACTGAAGTCTTCCTTCATTAATAAAACTTTATGTCAAATATAAACTGTAATGGGGTGAAAATGTATTCATTTAACATTTGTAATAATATAGATACACAGTTAAATATCATTTCAGGACAAAAATGGGCTGAACTATTGAGTGAAAATATAAGTTTGATTCCAAGTCTTGGGCATGTCATTTATGCATGATTACTTATTTTGGGAGAAATTCCGACTTTCTTTGTACCAAGGACCTGAGTGTGGTTTTCTGGCAAAGAAAGGACCGCTGATGATCTCTTGTTTGTTTGAAGTTTTAGCATCATTTTTATACCATTGAGGGCTAACAGAAAATCATTTAACCTAATCCCTTTTTCCTTTTCCTGGACATCTGCCGGTTCTCGAACACGTCCATATTCTCAAGTAACTGATAACTTTTCTAAATGAATCAGTTGGAGTAGACCAATGTCAATGAAACTTAATGTCATATATCAATAATCAAGAGACAGTGGCTGGGCGAAAGTTTGAATTAACAACACCTGGATTGATAGTTAGACACTTTACCGACTGAGCCATTCGGACCCAGCAATATAATTTGATGGATGTACATAGTTGTTCGACATGTTTGAGGGTTATAGGCTCATTTGATATTTTATGTTTTATTATCATTGTTATTTTATGATCATATTAATTGGCTAGTTGTTTTTGTACATTGAGAATAAATCGAAATATTCCTTCCTACTTATGTAACCAATTTGAAAATATACTCGGTAAAACACGCGTAACTAACTATTAGTCTGTAGTAATCATTTTTACACTCCCCACTGGGGACCGTTACATAGTAGTAAGATACAGCCGCGCTGATTGGTCAATTACTTCAGCAAATGTTGAAAAACATCACAGTTTTGTAAAACACATTTACTCATAAGAGTACTATGAATTATGGGACAGACAGGGAATTCCATGCTTTTACATGAGGGTATAACAGACCTGAATCTGGAGATATCAGGTACTGGGATATACTATGCTATGAATTGTGGGACAGACAGGGAATTCCATGCTTTTACATGAGGGTATAACAGACCTGAATCTGGAGATGTCGGGTACTGGGATATACTATACTATGAATTGTGGGACAGACAGGGAATTCCATGCTTTTACTGAGGGTATAACAGACCTGAATCTGGAGATGTCGGGTACTGGGTTATACTATGCTATGAACTGTGGGAAAGGCAGGGAATTCCATGCTTTTACATGAGGGTATAACAGACCTGAATCTGGAGATGTCGGGTATTGGGATATACTGTGCTATGAATTGTGGGACAGACAGGGAATTCCATGCTTTCATGTGAGGGTATAACAGACCTGAATCTGGAGATGTCGGGTACTGGGATATACTATTGTAACTACAGTATAAAGACTTTTTTTGACTTGTTGTTCAAAAAAAGGTAAAGGGACATAAAGTGTCCGTTGTTCATTTGTGCTTGTGTCCAGGATAAAATAACTTCTGAATGGGTCTTATGTTTTCAATAAATATTTTGTGTCTAGCTGTAAAAATACAAAATACAGGTCAAGTTTGATATTTATTAACTTCGGGCATATTTTACAGGAGTTATCGTCCCTTTTGACTTAATTTTTCAGTAAAAAATTGCTTCCAAATCAATAGTGGGGACATTCAGGTTGATAAAACATATTAATATTTCTATTTTATGTAAATTTCAGGGAGAAGCTATTCGCATGGTGAGACAGCGTCCGGTCCACAGGAGTTATGAGGACATGGTGGATATATTGGAACAGATGACTGATACCCTTCCTGTAGACTGTGTCCAGTGTCTTCATAACAAACCATTGTTATATACTGTGTATGACATGGACAATATACCTGCAACCCAGTCTGTAGTGTGAATCTCCTGCAAGACTAAACCATGTCTTCATAACGAACCATTGTTACATACATGTATGTTGTATGACATGGACAATATACCTGCAACCCAGTCTGCAGTGTGAATCCCCTGTCAGACTGTACACCGCGCCTTTATAACAAACCATTGTTACATATGTTGTATGACATGGACACTATACCTGCAACGCAGTCCGTAGTGTGAATCTCCTGCCAGACTGTACACCGTGTCTTTATAACAAACTATTGTTACATATGTTGTATGACATGGACAATATACTTGCAACCCAGTCTGCAGTGTGAATCTCCTGCCAGACCATACACAGTGCTTTTATAACAAACCATTGTTACATATAATGTATAACATGCAAATACATGTATACTTGCAACCCAGTCTGCAGTGTGATCCCATGTTTTCATAAGGTACACATTCAGTCGCTGAGTGTGATGTGGACAATATACCTTCAGACCAGTCCAAAAGAATGAATCTCCTTGTAGACTGTAATATCTATATTTTTAACCATTCTTACATAATTATACAATGAATGATATTGGAAATATAGCTACAGCTCACTATTGGCTATGTGAAGGGTTTTTAACAATACCCAAAGTGCTACAGAAAATCTGTATTCCTATTTTGGCATGGAGTAGAATGTTGAACCAAATACACTTTAATATATATCTGTTATCGTCATCAACTATTTTTTTATTAACTAAAGTCCAACTGAGTTTCCTAACTTTATATTAAAACTGATATGTAATATATATTACGTGTTTTGTTCTTGTTTGTTTCCAAAACCTATTCAATACCTCGGTCTATGAATTCATTTAATAACTTAAGAAAATAATATGAGAATATGCTTTTTAAGCATACAAGAGTTATTCCCCTTCCCAAACTATAAAGAAATTTAAGGCTCTGCATACATACTGAAGTGTTCTTAACTTCTTTCTCCTGAAAGTAAAAATGTTCAGTGGATAAGATCACATCGTACCAATTATATACTAATATATAATACTTATCTATAGCATTTCTCTACTGATATTAAAAAAAGGAAAATCAGTCTATATGATGGTCCATTGGTCAAAATTGTTTAAAACTTTAGGGAAGATTTCATTATTAAGTCAAACTGATTATAATTATTATTAAATTGTTAAATAATTGATGTTCCACTCTCTCAGCAATGCAATGGTGCTGTCTAAAATAGGTTATTCAGTTGTTTGATGTGCACACAAGGAATTTGATCCAACTGTTCCGACTTGTGTCTGAGAGTTCAGATAAACGATTATTTATAGAAATGGGCTGCGTTCATATGTGCGTCCCCTGCTGTCCACAACATATCTCCTTCAGTTCTGATTGGAATTTTAAATAACTTGGCACAAATGTTAACTAGGATTAGGCGATGTGTCATGCGAACGACTTTGGTCTGTTCGTTAAAGAACTAGGTCATAGCTCAAGGTCAAGTGATTGGAAATCCAATGTATACACTGTGTTTCCTCTTGTCCGGACCGTATATTCTTAGTTGCGATTGGAATTTTAAATAATTTGGCACAAATGTTTAACTAGGAAAAGATGATGTGTCATGCAAATCTGTTCTTCAAAGATCAAGGTCACAGCTCCGTCCACTGCTGTCCGGACAGTATCTTCTTCAGACCTGATTGGATTTTTAAATAAATTGACAGATACTTACCAGCCCAAGACGATGTGTCATGTGAATGAGTTGGGTCTGTTCATCAAAGATAGTTTTCTTTTGTTTTGGGGTTATACATTACATATTTATGGTTCGATTTAGAATACATCACACCAGTGCTCACTGGGACAAGACAATGTGTCATATAACAGTCGGCTACGTATTTCAGTTTGCGGCATTTACATGTAATTTCTGTGCTCGGCTACTTTTTCATTTTGCTAATTTAAATCCAACTCTCTGAAAATGCCTCTAGGGTTAACGAGGTGGCGGGCGATATGACCATGTAAGTGGCAACCTCTTGTTTGATTAGTGCAAAGCTATAACATTTAGAAATGTTAGCAGAAGTACTTGTTTCCTTTCAAATGTCGAAACATCTTTTGAACAGCATTTACATAAAAAATCACAATTTTACGACTGTCCTTTTTTAATGGCAAAACAAAACTGCAAGAAAACTGTGAAAGAATTGCAATATGGTAAATGCAGCAATTTTACTAATTGCAAGGGCAAAAACTCGTGGAATTAAGTGTCACAAAATTTGCGTTGCGCATATTGTTCACGTACGAGTATATAAAGTTTGAAGTTGATCGCCTGAAAACTAGAAATACTCGCAAGTTAAGTTGTTGACATATTCAGACAGATTGATTGATTGAATATTTAGCGTCCTTTTTATGCCATCATGGGCTAACAGATGATCAGTTAACCTAACCTATGTGTCCTGGGATTCTGGAAAGTCCTCCGAAAGTACTTGATAACTTTCCCACTTGAATCAGCGGTGAGACTAATTAAAACGAAACGCAATGTCATATATCAAACATCACAGAGATTGTGGTTGGATGGAGATTTGAACTTAACATATTGACAATGTAAATTATTGTACTTACTGATATTTCAAGTTTATAGTTTAAAAATATATTTTTTTTAAAAAATGTCAAGTTCAAAATTTCAAACCAAGTATTTAGAAATTAGTTTGTTTTTCGCTGTTCGATATGCACAAATAAGAATTCCCTTTACCACCAAAAAAATCTTGGAGGGGGGTTTGTTCAGGTTAAAACTTGTTTCGATTTCAATATTGAATAAGTTTTAATCATTGTAACTATCATAGTTCAACTTGGGTCGCTTGGCGTAGGAATTTAAAACTACTCTGTAGTATGTACGTGTATGTGCGCACAACCCTGAGGTGGTAGTACATCGATGTAGTTTAAGGTATGTCAGGAGGAGTTAAAAACAACATAAGCATGTATGTTTTTATTAGGTTATTATTAGGTAATAGTTGTATTGCATAACTATAATATATAAAATTGCAAAAAAATATTTATAAAAATTTCATTAAAAACGTGATATGATAAAATATGAGAGATAAGAAATATGAAATGTTGAATTAAATGAAACAATGAAATACATTCATTCAAAATGTGTCTTAAACATAGGCTGAGGCAGTGACTTATTATATGTCGGGAGGAAAACAATTCCATTTACATCATTATTAAAGGACCTAGCAAGAGCAATACATAGATTGTTTTTTTTAATTTAATTTTTGGGAGTTGGAATGTTTTTTTTTTAATCTATTACTGCTAACTATTACTTGTTGATAGTTGCCGCTATTGGGAATATCATCCCTTGTTTGTCCCTCCTTGCATGGATGACAAATTGTATGTAACAGTTTCTTGCATCTGACACACTTCAATTCCAGTAATGAACAATACATGGCAAAATCAACAGATCTAGAATGAGTCATATTTTACGCACATGGACAATTTGAACATTTTGTGTGTATGAAAATTGTTATATGTGTATATTCAAAAATATGTATATGAAAAATAAATTCCAAAGGTTTGAAAAAAAGAATTTCAATCGCATATCAAGGATTTGTCATTGTACTTCATAGTATCTGATTAACACACTAAACAAATATGGAAAAATTAATAAAAGTTTTTATAATAAACACTTAAAATGGTAAATAGTATACGGTACTCAATAATAATTAACCCTATATGTTATTTATTAAAATACTTGACAATAAAAGCAAAACAGAACACAACAACTATGCATGTATGAAAAAAAAATACATACACATTTATCACACATCAAGAACAATTGACCTGACGTGGGAATGACTATCCCTTCATCTACTGGCTACGTGACGTTTGTCCAAATAAATGCAAGGTATTGTTTGCTCAGAGCTTGTCAAAGGAAATTGGTGACGCTGGAAACATTATCAATTGCTTATTAGATTTTCAACTTGATAGACAACCAGCGTCGAGTCAATTCATAAAAAAGTTAACATTATACAAAGTATTCCCCTTACTTAAAATCCTAACTATTTCCTCAGTAGTAAGGGGAATAATATTATACAAAGATATTTCACTTACTCCTGAGAAAAAAGTTAAGATAATGTAAAGTTATTTCCCTTATTACTGAGGAAAAAGTTAAGATTATGCAAAGTTATTTCCCTTATTACTGAGGAAAACGTTAAGATTGTGCAAAGTTATTTCACTTACTAATGAGGAAAAATATACACAAAGTTATTCCCCTTGCTACTTAAGAAAAAAAGAAAAAGTTCAACTTACAACTGATCATTAAGGCGATAATCTGATATACGTTTTTCTTGTTTCTTTATTTAAGCAAATAATTCTTCAATATTGAAGCAGGCGAAGATTAAGATTAGTTAAATGTTTGATATCAAAATATAAAAACATTGTAATGCAACTGACGAATCGAAACACTGCGCCGATTTTCTTAATTCATTTGACGATTGTTTGGCAGAGACATAAAAAACATTAGGAACACATGGCAAATTATAACACCGAAGGGGGAAACGAGTATGTTCTAGTGAGATGATTTTAGTGCGTCTTTGTGCGAGGAATTTCAAGACCCGATAGAAGGTATATCTCCTTGGAGATTTAAAAGAAAATGACAAAAGTATTATAAATAAAAATGTACATATTTAAAGATCATAATATTTTTACTCCCATAGAGTTAATTTGAAGTAAAAATAGAATTTGATTATATAGTTCTCATCAAAAACATATATTTCTCTCTAATTCCTCGACAGCAATTTACTGGATAAAAACATTTTGGCTTCCAGTAATTTATTGCAATGAATTGACTTTGGAAAGTGTTGCTTTTTTAGTTACAACCAAAACGAAACATTCTATTGGTATATATTGTACAGTGAAACTTGGTAAGTTGTCACCTCAATTAAGCAGCCACTTGTCTTAAGTAACCACATTCGCTATTTCCCATTTCTATGTTTTCAGAGCAAATTTACCTGTATTAAGCAACAACCTGTCTTATAGGTCCACTTTTGCTCCTTCCCTTGACTGGCTGCTTAAGACAGGTTTGACTGTATATTATACATATACCACTTAGATAACATTCATAAACCAAAGATTCTCCCCCCCCACACCCCCCACCCCACAAAAAAAACTTTTTGTAAGCTATCTGGCTATCTGTATTCCCAGTGACTTACTTACAGAGACCCACAAGTGCTTCTCGCAGTATCTCGTTAAGCACCTTTCATTCTCGATCACGTGTCGTTGATCATGATCTTTGCGAGATTGGCCTTTTGTGCAATAGAAACGATGTAAACAATATTGGTTTACGTGTAATTAAGTCACTGGTATTCTATATATGAAATAAGTGATCATTCTGGCAGCAGTGTATACATGTCTATACAAAATTTGATGGGACTGTCAAAACATCTTTGCTGATGTTAACGTTTTTCATCTCTTTTTTTTCCATCACTGTGGACCTTGGTATAAAAGCCCTGAAATAAATAAATAAAACCTTTTTACAGATGAACTTGAAAGTGTGTGTGTCTGAAGAACATTTATGATGGAAATTAATTCCATATATAGAGACATGCTTATTTATAATTCAAAGGACCAAAAATATGGATAGCCATGTTTATGGTTTTTAGCTCTACTGGCCAAAGGCCAGAAGTGCTTATGCGATGGCGCGTTGTCTGTCGTCCGTCGTCTGTCGTCTGTTAGCAGCACTTTCTCTGAAACCACTAGGCCAATTAAACTGAAACTTCACATGCAAGTTTTTGGTGCATAGGAGACTATACAGAAGATTTTTTTTTTATCTGAAATTCAAGATGGCCGCTGTTACTAAAAATAGTCCAAAACTTGAAAAATCTTCTTCTCATGAACGGCCCAACAGATTTTCAAAATGTTTATGTAGTAATGATGACCAACTATAGTATTGTTAGATTTATTCAAATGGTGTCCCTAGGGTTAAATATGACCCCGCCCCGAGGGCTCAATTAGGGGACACATGTCATTATAATATTATTTTTTTTTTTTTTTAAATTGAAATGATTTTGCCAATATCTTCACAGAAGCATTGTTTGGTGAAGGAGGTTCAGATTTGTAAAAATGAATGGGATCCACTGTCTGAAGGGGTCAGGAGGGGCCCCAAAAGGGTAAAATTTCAGAATTACTAAAATCGTTTTCTTGACAACCGGTATGTCAGATTTGTTCATATTTGGCATAAATTATCCCTATGTGTAGGGGTTTGATTGCAGATAAGAATTTAGGGGCTAAAATTTATAGGGGCACTGTAAGGGGACTTAGAATTTTACATAGGGATACTATGGGAAAACAGAAAATTCTCTTTTTCTTTCATTTATTCTGAAACCACTAGGCCAATTAAACTGAAACTTCACATGCAAGTTTCTGGTGCATAGGAGACTATACAGAAGATTTTTTTCCCGATCTGAAATTCAAGATGGCTGCCGTTACTAAAAATAGTCCAAAACTTAAAAAAATCTTTTTCTCATGAACGGCCCAACAGATTTTCAAAATGTTTATGTAGTAATGATGACCAACTATAGTATTGTTAGATTTGTTCAAATGGTGTCCCTACGGCTAAATATGACCCCGCCCCGAGGGTTCAATTAGTGGACACATGTCATTATAATATTTTTTTATTTATTTTTTTTTAAATTGAAATGATTTTGCCAATATCTTCACAGAAGCATTGTTTGGTGAAGGAGGTTCAGATTTGTAAAAATGAATGGGTTCCACTGTCTTAAGGGGTCAGGAGGGGCCCCAAAAGGGTAAAATTTCAGAATTACTAAAATCGTTTTCTTGACAACCTGTATGTCAGATTTGTTCATATTTGGCATAAATTATCCCTATATGTAGGGGTTTGATTGCAGATAAGAATTTAGGGGCTAAAATTTATAGGAGCCCTGTAAGGGGACTTAGAATTTTACATAGGGATACTATGGGAAAACAGAAAATTCTCTTTTTCTTTCATTTATTCTGAAACCACTAGGCCAATTACACTGAAACTTCACATGCATGTTTCTGTTGCATAGGAGACTATACAGAAGATTTTCTTTTTCGATCTGAAATTCAAGATGGCCGCCGTTACTTAAAATAGTCCAAAACTTAAAAAATCTTCTTCTCATGAACGGCCCAACATATTTTCAAAATGTTTATGTAGTAATGATGACCAACTATAGTATTGTTAGATTTGTTCAAATGGTGTCCCTAGGGTTAAATATGACCCCGCCCCGAGGGTTCAATTAGCGGACACATGTCATATTTTTTTTTTTTTTTAAAAATTGAAATGATTTTGCCTATATCTTCACAGAAGCATTGTTTGGTGAAGGAGGTTCAGATTTGTCAAAATGAATGGGTTCCATTGTCTTAAGGGGTCAGGAGGGGCCCCAAAAGGGTAAAAATGGGGAATTACTATAATCATTTTCTTGAGAACTGGTATGTCACATTTGTTCATATTTGGCATAAATTATCCCTATGTGTAGGGTTAAAAATGACCCCGTGCCTGAGGGCGTCAGTCAGTAGAGCGTCCTCAGGCCCTCTTGGGCCTCTTGTTTTATTCATAGAATGACTACAAAGATGGTCACAATTACGGAAATGCTCATTAAAAATAAGGTTTAATTTTATTGCATAAAATGGGCATTTAATTTGGGGAGGGGTTTGCGAATCTTGTGTTTTGATTAATACTATTTTAGCGTTTGTTTTGTTTGATGCAAACAATGACATAATGCAGTGTCCGATACTAGATTGGTATTTCAGTTTGTTTTTACTGACAATTCAAACTTAAGTTTTGTATCAGGAAAAACAACTGTCCTGAGGTTTGAACAATCTTGTAACACGTTACTTGTTAGTTATTTTATAATACTTATAAAACAATCAATAGCGTTGTGACAAATCTGTGGTAGTGGTCCAGTGGTAGAGCATCAAACTCAAGATTGGGGCGTCGTGGGTTTGATCCCCCGCTGTGTGATGTCTGAGCTAGACCACAGGTAACAATATCGGTGCTAAGACCACCCAATTTACCTGACTTCCAAAACAAAAAAAAAAAAAAAAAAAAAATCTCACCCACCTTACAAACAATCCCTCCTCCACCGACTTTTTACAGAAATAAAAAATTATAATATCATTTTTTAAAAAAAAGGTTACAGGTATATAGATTTAGACACATACTCTATAATTCTTAGTCTATTTAACCCTATAAACCCTACCCTAAGTTTTAAAAAAAACAACAACAACATATATTTATATATAATATAAAACATCAAATCTATAAAAAAAAAAATATATATAAAAAAATAGATGGGTCAGGGAAACTGGGTGGTCTAAGCACCGATGCTGTCACCTATGAGCAAGACCCCTCATCCACATATGCTTAATACAGAATCTACCTAGAAAGACTTGGAGAGTAATTGATCTAAATTGCAAGAACTTGTTTCACAACCTATGTAAAATAGATAAGTTTAAAACCACCAATCATAATGGCCTGGTGCATGCATTATTGTGGTCTTGCTGTGAACAGAAACTGGGAAACCAGTCTGACCAGACTGGACTACCGTAATTTCTCACTTGAAGATAGATTTTGGAACCATGTTTGAATTTGGGAGAGGTACATGAGCTGTGTTTCTATAATCGTCAGTTATTTTTTTCAAATGGGAGCCAACATTATTTTCAACACATCATCGTTTATGTACAATATCTAGATTTATTGGGCGAAGAAGACTTTAAGAATGATTCTGTAGAAAAGCACATTTCACATCTCTGTATTATCCCTTTTATACAACAAGTACTTTGTAAAATAGTTCACAAACTGTTGGTACATTAATCTCTCTAAAATTACAGTCACTACATATGTAGCTGACACATGCAAAGTGTTTGGATCAAACAGGGCTCGAGCCCGCGACTTTAGTGGAGAGAGTCAAGAGATCACAATATGAGAAATGTAAAACCTATAATACCAGCACTGATGCAGAATAAATAATATATTTTATATGACCACAAGTGTACAAACTCGAATTTCCGCCAACGGGTACCCTCAGAACAGACAGACTTCCTCTTATTATTATAATTATAATTATTATTATTATTATTATTATAAATTCATTATAAATTAATTGTTAGATTATCATCCAAATTTTTCTTAAAAACGGGGATGGCGGGATGATTTTATTATTTTTTTTCATTTTTAAAATTTTTGATGTTTTTTTTTTTATGAAAATAAAATTGGTCGGGGCAGCTTGAAAATTAGGGAGCGGGCGGGGATGATAATCTAGCAACTTACTTATTATGGCAGTAGTGTTCTTAATCGGTGTTTTAATACACGGTAGTTTTTAGTTACGCAACAACCCAAGTGCAATAATTACCAAAAAAAACCGGCTCCCCATGAAACCACTTCCGGAACCAAGGTTTTACAATCCATTAGTGTTTTTATTTTTTTCAACATGCATGTTACAATATATGAGCTGGCTTCGCTCGAGTCTTTAGTGACTTTTTAGAATACTCGGCCACTGCGAACCCAAATTAGATATATGAACTGTTGTATTTAATGTGTCACTAACTACACATACCTGCAATACAAGCCGTCATGAAACACGCCACATTGCCAGCTAACATCGCTCTGAACACAACCTTGGCAAGGTCCTTCCTTCTGGTAGGAGCCATGGCCCCTAGAGCCCCTAACTGTATCCCTATTGACCCCAGGTTAGAGAACCCACACAAGGCGTACGTGGCGATCACTATCGACCTTGGCTAAAATATAAATATATAAATCTTATTATATTATTCGCCGTACTTGACTTATTCCTGAAACAGTAACCATTGTAAAAGCAGAACGCAAACAAGAAAATAAAAAACAGACTGTGTTGTTGAGTTTGTTTATGGGGAGTAACGAAATATGCCACACCCTTCGTGCAAGGGCCTAGTACCAGCATAGCCAGTATTCTATATTTGATCAGAAAAACGAAGCTTGCTTTTTCTGAAAAACAATCATCCTGGCATTTTGGGCAGAAATGTCTTTGAAAAAGATTTATGATTGACGTGCGTCAAACGTAACATGTTTGAATCGTTAACATTCACTTTAAATTATTACTATTATTATTATCATCATAATTGTTGTATTATTATCATCAATATTATTATTTCTATTAAAAGTAGATATCTATTATCATTATTATTACTACTATTATTATTACTACTATTATTATTATTATAACTTGCGTATAGGGCATACCGACATAACTCCTCCCTTGAGAATGGTACCGTCATAATTCAGCATTACGTCGTCACCAATCACGGTGGTACCGTTATAGGTACCAGTCGTATTTAGAAGGTACGCGTCGTATTTCTCTGTGTTGGATATATACACACTCAGTTCTGCAATAAAACCATACAAGCATGAAGGTAACTTGAACTACATTGTATGACATGATTTAAAGAAGACGTTTGTTACATCACTGTAACAGGGAAAGGCTGTAACTATTGTGGGTAACACTTGTGGTCCGACTCAATTGCACTGTACGTGTAGGGCCTACATGTTTGGCAATAAAATACGTTATAATTAAGCAGACGTAGGCATCAATATCCCCCACCCCGATTTCGAATACACACACGCCTCACGTTTAGGTGGTGTCCGATTCAATATCTCCCGTAAATTTGGTGATAATAATAAACGATTAGGCCTGTTTGATATCACGGATGGAGACATTACGAGATGAACATACAAACTTTGGAGAAAAAAACACCTTACACAAAAATACTAACGGGGCTTGGAACCAGTGTTGTATTGGGAACCAGTGTTGTATTGGGCAGCCTAGCCCAGTCTATGACATCTCCAAAATCAGGTCTGTTAACACTCCAATGAAAAAGTAGATTATACGCGAATACGCGAGTCAAAGTTTCCAAATATCTCAAAGAAGCTCTTCTTTTTTGTGTATACAAGGCTTTGTTTTTTCCTATTTTACATTTCTTAATATAATATTAGTACTAACAATAGTACTTATAAGTATGACTTTGTTCAACGAGAAAACTCAGTTGGACACTGCAAGTAGCCTAACCAAGTGTTGACAGTCACATCAACAGTGTATAATTTATAAACACCTTAGACTACTATATATATCCTCATGAGACTAACACGATGTAATCTCTATCTCCAAGTACTTGTTAAATGCTTTTGATCAAAGAAAACTGGAATTAGAAAATATAGCTAAACAATCTAACCTGGAACTGGAAAATATAGCTAAACAATCTAACCTGGAATTGGAAAATATAGCTAAACAATCTAACCTGGAATTAGAAAATATAACTAAACAATCTAACCTAACATACTTATTTAAAGTTAATATATGCTTTCAAGGTTTTGTTCCATTCTTCTTGATTGTCACACTAATGTTTCTTTACGAAATGTATATGTTTATTGTATTTTGGGCCAGTGGCCTATATTAGGCCATCTTTAAAAAGGCCATCCTTAAAAAAATATTTATTTGCTGTGCTCCGACCCAGTATTTTTCATGTGGGTAGATAGGTAGCTATTTTTTTTTTTGTGCAAATTTTGATTTTGCATAGTCATTTTCAAGAAAAATGGGCATAAATCATGGAGAAAAAAATTAAACGCATAAAAAAATTTGGGAAGCGGCAATTTTGAGTGAGTTTTTTTTAGGACAGCACTACTGATCAAACTATGTTTATGTCTATGCATATGTGTATACAGCAGACGATATTTATTTCAGTACCTTAACCGTAACGCTCCGGTTAATCATTGTCTTTATATTCATAAACAATGCACCTTTGTCAAGAGATTTACCACATGAAATGCAGCACTTACTTAACATCACCACATAACTTCAATTTGTAATCCTGGCGAAATATGTTTTACATCAAACGTATGTATAAGCATGTAGAGTACAGTGAAACTTATGTGTAGCAACATTAGTGGGGCGTGACAACAATGACTACTACGTGGCGGTTAAAAGCAGTCGTGGGTTCGATCCTCCGTCACGGCTATGTGCAGTACCCTTGAGCAAGACATTTTATCTGCACATGCATAGTATTGATTCTACCCGGGAAGATTTCAAGCGTAATATATATATATATATATATAGTTTATAAATCTGTCCTTTATATAGCATGTGAGTAGTCATGAATCCTTAACTGGATCCTACTCATATGAGCTATCAGTTCATGTATGTAAATTTGTCCACCCTGTCCAGATGTGTTGCATGTAATTCCATAGTATATATGTCATGGTTGACACCATAAATTTACAAACTAGACTACGGCCAGCGCGCCTAGCTACAATGTAAACCATAAATACAATATCAAGGCCTCTGCCAAACCAATCATAGTAAATTTGGTGTCAACCATGACTTATATACTATTGATTTACATGCAACACATCTGGACTGGACGGACACTATGATATATAAGATGTAAGAACTTCAGTATTTCACAACCAGTGTGAAATATATCAGTTTCAAAACTACTGATACATACCTGCGTATGCTACGAATTCATTCAAGAACGTTTTGGTGCCGATGCGACTTGCGACCTTCATAATGTCGCCGTGTTCATTACTGACACCCAGCAGATACGCCAGCGGGTAGAAGATGTAGGAACATATCAGCTGAAACAATGACAAATGAAATTATTTTTTTGTTTACAAATCTTCCATTTTTAATATTTGTGTCTGATATTGACATCTCAACTCGGTTAGAACTTGTGTCCCGGTCAACTGAGACATCTCAACTATATTTATATGATTTGTATGTGATATATTTTGTAAATGTATATGTGATATATTTTGTAAATGTATATGATTTGTATGTGATATAATTTGTAAATGTATAAGATTTGTATGTGATATAATTTGTAAATGTATATAATTTGTATGTGATATAATTCGTACGAATACATTTAAGCGGCACAAGTTCAGATAATATTAATGATAAAGACTTTTATCAACGAGAGAACTCATTGAAATAAATTCAAATTTAATAATTAAATGGGAGGACCCTCATAATAAACCAGGGTCGTAGCTTTGCTGAAAATGATGTGTGGGCACAGTTGTAGGAGGCCCGGGACATGCTCCTCCGAAAAAAAATCATTTTTTTAAGAGGCCTGTTTATCCTTAATAATAACCTTGAACCTCGACTGTTTTATAACAAAATAAATGTAATGTTTTAAGGTTTGTCAGATTTTATTGCACTTTTTGGCATTTTTATATTTTCGATTTCTCATATAAAGTGTAGGCACGTGCCTACAGTGCCTATAGGAAGCTACGCAACTGTTTAAAACCAATCCACGTGGGTATTGGGCAAGTGGTTAACCTCTCTAATGTTGTGGTGTCGCGTTCTTATTCAACCCCACCATCCACCACCTGTTTACTACATACCTTTTATCTTCAAAAATACTGAATAAACGCACTCCCCTGACACAAAACCGCACACAAATGTCATGCTTGAGCAATGACCGGCTTAATAGCGAATGATGCAAATTGTTTGGTATGCTAAGATCACCATTTTCTCATTATGAAGTTACCGAGGGTGTCATTTTATACAAATAATGAAAAACCCTGTCAACCAACACGTAACACGATCAGGCAAGCAGATCAGGACGTCAACACTTACTATGATTATATATGCACATATAGGTATATCAGTGTGTTCATCACCATGGATGTATTTATACTTTGTTGTTTTGTTTTGTGGTTTTCTGTTTTAATTTTATTTAAATTTGAAACACTGATGACTTAACGGAAAAGCCTCTAACACATGACGAAGAAAAAGAAATGGGTTTCATACGGTTTATATAAAGTTGTTTTTCTAGTTCAAAATGTCTTCTATTCTTGGCGCATCTTATAGTGTTCTGCCATATCATATTGCACTGTACCAGTGATGTAAGTGTACTTTATACACACAGGTAACTATTTATCATAGTCATAGATGAGCCCATAACAGGACAGAGGTTATTTAACCAATGCATGTCACACATTTAAATGAAGTTACATTTAAAAGAATTTCACGCCATTTTAACATTTTCAAATACTATACTTTAGTATAAGCAGAAGGCAGACTTGAATACATCATTAAGCATTTATAACACGGTCTCGGATCACGGGAAACAGAAAGAGATCCGTGCATTAAAGGGACATACGGCAATGTTGACAAATTTTCACTTAAAGCAACTTCTGAAAAATCATATATCTAAACAATGCAAACATGAAAAAAATTGTCAGTAAGTTTACATTAATAACACCCATTGGTTTGGGGTATCAGCTATGGAAAGTTTGAAAGAGATATGTGCATTAGAGACAAACGGCAATGTTGATAGATTTGTTACATATATACAGATGCAAATATGAAATTAAAATACCCCAGCATGTGTGCAGCCCTGTTTTATCGAAATAAATATGAAATTTGAGAGAGCAGACTGTGTAGATAAGTATTTCTATATGGTAATACGTTTGTCAAAATGAATCAGATGGGTGAACATGAGAACAATCAATTTCATTAATACATTACGTCCCTTTAAGAAAGAAAATACAGGCCGGACAATACTTCGTCTACAGACGGACGAATGGACAGAAAGTTTGACGGATACTGTGAAACACATATAACCCCCTATAACTTCGTTGAGAGATTCGCTGCATTAGGTTTAACAACACACTTACAGACAGGACACGAATGTCAATTTAGATATGCATATATAATGCCTTTATGTTTGACCTTCAAATATGACCTTGGAGCTATGGAGCTACGGAACCAGGTTATGTGCGCGACATGTTTCCATGTCATGGTGATCATTATGCAAAGTTATTTCAATATTTCAAAATCCCTCTACAAAAAAGCTATTTAAAATTACTTAGCGTAAGACACAGCAACAAATCCGCGAATACCACTTTCTATATTAAACCTTTATATTTGATTGACTTTAAAATGTGACCTTGACCTTTGAGCCATGGTCCTCAGCTTTGTTTGCGACACATCATAAGGTCACGGGTAACAACTAATCGAACGTTTGAAAGAGATTCAGGAAGGAATTTCAATCAAAACAAACGGACAAACAGATGGACGGCCATGGTTAACCCAGTGTATCCATGACAACTTTGCTGCGGGGCGTATGATTATAAAAGGTCTCAAAATTAACCATCGCTAACCTTTAAGAAAGTGGTCAACTTTTTCACTTTGTTCCCTAGTCCCGACATAAATATGGTGGCAGGTGAGCGCTTTTGAGTAGTTCCTTAAAAACCCATGCACGGAAGACTCTTACTGATAAATGTACATGTTGTTAAAATGTAGTTTAACTCCGAGTTTAGATATAATAGTAGACTGAGCACATTGACGAAATTTGGTTCTGAGTTATATGTAAGTCGACGTGGTACGTAAACAGTTTATTCAAGTAAATAAAAAATAGGTGGCAAGCGTGGTCCAGTGGTTGAGTATCGAACCCAGGACCGGAGGATCGTTGGTCTATGTCTATATGTATTAGTACTGGATCTACCCAAGAAGACTTTTGGTGTGACTTGTATAAGCTTGTTTCACATTCGACATAAAATTATTAAGTTTAAACCAAATAAAAACTTACGTTAAATGTGAGCTCGGGATTATAAAACCCGACCCTGTGTCCAAGCCAAATGAGAGTGGTGTCAATGAATTGCAGGATAGCGATGAAGGCAATAAGGTTCACTATGATGTTGGCGATCAAAGGAGCCGACATTGTGGCACCTTTACTACAGGCCTCGATGATGTTCGTCTCGGTTCTGAAAGATTCACATTTGTATTTAGTTACGTTTGTCGAATCTGTCCACAAACAGCATTTTATTCGCATCTTAATTACCCCATATGTTATTATAAAAACAAGAATTGTAATATAAACCATGAGCTGGTGTCAGGTAACTTGGTTTCTTAAGAGAATGCCTTTTAGGACCTTGGTCATACTGAGAAATCAACGAAAAATTGACTTTTTATAAACGGTGTCCTGGGTTATGTTTTGTACTAACCGATGTCACAATGGGAGGGGTTCATCTGCGTACCAAGATACACCATTCTGCAAAGTTTAGTTCACTGGAGACCACAAATATATATTGACAAAATTGGATGTGTTTTATACTGTACAGAACAGCTAACCCGCCACCTGACATTTAATGTACTGACATTTTATGTATTTCTCAAAAAAATTTAAAGCAATTTATTTCTTTGAAATTTGTATCGGAATAATAACGAACATTTAGACTATGTACAATAAATACATTCTCATACGTGTCTGTTATTGTCGTTTACAAACTTTTACATCGCTACCCTATAGTTTAAGTATGTAACATCGTCCTTCTGTTGGTAACCGGCAATATCAGGCTCATTTGAGATATTGGGACACATATGAAAATTATACAAGAACACAAAGCATGTGCGTGCGCATGCACGCACGAAAGCAGAGAGATAGACAGACAGAAGGGGACGGACTGATGGACAGACAGACAGACAGACAGACAGACAGACAGACAGACAGACAGACAGACAGACAGACAGACAGACAGACAGACAGAACTGATGGACAGACAGAACTGATTGACCAATAGACAGACAGGGACGGACTGATCGACAGACAGACATACTTGTGTGGAAATATAATAACATCTTACCCTTTCGTAATGTTGTATACGTTTTGTGCATTTGATGCACTACGTTTTTTGGTTTCTGGATAAAACAGTTTTGCCATGGCCAAGGCAGCCGGGGCACTCATAACTGAAGCTGACAATAAATGGTTGGCGGGAACCTACAAACGAGATTTGAGATCACGTGACGTGCTGCTAATAAATGATTGGGGAGTCAATGTTTATATTTCTTAAATATGAAATTTTCGACAGTAATTTTGTGTGTATGTGTAAATATTATTTTACTATGCACTACATTGTTGGCCGCTCACCTCAGTTTCTATCACGACAACAATGCACAGAAAAATTGGCAAATCTCTAAACAAGGGCCATAACTCTGACATTGATTATTCGATTTGACCAGTTCAAAAGCTTGTCCGAGATATTGTAATTATATAACTACTATATAAGCTTGGTGAAGACCCATTTTAGAATGCAGGTGCTAGAGTTCACACAACAAAAGCTTTATGGACGGACGACGGTCAGCAGGCATTGAGCTTGTAAGCGATCAGAAAAACTCACGTTGAGCTTTACTCACGTGAGCTAAAATTAAATAATTTTATGTATTGCTTTAACTGTTCAACTGATATTAAAATACGCTTCAAATGTATTTAAAAAAAAAAATTCCATCACAATAACAAAGACAGTCAATGACTGTTAGAAGTTTTAGTTAAATTACCCCAATCAAAATATAAGCAGCCATCACCGATCCCGCAATAGTGGCAAAACCTCCCGTGCATACAGCGTGAAGTTCCGATCTTGTCATGTCCTTCAGAAATGGAGAGATCAAAAGTGGGGCTTCGCTCTGCAATAAAATCGAGCCAATAAATGAACATCTAATATAAATAGTGAAAAGTATGTCAAAATGAACCACGACATAGAATAATAAATCCAGAGAACGCATAAAAATAAATAGATGATTTTACTACTACCGCGATACTATACTTTCAAATTAATGGAACGGACAGACGAACGGTCTCGATAAAGAGTCTAACTCGGCTTCGCCGGATTGTTAATAGAACGAGTTGTGGTATTGAGCTAAATTATAAACACATGTACAACAGGAAACGTAGCTTTCAAACGATACGTTACCATAAAACAACACACAGTCACCATAAAACCATAAACAGTCACCACAAATCTTCATACAGTCACCATAAAACCAAACACAGTCACCATAAAACTACACACAATCACCACAACACCACACACAGTCACCATAACACCACACACAGTTACAATTAAACTACACACAGACACCATAACACCACACATAGTCACCATAAATCTTCATACAGTCACCATAAAACCACACACAGTCACCATAAAACCGCACAAAGTCACCATAAATCTACACACAGTCACCATAAATCTACACGCAGTCACAATTAAACCACACACAGACATCATAACACCACACACAATCATCATAACACCACACATAGTCACCATAAAACCACACACAGTCACCATAAAACCACACAAAGTCACCATAAATCTACACAGTCACCATAAATCTACACACACCATAAATCTACACACAGTAACCATAAATTTACACACAGTCATAAAAAACTACATACAGCCACCATAACACCATGTACAGTCACCATAAAACTACACATAGTCACCATAACACCATACAGTCACCATAACACCATATACAGTCACCATAAAACTACACACATTCACCATAACACCACACACAGTCACCATAACACCACACACAGTCATCATAAAACTACACACAGTCACTATAACACCACACAGTCACCATAAAACTACACACAGTCACCATAACACCACACAGTCACAATAACACCACACACAGTCACCATAAAACCACACACAGTCACCATAACACCACACACATTCACCATAAAACCACACACAGTCACCATAAATCTACACACAGTCACCATAAATCCACACACAGTCACCATAAAACCATACAGTCACCATAAATATACACACAGTGACACAAAATCTACACAAAGTTACCATAAAACCACACACAGTCACCATAAATCTACAAACAATCACCATAAATCAACACAGCCAGTCACCATAAATCTACACAGTCAGTCACCAGTCAGTCACCATAAATCAACACACAGTCAGTCTCCATGAAACCACATACAAACACCATAAATCTACACACAGTCACCATAAAACCACACACATTTACAATAAATCTACATACGGTCACCATAAAACAACACAGTCACAATAAAACCACACAGTCACCATAAAACAACACAGTTACTTCACACATTCACCGTAACACCACACACAGTCACCATAAAACCACAAAGGAAATCTACACATTCAATTACGTTAACTAGAACAACAGTCACCATAAAACCACAAAGAAAATCTACACATTCATCTACCATAACTAGAATAAACAGTCACTATAACACCACAAAGAAAATCTACACATTCAATTAACACAGCTAGTGCAATACAAATACACACAACCTGCCAGTGTCAGAATGGTTTCAGTAAAACTGCCTATGGCTTCACCGTTATAAGAATGTCAGAGCCACACTGTCCCACTAGTATAGGCACTATTTACAGATTAAGAATGTGTTTGTAAAGGTATTGTATTAATGACATTGTCCATATGATCATTATTGTTCACAGTATCATTACTGAAATATCAGTACACTTTCTTACTTACACTAGTGGGATAATGCGGTTCTGAAATTCACCCAGCTTGCTTACCTTTACAGCATTAATGATCCTGCAACATGGTAGTAAATTTTTCCAAATATTAAGTCGAAAGGGGGCCGTAACTCCTATAAAAATTGACGGACGTTGACAAATATTGGATCTGGCCTGTATGTTATATTTATACAGCTTCACGCCAAATATCAATTAAATATACATGTATAGACCCTGCCAGAAGTTATTGATCGAAACCAGTTTGACAAGTGAATACACGCTAACATGAACAGACGGACAGGGCTTACAGTTAATGTTCCTTTAACAGTATTCGAATAGTGGGGGCATAAAAAGAAGCCAGTGATGCTGTACACAGCTCACATAATTATCTTACAGAATGTCGACACTTTATTTACACTTGCATTTTAGGCAGAAAGTTATTCGATATTAAAAATAGTAATAAGAAATAAAAAAATGTCAAATCTTTGTGTGTGCAGTTCATAAGAGATTTACGGTAAAAAAAACATCAACACAAAAGTTAATATTATTTGTATGTATTAAACGTTCTCTAGGTCCCTGATATCTCCCAAATCAGGTCTGATCAACTCCAATGAAAAGGAAGGGAATTCTATATCTGTCCCACAATTCATAGCTATTAAACGCCAATCAAAATGTTGCGTTCGGAAAGCAACTGACCAATCAACGTGCTTTAAAGCGCATTGCTATGCAACAGACCCACGCGGGAGACCTGTGTCTGTTCTACAGTCTGGTCCTCCTATAATTATACGTACCTGCCCAATGAAGATATTTCCTGCGGCGTTGAGCGACTCGGTGGGTGAGGTACCAAGACAGAAGGCGAGGAAGCGGGCGATGTACTTGATGACAAATTGCATCACCCCGAGATAATAAAGGACGGACACCGCACTGCTGAAGAAGATAATCACCGTCAGTACCTGCAATATTGGTTACCATGGTTATATTACAATCAACATCAGAAATGGATAATATGTGTCCCACAGGAGATAGTAGCAGACCAAAAAGTTAACATTTACACAGCTATTTAAAAATCTCAAATCTGTGACAAATATCTAGAGCAAAAGTTTAAAATGTAATATAACAAGAATTCAATTGTACTTGAAGTAAATATATTACTGTATAAAAATGAAGGACGCTTAGTCTTGTTAATTGAAAATGATATACTGTTGAAAAAATAGCACCAAAACCATTATTTTTGGCAACAGAAACTATTTTAGAACCAAACCAACACTTATTAGTGTTCCATACCTTTAAAAAACATGAGCGTTTTTGCATGGTGTCATTTTCAAAACGAATTCAAAACATCTTCAACACAGACAAGCAAAGATATATAAACATATATAAATAAAACGATATTATAAGAATAAAAAGTACAATGTAGCTTTACCTTTAATGCAAAGAAATGATGAGCATAGTCCTGGCCAAACACGAACTCGGAACCTTTGTCCGTATGTGCGAGGAATTCTCGCACGCGCTCGCCCAACCACTGGAATGCCTCATAACCGAACTGCGTCCTCAGAATGAAAAGGGCAAAGAAAAATTGGAGGGCAAGTCCCCAGAACACGGGCCTCCAGTTTACCTGCAAGGAGAAAATATAAACAGAACATTAGTCATACCAGCTTTTAATTGGACCTTAAATATAATTATTTTCAACATATTTCCAGTTCTACATATGCATTCAGTTTTATGAGTTGAGGAAAACTTTTAAGTAGAACCAAGTTTCTTTCTCAAATGACTAGCAGCTTTCCCACATAACGTACGTTTTTGGTCTGAAATGACCTCATCGTTGAGAGGTAAGGAGAGAGCGTTCTAGAACAGGAACGCTGCCAACGTCGACATAGGTCCATTACATGGACTTCGTCAAACTGTTCTTAACAATTTTGTCGAGCCACGTATGCACGTATAGCCTACTTCCAATGTGCGAAAATGTTTAAATTTTTAACTGTGAATGTGTGTAACTAACAACACGAATAGGTAATTTCCTCAATGATGTCAGCTCGATTACTAGTTAAACTTTCAGGATCCTATGAAAAAGTGGTTAGCTTAACTGATCGTCTCTTAGCCCTTGCTGACATAAAAATGACGCTTGATATTAAATAAAAATGACACTGATTGACAGTGGTTGATCATGGGCGTGTTTCGAGAGCACCAAATCTCATTTGTGACATCGTTGGTTCGGGTCACGCTTGGTCCAGATATTTCAAATGAGACTGATAGTGTGGGTTACCGACAGAAGGATGATGCTTATACGAATATTCAAGCTTACACGAGTCACCAATAATAAAATATGGTGTCAAATATAAACAAAATCATCTTAAAAATGGCGTTGAGCTTTGTTCAAGTTGTTGTATGGTGTTTAGCGTCGCTTTTAACAATGTTTCAGTCATATCGCGACGGTGTCTACTTAAGAAAGTATTCTAAGCGCTGTCACACTGGAGTATCATGCCGCAGACACATGGTATGATACCCCACCCAGTCATATTATACTGACACCGGGCAGACCAGACCTAGTACTCTCCTCTAAATGCTGAGCGTCAATCGAGGAAGCTTCTAGTACCATTTTTAAAGAACAGAACAAAATTATATTCAATATACAGGTAATGACAATTAACACAGGCAAATGACATACAACAGTAGGGTGTTTCTAGTGGTGCTTTAACGACAGTGTTATAAATCGGTACGAACAACAGTAAAATGATTGTTGCCCGGACATGATCTTGAGTCGATCACACAGAGAGAAAAATATGTCATTTAAACAATTGATTCAAATATTCATTTTCCATAATCACTTATATTCTTACGGCATGTGCTTCTCACAGCTGAGTCCGTGTGTGTGCGTGCATGCGTGCGTGCGTGTGCGTGCGTGCGTGCGTGCGCGTGTGCAGCTCGAATATTGATTTCAGTGAGAAAGGAGTTCAGCATCACTACTGGAAAAATATACAAAATACACAGGTATTGCTTTTAAAAAACTGTAAAGTAATCATTAGTGTCAGTTCTTAATCAAATGTTTTTGGTTTTTTAAACAACATTTATTTTACATCGATTGTGAAACAAGTTCTAACAACTTAGACAAATCACGCTCGAAGTCTTCCTTGGTAGAATCGGTACTGAAATATGCAGATAAAGTGTCTTACTCAAGGACACCACATTAGCCGTGGTTGAGTACTGAACCCACGACCCTCCGATCTTGGATTCGATACTCGACCACGAGCAATATGGTTAGTTAATGTTTCAAGTGAAGTTCTTGTAAGAATAATAAAATAGTTTCTTACCTTGGCAGGATTGTAGGAGAAGACGTAAAACAGTAAAACAAACACAATTAGGCCGACAGCTGATATGAGATTTTCCGGCCTATTTAAAGCCACGTCTACTATGGTGAATGTCACAATGAACAAGGCTGTCGCAACCACTGCTATCCAGTATGTACTGTAATAGAGAAGTTGTACACATTTTTTCGTTTAATATAATCATATTTGCTAGCAAGGTGTGAGCCGTTTTCGTATACAGTATAGCTATTGTAATGGTACATATTTTAGACAAAAACTAAGGCACGTACGTCTCCCAAAAATTAATTTAAATAAAGTTCCCATCCACCCTAAAATTTAAATACGTCCCACCCAGTATAGGCGTATTGAATTGGATATCAGTACGTATTGCGTTTTTGCTAAAAAAAAGTATGCTCATCTCCGCTCGATATGAAATATTGCTCTATGCTGTCCTTAAAAAATTATATTGTTTGCCGTGCTCCTACCTACTCACTCAAAATTTAATTTTGATCTTGATTTTGATTGTCAAAGGGACACATGCCGCGTGTCCCTCTTAGCCGGGCCCATCAATGGATACACATGTCGCGTGTCCCTCTAAGCCGGGCCCATCAATGGATATACATGTCGCCTGTCCCTCTAAGCCGGGCCCATCAATGGATATACATGTCGCCTGTCCCTCTAAGCCGGGCCCATCAATGGATATACATGTCGCCTGTCCCTTTAATCCGGGTGCATCAATGGATACACTACCAATTCGGTCCAACAGAGTTTACTCAAAACATCACAAAAATTGTAAAAACCATAACAGATCGATCTATTACACATATAGAGAAAAAAACTTACATTAGACTAATTTTTTGAATAACCCCTGGCGAAAACATTTGATTAAATGTTTTTTTCATGTCTCTGCCCTTCATCAGATGGCACCATACTTTATTGGCAATGATGAACAACGTTACAAGTACGGTAACTACTAGCAACCTCATCGAACCTTCTTCGTTCACGTCAAATGTTTTCCACATGGCATAACCAAAATATGCAAACCATAAAATGGCCGCAACGACTGCTATAAAGGTCCATATAACTGAAATAAACAAGTTTAATTTAATGAATGAAATGGACATCAGAGCTGAAACTATTTCATAAATGCTGTTGCAAAAAGAGCTGACTGTTTTTTTTCCATGAATTACATGGCAATCGTTGAAGTATATATTCACAAAAATATCAACCCGTTGTAACCCGTAAAATACCTTAAATGGTCACATACTAGCATATTTGGCTGCATATGGACCGACCATTCCGAACCCCTGAGCCACTGCTGGCGCGCTTGTCAGTGATTCCATAATAGTTTAGTTAATCAAGGTTATCCCGAATGATTGGTCGCCATTTTGATTAAACGGTGTCACTGTAACAGCTGCTGTATTTCATTTTATTTAATATCTTCTTGGCGAGTTAAAATAAACAATATTTAAACATAGTTTTTAATTTATTAATACGTTACTTGCCCCAAAATGCTTTAACGTTTTGTGGCTTTTATTTTCGCGAAAAGTTGGTTCTGCGAAAATATCTACGTATACAGAACATCAGATATTATGAATACCGTGCATGTCACATGATGAAACTGCAGTTAGAGCTAGTCAACAAAAACTGCAGAGTTAACAAGCTTTCACGAATGGTGTTTCAATAAAAGCTAACAGTGAAGATGTAACCAAGCAACCATGGAATCGTTAAATGTTACATATGTAGCTAGCTAACGTATATAGTATATAAAATATATGCAAGTACTGACAATTTTACAATACAAATTTACATATTATTTAAGCTCGCCAGAAGTAAAATGTGTGTATGTTTACAAGATTTATTGCTTTAATTGTCACCAAATAATGATGCAGTGCAACAGTCCAGCTGCACTAATTCTATTTACATCGTCTCGTGCTATGATGTGATGACGGGTAGAGAGCGGGGTTGGATAAACAAGGGTTAACACTCCAATTGAGAAAAAGAAATCTGCAACTGAGCCTTGCATGGGCGATAACCCCTGATGCCACGTCTTTCTCTTTGTATTCAATGTCAACTACATGTATTCCTATTGTCTGTATTGTTTAGGGATCTCCGTGGCCGAGTGGTTTAAGGCTCTGTCGTTTAACGTCCGCCTGGGTCTTATCGCTGCGGTCCGTGAGTCAGTTACGTGTTGTGGAAGAACGGGAGTTCTTTTCATATTCATTCTTAGGTCTTCCTCCACCAGTAAAACTGGATATGCCATTTAATACCTGTTATGTGTGGAAAATGGCGTTAAACTCCATTCTATATGCATTGTTTGTGTTTCTTCTGTTTTGGTGACTTTGTCCTTGAGCGCGACGTCTTCTAATAGACATGTAGTTTCTGACTGACTTTTCAGGTCATGCATGGGTTATAAACGTATCCAGTTTAATTAAAGGTTATTCAAATACACACTAAGCCATAATTTATAATTTCCTGAATCAGGTGTATTACCCTCTATAAACTTCTTTTATTAAAATACGTACAAAACTCTATAATAATATCAGTATTATTTACACACCGCCGTAAACGCAATACGTGTAACCAGCATGGTTTCCTATCGCATTTCAATATCTTTTTTTGTTAAAATGTAGATATAGGTTCAGCCAAATTACAAATTAAAGGCACGTAGCGCTTCGAAGTATGTTGTTAGGTCTTGAAATGATAATTAATAAAAAAAAAACACAAGATGGCGTTATACTGATTTTCTTGAAGACCAAAGTATCGACTAAAAATAGAGTCATAACATTCCAATATAACGTCATTTAATATAACGTAATTTAGTTGATGTAATTTGTTTTGTATATTAGACTTAACATATTCCATTTGTCTATACCAAAGCCTTTAAAAATGGTACAAGAGCTTCCTCGCTTGACGCTCAGCATTTAGAGGAAAGTTCTAGGTCTGGTCGGCCCGGTGTCAGTATAATGTGACTGGGTGGGGTATCATACCATGTGTCTGCGACATGATACTCCAGTGTGACAGCGCTCAGAATACTTTCTCAAGTAGACACCGTCGCGATATGACCGAAAAATTGTTAAAAGCGACGCTAAACACTATACAACAACAACAACCATTTGTCTATAAAATGGCCCTCCGTGGCCGAGCAGTGTCGTCTAATGACCTCTCACCCTGAGGTCATACCAAAGTCAAATAAAATATGCGAGAACGTTTGCCAGTTATTCGCGTAAGGACGGTTGTTCTTCTCTGCGCCATTCTGAGGTCGTCCTCCACCAATAAATCTTGATATGCCATACTATGAATGTCATGTTATTGAAAATTGCGTTTAATTCCGTTTAAAAAGATTACCTCCATTATGTTCCTCGTATCCACTAGATATTGTTTTCTGAATGTCTGCCACTGCCCGTGCGTACCTGGTGTCATATGTATCATCATCATCACTACTTTCTACGTACTGATCATCATCGCCATCATCGTGTTTCTGTTGTATTTTATCACCCTGAAATGTATATCCAAGATAGTTTAAATTAATGCCCACAGACAGACGAACGCTTGTCATTCAAACAATCTGTCAACTATATACTTGATCACTATAAGATTAGTGGAATATACCTCTGAAATTAATCTGATGTGAAATAAAGGACGTCGCGGGCCCGAGCCTAGTGTGACAATTTGCCAGTTAGCCTACTTGTTGTAGGCATTGATATTACTCAAATTTAGTCAGGGTTCATACAGATAAGGAATGATAAAATTCAAGCACTTTTCAAGGTAGAAATTTTTCAATTTCAAGCACAAAAATAGATGAGCTCGCCATACATACTTACTGTACCTTAGGAGTTCCTGCACAGCGATCTGAGGGGCTAGTTACAATATTATTATATATATTCTATATCCCTATACATGTATATAGTGTAATAAAGACTTTATTTAAGAAAAATTTGGATGATAATCTAGAAATTAATTTATAATGGCCTAATTTTTTTTTTTTACAATGTCAGTTAGTTTCACACAGCCAAGTACTCCCTTAGCCTTCAATGTCTTTGCATTCCATTATTTACCAATTTCTTTGTACTGCACATGTTGATTCTGTGCTCATTTGCGAATTGTCGGCATGGACATTTCATTTTCCTTGTGTTTCTCTGTCTTATCGTTCGACTTTACGGCCAAATACACACTTTCTCTGAGGCATTGCTATCCGTTTATTACTACCACACTGGGTTTCCCCAGATGACGTCACTAGTTCAGAACACAATCAGCTGTTAAATTGCATTTGATTCTGTTCTCTGTATTTTGGGTGTTATCGGCAAATTTTCTGCGCGGGTTATGGGAGAATTATTTATCAACTGCGTTAAGTTTATGCAATTTTTTGTTTAGACAACAACTTACCATATCTATTTTTAAAATTAGAACAGGTGTGCATTGGTTCCCAGCATGCTGCACTGCACAATACTGCTCGGAAACAGATTTGTCAAACTGAGTAGTCTCCCTTCTCTTGCATATAGTAAAACACAGAGTAAAATAAATGGCGAAAATGGACATTTCATATTCTATGTCACTGTTTTTTTAAATTCAAACTCTTTAAAATTCAAGCACTTTTCAATGATTTTTTTATCATTTTTAAGCATTTTTCAAGCACTTTTCCCACTGACATTAAAAATAAGCACTATTCAAGGATGTTTTTAAGAAATAAGCACTTCTCATTTGAGAGGTTGAAAATCAAGCACTTTTCAAATCTGTGCAAACCTTGTTAGTTTGTGGTCATTCTTCATCGATAAACGTATTTGCCATGATCCATATATGACATAAAAGTGTTTAAAATGGCGTTAAAATCCACCCATTCATCCATTCATTCATCAACCTATCCACTCGTCCGTCCGTCCGTCCGTCCGCCAGACCGACCACCCATCCAACACATCCATCCATCCATCCATCCATCCATCCATCCATCCATCCATTCATTTTGCAAGAATATTTAGGAATCGCTTGTTTCTGCAAGTGAGTATAATATTTTACTAATTTGGATTTCAAAATTGTAAAATCTAAGTCCGATTCTTAGACCTAATAGCGTTATAATTTCAGATCTTTGGTTAAACAATTAAACACTATCGTAACGTTTTTTTCCTCTTTCGATATTCGAGTGTGAAACTCTTCAATATTGGAGGTTGAGAAGGTTTCGGCTAGGCTTAGTTTCATGTCGAATATCGAAAAACGAAACACGAATTTCAATCTAACCGCAGTCTGCCCCATTAAGCGTATGCCCCTGATTTAAACGGGAACGTATTTTACGTATAATGCAGGATAAAATACATACCTGTCTTCGTCTCAATCCGTTTTCACCATTCGAAACTATGCCGTCTGCATCATCTTTAGGCTGGGAGGCGGTCCGGTAGTCAGGCGGCTCGTCATCAGACGAGTACGCAGGGTTTGGTCGTCCATAGCCAACTGTTTCTTCACTTCCATAATTGGAATCTTTAGACCCAGTCTCGATTTTGTCAAGCCTCTTAATTTCCTTCAGTTCTACCCCACTCATCTCGTCGCTGTTTGAGATAAGAGTAAACAAATTATTATTATTACACTGTATTATTACGATTACTATTAAAACCCTAAAAACAATTGTTATATACATATATAAAAGATTTGAGAAGAGAAATGAAAAAATAGATACTAGATTCTCTAACCTGCTTCTTAAATTGATATTTGATAACGTATGGATAACACTTTACATGAGATATACATATACATTGTATATAGAGTTAATAATGATTGCGACATATATATGTTAATAATTTTACATAACCCTTCTGACATTTCTTCTGAATGACTTGAATTGTGTATTGAAAGCTAGTCATAAAGATATTTATCTCTCACTGCTGAGTTCGTTGGTTCAAACAAATGTATGTGAGAAATGTTGTCAGTTACTTGCGGATGGGTTTCACACCACTGATAAAACAGTGCCTTAAAAGCCTGCCCCGCCCCGTCCCGTCCCGTCCCGTCCCGTCCCGTCCCGTCCGTCCGTCCGTCCGTCCGTCCGTCCGTCCGTACATCATTCCACAAATAACTGACATACTTTCTCATATAAAGCTTTGTGTGGACCGAGATGGGACCGAACCCATGAATTCAGCACTGAGACAGGTGTAAGCGTTCTTTAAGCTGGCGCCTAAACCAAATATATAATTAGATGTAAGACTTTAGAGGTGTATTGAGTCGTTCATACGCGCTCACAAACATACATAATATTTCAGTGTTCTATCATGCGTCATGTAATTTGGTTAAAGGTACACACGGTTCTATTGAAATCGAATTTATTCAATAAAAATATCAAATCAATATTGACATGGATTATGCCCATATAAATGTGGAGTTATTATCTATTTAGTATTTTCAGGCATTAATTGACAAAGATATAACCACACATGAACGTGCTTTAAATCAATTCGCCAGATGCTGTCATTAACAGAAACAAATAATAATAATGGTTATGGTTATGATTATGATATTGATAATGACAATGACAGTGACTGTGATTATGATTATGATTATGATTGTGAGTGTGATAATAATAATGACAGTGACAGTAAAAGTGACAGTGACTGTGATTATGATTGTGAGTGTGATAATGACAATGACAGTGATTATGATTGTGATTGTAAGCGTAATAATGATATTGATAATGATAATGACAGTGACAATGACAATGACAGTGATTGTGATTATGATTGTGAGTGTGATAAATATTTTGAACGTGTTTATGTATCCAAATAGTTTAATAAAAACTATCTGATATTAAGCAAGCAACTAGTTTGTATGTATCACATACTATGTCAGTATGCAATTTAAGAGGATACGTTCGGCCCAATGGATTAATAAGTCACCTATACAAATATACTTACAAATATACATTAATGTTATATCTATATAAACTTGTATGTAAGTGCCATCTTAGTATAGATTATATACATAACAGTCACATGAAATAATAGAAAATCATACATAACAGTCACATGAAATAATAGAAAATCATACACTATGTCATAGTATAGACTATATACATAACCGTCACATAAAATAATAGAAAATCAGACACTATGTAATAGTATAGACTATATACATAACAGTCACATGAAATAATAGAAAATCATACACTATGTAATAGTATAGACTATATACATAACAGTCACATGAAATGATAGAGAATCATACACTTTGTCATAGTATAGACTATATACATAACAGTCACATGAAATAATAGAAAATCATACACTATGTAATAGTATAGACTATATACATAACAGTCACATGAAATAATAGAAAATCATACACTTTGTCATAGTAAAGACTATATACATAACAGTCACATGAAATAATAGAGAATCATACACTTTGTCATAGTATAGACTATATACATAACAGTCACATGAAATAATAGAAAATCATACACTTTGTCACAGTATAGACTATATACATAACAGTCACATGAAATAATAGAAAATCATACACTTTGTCACTTTCTGAAGAGTTGAGTTTCTCACATTAAACCATACATGTATAGATTGCTTCAAAACATATCTATATATATATATATATATATATATATATGATAAAAAATTGAACCACATTCGTTTATCGTGTAACTTTTTTTGTTTGCACACTATACATACTGAGCCAAAAAAGAAAGTTCCCACTTTTATTTTTTGAATTATTTCCTCAATAATAATAATTTGTCAAAATAAGCTATAAATAATGTACATGTAATCGTTAGAGTTAGTTTTATCAATAATCAGCCAAGCGCTTAGCAGATAGGCCCGATTAACTTGTTTTGCACGTGCGCTCCGTGCAGCGACGGTCGATATCCGGTGGTGGTATCTGACTGCACTAATTTACCAGAAATTATGCACAACACAAAAAGATCACATAAAATCAACTCAAATTGCAATGTCAAGACTAAATAACGACCAAAGATATCAGGCGATCGGGATGCTGAATGTTGTTTTTTTTTTGTAATTTTTTATTTTCATTCTCCAATATATGAGATATTACAATATGCTAATACAATTTCAATTAACAACATGTATAGTATTTACATATATAAATAACAGATTATTTTCTACAGAAAATATCTTATTTTGATTATATTATTTGAATAGTGAATAACATTGGATTTTACCATATGGTGCTATTAAGTTAGTGTTAATTTTGGAGCCAGTAAATCAATGTTATGAGTGTTGTTTTTTTTCGTGTTTTAGAAAGTTAAAAAAAAAAAAAGAAGGAAAATGAACAGCATACATTCAAGAATATCAAAATCTAAAAAATATTCTTGACCCTTTTTGTTTATAATTCATCTTCTGATTATGTTGCTGTTTACATTTAACAATGGAATTATCAAATCTAATGCAAAAGGAAACGTTCATAATACATCAAAAAAGCATAAAAATGAAAATTGTCTGCACAAAAGTGAATTCATTTTTGTAGATGTAAATATTTATTTTATGAAAGCAAAAATGTTTGAAAATATCATGCCTTAGATCTTCTGTAAAAAAATAATAAAAATATATATATATTTTACTGCCTATGAAATTAATAAAAATTCGATGTTGTAAAAACATGAAACGCAACAAAATAGAATGCACCATATATGTTTTTATGTTTTCACATACATGTATATGTAGCCCTGGTTAGAATTGTTAGAATTACCATTCGAAATATGTAGTTAGCCTGCTTTAAATTGAGTGTATGTTAAAACATTAATGTAATATGTCTGTGACCCTTGTGACCTCTGTCTGTATATATTTATGTGTGATGTCACAGAGTACTTCTGAATCAATCAGCTGTTACCTGTGTACATGTATTATATCTCTGGAATGCAAGTGAATGATTGAATGCATGCATGTTAGTTAAATCTACTCACTCAAATAACACTAATAACTCGTGCATAATTAACCCGCCAAATTATCCACTCGTCCTTGTCAAAAACTTAGTTTTACCAGAACACTACTGGGCTTCCTACTGGAAGGACATGGCTTATTTAGCCAGTCTTTACTCAAGTTATATATGTTATTTAAAGAAGATTAAACCATCTTTGGTTTATTTCATTATTGTGAAATAATGATATAAATCTAAATTAACGTGTTTCTGGTAAGTCATTAGTATTAAATTGTTATTTATGTACCATGATATAAATGTTATAAATTGTAATTAGCGAGACGCGTGGAATTGTGCATTTTAGAATATCTGTCATTTTATATATCTAAATGTATGTTTTATGTATTTACAGGCTATTAATATATTATATTAATATATTATATATATACCACCTAAATAAAATTATAAAAACGAAGTATACTTGGTTGAGAAAGTTAATAAAGACCCGGTTACAAATACATATATATATATATATATATATATATATAGCGAACTGTTTTAAATTATTCATGAAAACATTCTGCACAAATTTGTCTTTGTATCCTTTGTTATTCATAAAGGATATATATCATTCTGGGGAGAAAAATCAGGGATGCTGAATGTTGGCTATACAGTAGCCGAAGTATCCAGGCTGCACGAGGAAGACAATTGGGTGTTTGCGAAGACGTTTCCAGATCAGGGATTCAGTACTAGTCTATTACAAGTGCAGATTCATCAAAACCGTTGTTACTTCGGAAATCGACCCCTACGTCATATAGGTCCATTTTTTTCGATGAAAGACATATTGCAGCTGCTTCAAATTTTCACAGGACTTCAAGAATAAATTGTTCTTTACTTCAAATAAAAAAAATAAATCCGAATGTATACTCCTTTTCTTTATAATGATAGATATATAGAGTGGATACTTACGTTTTTGGCTCAGTGTAGATACACGTGTGTATGTGATAAATCGTGAGCAAGACGTACCTATAAATATACATACGTATTTAATATTGTAAAAGGGAACTAAAAAAGAAACATGTTAAAATAGTGTGCATCACGTGGAGCTGAAGCATGTCTTATATGGATGTAAATATCGTCACTATTATAAATCTAAGATTATCACATAATAGGATATCAATTACTTATTTTTTATTATCTTTATTACACTCAATCCATTTACAGTAATGGCAACATGGGGTTATATAATACAGTAGTTAACATGACTTCAGTAAAATTAAAGGAAATAGAAAATGCTCATATTTTTGAATTCATACACGCACACTCGCGCACATACACCCACTGGAGTGTGTCACTAACTAAACAGTGTAATAAATTCGGGCAACACTCCCTATTTAGTTTATTAATTGTTGTTGTTGGCCTTATTTGGTGTTCATCATATTGTTTTGCGATTGGTGGTTGTTTGTTGCGTGTTTTATGTACTTTTGATTTTGTTTGTTTGGTTATATTGGGATTGGTAAGGAATGCAATATACCAGAGATGGGCGCGTTTTGTCTCGGATGTAGTTTAAAACTTAAACCGTAAAACAGATCGTGTTTCTCCTCCTAATACAAGGTATAGAGAATACCATGTAAGTGTCTGATATTATCAACTTTATCAGTTGAGGGTCTGCCGAACCGGATGAAGTTGATAATATTAGACATTTACATGGTATTCTTTGTTTATAGCAAAAATGCATTTCTTATAACTGCATGCCCGGAGACCACTACCCCCCCCCCCCCCCACCCCATTTCGAGCGTTTGTTTGAATATTTAGCGTCATATTGTATGCCATTTAGGGCTAACAGACGATCAGTTAACAATTCTTTCCTTCAATCATGTTTTTATTTAAACTTGTTTATTTTACGTCGATTGCGAAGTTATTATAGCTTCGGCAAATCACACACCACACGAAGTCTTACTGGGTTCTAAGCATATGCAGATAAAGTGTCTTCCTCAAGGACAGCACATATGGCCGTGGTGGATGATCGAACCCACGACCATCCTGTGCTTAGTTAAATGCTCTATCACTGAGCCAAGTGCTCCACTTTCCTTCAATCCCGGAAGGTTAACCAGTACTAAGCACATCCATCTACGCAAACACTTGTAACTGACAATGTTCCTAACGAATCAGCGGTGAGAGACGTATAGCAATGAGATACAATATCGTATATCAATCGTCACGGATACCGTTTTTAAATTTAAAAACGCATTTTCTGATCAGTATATGTTGGTATTTTTTGCCTTTTTTCACCACTTTCTCCACTATTTAACATTGGCCCGCGAACCCAGTCGTCGTGTCTGTGATCCTCTAGATGGCTAACCAGTGCTAGACACACCCAACCCCTGCATGTCACAGACTACTTCAGAGGTGGCAGAAACATGGTCATGGTACAATGTCCATGGCCGATCGTCACAGGGACTGTCACCGGGTGTAGATTCGAACTCACGACCACTCTTGTAAGTAACTGACAGTGAATGCGCTAGCCGGGTCCAAACACCGTAATACTTTTATTGCTCACATCACCGGTATATTAATCTAGACATCCCGTCGATTCTTTTACAAAAGGCGACACCATTGGCTTTCTGACCTTTAATTAATTGACGGTTAAATGTTTATTTTTCAAATGACGGTAAGTGCAGGTTGCCGGAGGTGTTTAATTAAATCTTGGAGAAAGGTTGGAAAATTTACTTTGGGGGTATCGTTATTTCAATCGGTAATACGTGTTTACAATTTACACTCGAGCGGCTCGCCATAAAGGAATCTGGGAATTCATTTGAATGTGCAATATTTGGAACAAATAACGTTCGAGGCCAAATGTATACAAATAGTCAACGAAATCTTAAATGGGTAGATTTAATAAAGTCGGCTAACTGAAGTAGCATACAGGACTGATGTCATTTCATTTTTATGTGTGTTTAAATCGTTATGTCACCTATTAGCCTATAACATATTTCAACAAACAAACATCTTAAATAAATATATAAAAACAACATAACATAGAATATTAAAATGTAACTTTTCATTGAAAAATCAATGGGGTTACATCGCATTGGTGAAGGGAGATCAAAACTCATTACCCTGGCTCTGAGTTTTTCAAGGGATCGAATCCGCGACCTTCCGGGATTCGCATGCGAGACGGATCTACCACGAGATTATTTGAATAGAAAACTAGGTCGAGCACTAAAACGTAATATCAATATAATCACTTTGCTCAGGCTTCAATGAATGCAACGTATTAAAGTAGACCCGGGACAAAATAGTTCGTTAAGCGTCAGTTATGTCGGATTGTTAATACAGTTATGGTGACAGTTTCGTGCATATCCCCACGTTCATTCGTTCCGCCGGATATAACATGTCTGGCAGTACTATACTGTAAAGGCGAAAGAACGAAACACTTATTGTATCGTTTTGTATTAGTTCGCCTTTTAGTTGCCGGTCTGTCGCCCTGGTGGGGTGAATGAACGACAGGGCAACACTTGCATAAAGTCTCGTATCATTGATAGTTTTGGATTCCGCCTTTGATGATAAATTGAGGATTTTCACGTACATGTTGTTTATGTTCACATGTCTATGCTTCGAATATGTATTAAAACTATGTGCATTTTTATAAACACATACTATTTCGTCCAAACACACTCTCTCTTTCTCTCACGCATGCATGCACGTACACACACATACGCAGAAGCACGTTCAAGTCTCGCACAACACAGATTTAACATCAAATACCTCGCATTTTATTTCAACAATCACATTTTATAAAATATAGGCTTCGATACATCTAACATCGCTACACTTTGAACCATTTGACCGATGTTTTATACACATTTCCAACAACGTTCTTCAATATTTTTACAAAAGATAAGTTACCATTCGCAGATTTCAGAAAATCGTTTACAATCCAAGTTAAGATGTTTGATTTCTTAATGTAGAAAATATAATTGTAGAAAATGCATCGGTTAAGTAAGTTTTGTATGTATAATTACATTTACATATCGACATGTCATGCACATAGACTGTATTGCTATGCATGAAATAACGGTTAAGTATATTCAAGTACATAAAAAAATACAATTTACTAATTAAGTTTAAACAAACAAAAACCCTTACCTGTGCGTCTGTGTAAATCCCGGTATAATGTGTTTGTGATGACGAACGTTTAAACAGCGATGACCTACTGCTGGAAACTGTCAACCTTGAAGAAATGTAACGCTTCGTTTCACTAGAGCTAGATAGATAGATAGATAGAATCTTTATTTCCTCCATAATTGGAGAGCATATAATAACATATATAAAAATTGCAGTAAATAATTACATATAAATGAACAACATACAATGAGTTACAAGTGAAGAATGAACATACGATACGCCTAATATGATGTCATATTGTAAGAGTATTCATAACATGATGGATTTGTTAAAATAACTAAATAAATTATGATTTTATAAAAATTAGTATAGCTTTTTAACTGTCATATAGTGTACCTTAAAATAATATAAGTGAAATAATAACATTGTCCATCTATAATGAATCTTACCGAAATAAAATGCAAGACCCAGTGATAGACTAATGACAACGATGAACCTTTTGTATCTTACCGAAACGAAATGTAAGAAATTAATCATACACTGAGTAACAAACAGTAAACATTAGCAGTATCGATAAAAGTTACTTTAACATACTGTGAAGTATCCCAATATTGAACAATAATACATCTTCAATCTGTTCAATGTCAGATAAATATTCATTAAGCCCGGAAAGCAGTGCATAAATCTGATCTTTAGGCGTCTTTTTAATAAATGAATTAAAGACCTGAAGACCACAGGTCGTTATAACTGCATCCCAAAGCTTATTTCTTTCGACAGTGTTTGCAATACAAAAATGAACAATATGTAGTACTAAATGAACGAATGACTCAAGTATTGTGCTACTGTATACAAATAAATAAATAAAACAACATTTGAATGGGGGTTTAACGCCATTTTCAACACATTTCAGGTTATATATGGCATATCCAGTTTTACTGGTGGAGGAAGACCTCAGACAGGGTAGAACCATCGTCCTTCCGCAAGTAACTGGAAACTTTCTCACATAAAGTTTTTGAAGCAAGCAGGACAAGAACCTAGCCGTGAAAGGTCAATGATCCTAAGACACAAATAAATGAAGACAGAAAGTTAAAAAAATGAATGAATGAATGAATGAATGAATGAATGAATGAATGAATGAATGAATGCAATTGAACAATCTGAAGAGAAAGAGGGAGTGTTGTAACGAATCAACCTGACGCCGAATGAATCATGAAAGCAGCAATCTGATTGGTCGGCGGAACTTCATTGAAGATTTTGGCCATTTTTTTTTTTTAAAGTTTTTTCCCCTTAATCGGCAAAGAGGTTAATCCAAACTCCAATACTGCCGCCTGTGATGTTAGACTAAAATATTTTTGTGACATATTAAATGATCACATGGTTTCATTTTTTTCAGTTTGACCTGTTATACAGATTTACACACAGTAAAAGCTGTTTCTTCTTAGAAAGACCGTCAAGCAGTATTCAAGTGCTGTATATATTTAGAATGAGGATTTCGTTTCAAATTTAACTATACAATTTAAATATCTATTTTGTCACATTTTTTGGTGGATTTGACATACCAAACCATTCACATTTTATTTACTATTGATAATATCCATTTTATTAATTATTTTAATTTTTCAGGCATTTAAAGCGTTTTTTTCCCCTGATATTCTTCCTTTAAAGTGTTATATAAAACATAATATACAAAGCTGAGGACCTCAGGGAAGATTGGCCAAAGTCCAACGGTTAAATAAAGTCATTAGTGCTCTAATACAAAATACTTCGTGGTGTATGGACCCCGCTCTCCCATGCACGTCTAGGAACAAACTTACACTCGCCTGACCATTACGAGTGAAGTGAAGGAATGTGCGAGTTCATTTAATCGTTTGAAGCTTACGTTGCATAAAATATTAAAAATGAATATCAACCGAATGAGCTTTCTAGTTTACTAGTAATACATCTGTCTGTATAAGTGTCTTGTAAGGGCAGCCTCTAGCGAAGCTACGAATACCATTTAAATGTCCGCCTTCTTCATCAGTAGTCGGTTAAACACCGGAATGCAAGAATCCAAACGTATCAGTTCTTAACAAAGTCGCTATAAATGACGGGATTAAACGAGTAAAAAAGGCCCGCGCTATGCCACCGAGGTCATTCGCGTTTCTTAAACATAAAGTACAGACGATTGCAATTGATTTACAGTATACCCAGATATATGACTGCCTCAAGCTTAAAATAAATGTGTTTTACCAAGACGACCTACAATGCGTGATATTGAATTTGTATACGAGACATTACATAATTATACGGTGTGTCGCGGTGAGTATTCCAGTCTCAAATAGAATATATAAATTTCACAATATATATATACTTTTCATACTCTATAATTCATGTGTGTGTGCGTGCTGGAAAATGTATTGAAATTCTCAGTTGGTCGCAACACTTTTTACGATAAAAACAATCTACTTTCTAGCATATACTTGCATATGCATTAAAATTTTATAACACACGGCCTTGAGCTTAAGTGTTGTGCAGATCTTTAGCTAAAATAGTCCTCGGTTAAACACATCGTATACTACATAACTATCTAAGTCACTGGCGGATTAATAGGTGGTCCAGACCTCTTTGGATATTTGTCTAGCAATAAAAATGTTACTTATCTCTGTTTTGGTTTAAACTTATTTATTTGACATCGATTGTGAAGCAAGTTTTTACAATTTAGATAAATTGCGCTCGAAGTCTTCCTGAGTAGAACCAGTACTAAGTATATGCGGATAAAATGCTCAGTGACACACTTCGAGGGGTTATCCATAAGTTTGTGGGCAAATTATGTAATATGAATATGACATGTCGGATTTAGAGTTTTATATTTAATCTAACTGCAAATCGTATGCAAAAAATGGAGAAAATGTATATTAGAATAAAATAGTTGCATGTATTTCAAACATATAATATATGCCTATCCGTCGCAGCTCTGATTTAAGTCAGATCATCACGACATAGCCGTGGTGGAGGATCAAACCCACGACCCGCCGATCCTGAATCCGATGCACTAGAAACCACTTGACCTGCCACCCCACTACCCAAGTCTCTGAAGAAAATACATAAATTTGTAAATAGAATATCGGGGCCATGATGGACTCTTGTCTAAACACCCAGGATCCGCCAGGAAATATCGTTTATGATATTAATTGAATGAATAAAAAAAAAACATAATAATAAATTATTTGCTAGCTTATCATCCAATTTTTTCTTAAAAACTGGGAGGGGGGGGGGGGGGGGGGGGGGGGGGGGGGAGGATTTTATTTTTATTCTTAATTTTTTTTTAGTTTTTTTTTTGTGCGTGTGTTTTTATTTATCGTCGCGCTTTGAACTAGTCATTTTGGAGAGCCAGATAAGGTGATTATTAAAAACATAAAATAGTATTATTGTAGATCAGCATCTGTATGAGTGATAGATGATTACTATTCATTTAGTAGTTTGAGTATCGCATTTTTTGATTTAACAATTGGTAAGTACTATTTTAATTGGTAATGTTTATTAAAATTTTATACGTGGTCCAACTAGATGATTAAAAATTGGCGACTAATTAATTAGGATTTGTTTATATTCCTTTACCTTGTGCAGTCATATGATAAAATATGCAACTATTAAATATTAATAGAATGGTATGTTTATTTACTATATGTAAAACCAATATATTAAGTCAAAAGCTTCCGCTTATAACGTAAATAGTATCAGAGGAATCTGACCATCAAGTTGTCACTCAGTTTGAGATTTTGTTCTTCCATGCGCTTTATATTCGTCAGTTTGGCCAGGCAAGATCATTTGAAAGCAACACGCAACATGTTAATTGGCCAGTTATCTCTACACACCCAAGCTGGGAAGTTAATAATGTTTAAGATTATCAGTTATTTTCCCCAGGTGACTAAACAGTATTTATCGCTTCAAACAATGAGGTGACATTTATACTCTTCTCATACGATCTCATTGTAGAGCAATCTGGATCAAACTCGATATGAAAGAAAATAGAATTTACTTTCAAGGATCCCCTTTGACACCTCTTCCTGTCAACCAATAGCTATTAAAATACACGTTTATACAAGTGTTACTCCGCTGAAAATTCGATGCTTATCAGTTGATTGAAGATCACAATTTGGGCTATATCGTGTTTTAAAACATGTCACACAAACGTGTATTATTATAATTTTATCGTATGTTTTTGTTTATACTGAATTCGTTTAGCTCTATTGCGCGGATAGCTTAAAGCTTACATGAACCGCTCTCGAGCCGACTGCCTGAGTAGAACCAATACTGAGTGTTGTTTCATGAGAGACATCGGGTCAGGTTGGGGATCAAACTCGCAATCTCTGGCGTGAGCGGCCAACACTCTATGTCATGTGTTTTATGCATTGCAAACAAATAAATACACACGCGCACAAGCATAAATAAATAAACAAACATATAAATAAACGAATAAATATGTGACCTTTTGCAGTGGGATACCTCTGTGTGGAAACTCCATTAAAAGGCCTTCTATGAGACACATTTGTGAATCGCACAAAAGACTTTTGAAAACGACGAAAAAAACAAACAACGTACGGTACAATACACGTATTAACAGTATAATACCCATTCAACACAAACATAGTCAATGTATTTACACGTTAACTTGGCAGACTTTTATTAACACCGGCAACAATTAAATTTACATTTTAATTAAAGTATAATTTTTGTTGAATTAATTCGTCTGAAAATGTCTCCAATTTATTTGAGAGTGCATGAGGTTATAGCTGAGGGAACGTGAAACAAATGTAATGTTTATGAGTTAAATAGTATATATATAGAAGGATAATAATGTTGTATCGAGGCTTTCTTTAACATATTGAAGGGAAATGTATGTATATATGACAGACAGACAGACAGACAGACAGACAGACAGACAGATAATTTTCAGACCAAACGTGTTTATCTAGATTATGTTATAACACCTCAAATATAATATATGCCTTACCGAAAATAAAATCGAAACAATGCAAGACAAGTAACTAATGGGTGAAATATTATTTAACATATGTTATAGCATTCGATCGTTTTATACGTTTGTCTTACCGAAATCGAAAATGCAAGACGAAAGGTAACTGGCAAGCAGGATAGTGGACATAAATGATATGGTAATATGTGATCAAATGGAACTTAATGTAAAATGATATTATACAAGCCCTACCTACCCCCCCCCCCCCCCCCCCCCACACACACACACATACATACATGGCGATTTGTATAAAAAGGCGCGCACGTCTGTTAATATCTTGATGGTCGGTACTGGTTACAGAAGCTCTGTGTTCAAATACGACCGATGTGTATAAAAAGGCGCGCACGTCTGTTAATATCTTGATGGTCGGTACTGGTAACAGAAGCTCTGTGTTCAAATACGACCGATGTGTATAAAAAGGCCCGCACGTCTGTTAATATCTTAATGGTCGGTACTGGTTACAGAAGCTCTGTGTTCAAATACGACCGATGTGTATAAAAAGGCGCGCACATCTGTTAATATCTTGATGGTCGGTACTGGTTACAGAAGCTCTGTGTTCAAATACGACCGATGTGTATAAAAAGGCGCGCACGTCTGTTAATATCTTGATGGTCGGTACTGGTAACAGAAGCTCTGTGTTCAAATACGACCGATGTGTATAAAAAGGCGCGCACGTCTGTTAATATCGTGATGGTCGGTAGTGGTTACAGAAGCTCTGTGTTCAAATACGACCGATGTGTATAAAAAAGCGCGCACGTCTGTTAATATCTTGATGGTCGGTACTGGTTACAGAAGCTCTGTGTTCAAATACGACCGATGTGTATAAAAAGGCGCGCACGTCTGTTAATATCTTGATGGTTGGTACTGGTAACAGAAGCTCTGTGTTCAAATACGACCGATGTGTATAAAAAGGCGCGCACGTCTGTTAATATCTTGATGGTCGGTACTGGTAACAGAAGTTCTATATTCAAATACGACCGATGTGTAGAAAAAGGTGCGCACATCTGTTAATATCTTGATGATCGGTACTGGTTACAGAAGCTCTGTGTTCAAATACGACCTATGTGTATAAAAAGGCCCGCACGTCTGTTAATATATTGATGGTAGGTACTGGTAACAGAAGTTCTATATTCAAATACGACCGATGTGTATAAAAAGGCGCGCACATCTGTTAATATCTTGATGGTCGGTACTGGTTACAGAAGCTCTGTGTTCAAATACGACCGATGTGTATAAAAAAGGCGCACACGTCTGTTAATATCTTGATGGTCGGTACTGGTTACAGAAGCTCTGTGTTCAAACACGACCGATGTGTATAAAAAAGGCGCACACGTCTGTTAATATCTTGATGGTCGGTACTGGTTACAGAAGCTCTGTGTTCAAATACGACCGATGTGTATAAAAAGGCGCGCACGTCTGTTAATATCTTGATGGTCGGTACTGGTTACAGAAGCTCTGTGTTCAAATACGACCGATGTGTATAAAAAGGCGCGCACGTCTGTTAATATCTTGATGGTCGGTACAGGTTACAGAAGCTCTGTGTTCAAATACGACCGATGTGTATAAAAAGGCGCGCACGTCTGTTAATATCTTGATGGTCGGTACTGGTTACAGAAGCTCTGTGTTCAAATACGACCGATGTGTATAAAAAGGCGCGCACGTCTGTTAATATCTTGATGGTCGGTACTGGTAACAAAAGCTCTGTGTTCAAATACGACCGATGTGTATAAAAAGGCGCGCACGTCTGTTAATATCTTGATGGTCGGTACTGGTAACAGAAGCTCTATATTCAAATACGACCGATGTGTATAAAAAGGCCCGCACGTCTGTTAATAGCTTGATGGTCGGTACTGTTAACAGAAGTTCTATATTCAAATACGACCGATGTGTATAAAAAGGCCCGCACATCTGTTAATATCTTGATGGTCGGTACTGGTTACAGAAGCTCTGTGTTCAAATACGACCGATGTGTATAAAAAGGCGCGTACGTCTGTTAATATCGTGATGGTCGGTAGTGGTTACAGAAGCTCTGTGTTCAAATACGACCGATGTGTATAAAATGGCGCGCACGTCTGTTAATATCTTGATGGTCGGTACTGGTAACAGAAGTTCTATATTCAAATACGACCGATGTGTATAAAAAGGCGCGCACATTTGTTAATATCTTGATGGTCGGTACTGGTAACAGAAGCTCTATATTCAAATACGACCGATGCGTATAAAAAGGCGCGCACGTCTGTTAATATCTTGATGGTCCGTACTGGTAACAGAAGGTCTTTATTCAAATACGACCGATGTGTATAAAAAGGCGCGCACGTCTATTAATATTTTGATGGTAGGTACTGGTAACAGAAACTCTGTATTCAAATAAGACCGATGTGTATAAAAAGGCGTGCACGTCTGTTAATATCTTGATGGTCGGTACTGGTAACACAAGATCTATATTCAAATACGACCGATGTGTATAAAAAGGCACGCACGTCTGTTAATATCTTGATGGTCGGTACTGGTAACAGAAGCTCTGTGTTCAAATACGACCGATGTGTATAAAAAGGCGCGCACGTCTGTTAATATCTTGATGGTCGGTACTGGTAACAGAAGTTCTATATTCAAATACGACCGATGTGTAGAAAAAGGTGCGCACATCTGTTAATATCTTGATGATCGGTACTAGTTACAGAAGCTCTGTGTTCAAATACGACCGATGTGTATAAAAAGGCCCGCACGTCTGTTAATATATTGATGGTAGGTACTGGTAACAGAAGTTCTATATTCAAATACGACCGATGTGTATAAAAAGGCGCGCACATCTGTTAATATCTTGATGGTCGGTACTGGTTACAGAAGCTCTGTGTTCAAATACGACCGATGTGTATAAAAAAGGCGCACACGTCTGTTAATATCTTGATGGTCGGTACTGGTTACAGAAGCTCTGTGTTCAAATACGACCGATGTGTATAAAAAGGCGCGCACGTCTGTTAATATCTTGATGGTCGGTACAGGTTACAGAAGCTCTGTGTTCAAATACGACCGATGTGTATAAAAAGGCGCGCACGTCTGTTAATATCTTGATGGTCGGTACTGGTTACAGAAGCTCTGTGTTCAAAGTCGACCGTTGTGTATCAAAAGGCGCGCACGTCTATTAATATCTTGATGGTCGGTACTGGTAACAAAAGCTCTGTGTTCAAATACGACCGATGTGTATAAAAAGGCGCGCACGTCTGTTAATATCTAGATGGTCGGTACTGGTAACAGAAGCTCTATATTCAAATACGACCGATGTGTATAAAAAGGCGCGCACGTCTGTTAATAGCTTAATGGTCGGTACTGGTAACAGAAGTTCTATATTCAAATACGACCGATGTGTATAAAAAGGCCCGCACATCTGTTAATATCTTGATGGTCGGTACTGGTTACAGAAGCTCTGTGTTCAAATACGACCGATGTGTATAAAAAAGGCGCGCACGTCTGTTAATATCTTGATGGTCGGTACTGGTAACAGAAGTTCTATATTCAAATACAACCGATGTGTATAAAAAGGCACGCACATTTGTTAATATCTTGATGGTCGGTACTGGTAACAGAAGCTCTATATTCAAATACGACCGATGTGTATAAAAAGGCGCGCACGTCTGTTAATATCTTGATGATCGGTACTGGTAACAGAAGCTCTTTATTCAAATACGACCGATGTGTATAAAAAGGCGCGCACGTCTGTTAATATCTTGATGGTAGGTACTGGTAACAGAAACTCTGTATTCAAATACGACCGATGTGTATAAAAAGGCGCGCACGTCTGTTAATATCTTGATGGTAGGTACTGGTAACAGAAACTCTGTATTCAAATACAACCGATGTGTATAAAAAGGCGTGCACGTCTGTTAATATCTTGATGGTCGGTACTGGTAACACAAAATCTATATTCAAATACGACCGATGTGTATAAAAAAGCACGCACGTCTGTTAATATCTTGATGGTCGGTACTAGTAACAGAAGTTTTATATTCAAATACGACCGATGCGTATAAAAAGGCGCGCATGTCTGTTAATATCTTGATGGTCGGTACAGGTAACAGAAGCTCTATATTCAAATACAACCGATGTGTATAAAAAGGCGTGTACGTCTGTTAATATCTTGATGGTCGGTACAGGTTACAGAAGCTCTGTGTTCAAATACGACCGATGTGTATACAAAGGCGCGCACGTCTGTTAATATCTTGATGGTCGGTACTGGTTACAGAAGCTCTGTGTTCAAATACGACCGATGTGTATAAAAAGGCGCGCACGTCTGTTAATATCTTGATGGTCGGTACTGGTAACAAAAGCTCTGTGTTCAAATACGACCGATGTGTATAAAAAGGCGTGCACGTCTGTTAATATCTTGATGGTCGGTACTAGTAACAGAAGCTCTATATTCAAATACGACCGATGTGTATAAAAAGGCGCGCACGTCTGTTAATAGCTTGATGGTCGGTACTGGTAACAGAAGTTCTATATTCAAATACGACCGATGTGTATAAAAAGGCCCGCACATCTGTTAATATCTTGATGGTCGGTACTGGTTACAGAAGCTCTGTGTTCAAATACGACCGATGTGTATAAAAAGGCGCGCACGTCCGTTAATATCGTGATGGTCGGTAGTGGTTACAGAAGCTCTGTGTTCAAATACGACCGATGTGTATAAAAAGGCCCGCACATCTGTTAATATCTTGATGATCGGTACTGGTTACAGAAGCTCTGTGTTCAAATACGACCGATGTGTATAAAAAGGCCCGCACGTCTGTTAATATATTGATGGTAGATACTGGTAACAGAAGTTCTATATTCAAATACGACCGATGTGTATAAAAAGGCGCGCACATCTGTTAATATCTTGATGGTCGGTACTGGTTACAGAAGCTCTGTGTTCAAATACGACTGATGTGTATAAAAAAGGCGCACACGTCTGTTAATATCTTGATGGTCGGTACAGGTTACAGAAGCTCTGTGTTCAAATACGACCGATGTGTATAAAAAGGCGCGCACGTCTGTTAATATCTTGATGGTCGGTACAGGTTACAGAAGCTCTGTGTTCAAATACGACCGATGTGTATAAAAAGGCGCGCACGTGTGTTAATATCTTGATGGTCGGTACTGGTTACAGAAGCTCTGTGCTCAAATTCGACTGATGTGTATAAAAAGGCGCGCACGTCACATTTTATAAAATATAGGCTTCGATACATCTAACATCGCTACACTTTGAACCATTTGACCGATGTTTTATACACATTTCCAACAACGTTCTTCAATATTTTTACAAAAGATAAGTTACCATTCGCAGATTTCAGAAAATCGTTTACAATCCAAGTTAAGATGTTTGATTTCTTAATGTAGAAAATATAATTGTAGAAAATGCATCGGTTAAGTAAGTTTTGTATGTATAATTACATTTACATATCGACATGTCATGCACATAGACTGTATTGCTATGCATGAAATAACGGTTAAGTATATTCAAGTACATAAAAAAATACAATTTACTAATTAAGTTTAAACAAACAAAAACCCTTACCTGTGCGTCTGTGTAAATCCCGGTATAATGTGTTTGTGATGACGAACGTTTAAACAGCGATGACCTACTGCTGGAAACTGTCAACCTTGAAGAAATGTAACGCTTCGTTTCACTAGAGCTAGATAGATAGATAGATAGAATCTTTATTTCCTCCATAATTGGAGAGCATATAATAACATATATAAAAATTGCAGTAAATAATTACATATAAATGAACAACATACAATGAGTTACAAGTGAAGAATGAACATACGATACGCCTAATATGATGTCATATTGTAAGAGTATTCATAACATGATGGATTTGTTAAAATAACTAAATAAATTATGATTTTATAAAAATTAGTATAGCTTTTTAACTGTCATATAGTGTACCTTAAAATAATATAAGTGAAATAATAACATTGTCCATCTATAATGAATCTTACCGAAATAAAATGCAAGACCCAGTGATAGACTAATGACAACGATGAACCTTTTGTATCTTACCGAAACGAAATGTAAGAAATTAATCATACACTGAGTAACAAACAGTAAACATTAGCAGTATCGATAAAAGTTACTTTAACATACTGTGAAGTATCCCAATATTGAACAATAATACATCTTCAATCTGTTCAATGTCAGATAAATATTCATTAAGCCCGGAAAGCAGTGCATAAATCTGATCTTTAGGCGTCTTTTTAATAAATGAATTAAAGACCTGAAGACCACAGGTCGTTATAACTGCATCCCAAAGCTTATTTCTTTCGACAGTGTTTGCAATACAAAAATGAACAATATGTAGTACTAAATGAACGAATGACTCAAGTATTGTGCTACTGTATACAAATAAATAAATAAAACAACATTTGAATGGGGGTTTAACGCCATTTTCAACACATTTCAGGTTATATATGGCATATCCAGTTTTACTGGTGGAGGAAGACCTCAGACAGGGTAGAACCATCGTCCTTCCGCAAGTAACTGGAAACTTTCTCACATAAAGTTTTTGAAGCAAGCAGGACAAGAACCTAGCCGTGAAAGGTCAATGATCCTAAGACACAAATAAATGAAGACAGAAAGTTAAAAAAATGAATGAATGAATGAATGAATGAATGAATGAATGAATGAATGAATGAATGCAATTGAACAATCTGAAGAGAAAGAGGGAGTGTTGTAACGAATCAACCTGACGCCGAATGAATCATGAAAGCAGCAATCTGATTGGTCGGCGGAACTTCATTGAAGATTTTGGCCATTTTTTTTTTTTAAAGTTTTTTCCCCTTAATCGGCAAAGAGGTTAATCCAAACTCCAATACTGCCGCCTGTGATGTTAGACTAAAATATTTTTGTGACATATTAAATGATCACATGGTTTCATTTTTTTCAGTTTGACCTGTTATACAGATTTACACACAGTAAAAGCTGTTTCTTCTTAGAAAGACCGTCAAGCAGTATTCAAGTGCTGTATATATTTAGAATGAGGATTTCGTTTCAAATTTAACTATACAATTTAAATATCTATTTTGTCACATTTTTTGGTGGATTTGACATACCAAACCATTCACATTTTATTTACTATTGATAATATCCATTTTATTAATTATTTTAATTTTTCAGGCATTTAAAGCGTTTTTTCCCCTGATATTCTTCCTTTAAAGTGTTATATAAAACATAATATACAAAGCTGAGGACCTCAGGGAAGATTGGCCAAAGTCCAACGGTTAAATAAAGTCATTAGTGCTCTAATACAAAATACTTCGTGGTGTATGGACCCCGCTCTCCCATGCACGTCTAGGAACAAACTTACACTCGCCTGACCATTACGAGTGAAGTGAAGGAATGTGCGAGTTCATTTAATCGTTTGAAGCTTACGTTGCATAAAATATTAAAAATGAATATCAACCGAATGAGCTTTCTAGTTTACTAGTAATACATCTGTCTGTATAAGTGTCTTGTAAGGGCAGCCTCTAGCGAAGCTACGAATACCATTTAAATGTCCGCCTTCTTCATCAGTAGTCGGTTAAACACCGGAATGCAAGAATCCAAACGTATCAGTTCTTAACAAAGTCGCTATAAATGACGGGATTAAACGAGTAAAAAAGGCCCGCGCTATGCCACCGAGGTCATTCGCGTTTCTTAAACATAAAGTACAGACGATTGCAATTGATTTACAGTATACCCAGATATATGACTGCCTCAAGCTTAAAATAAATGTGTTTTACCAAGACGACCTACAATGCGTGATATTGAATTTGTATACGAGACATTACATAATTATACGGTGTGTCGCGGTGAGTATTCCAGTCTCAAATAGAATATATAAATTTCACAATATATATATACTTTTCATACTCTATAATTCATGTGTGTGTGCGTGCTGGAAAATGTATTGAAATTCTCAGTTGGTCGCAACACTTTTTACGATAAAAACAATCTACTTTCTAGCATATACTTGCATATGCATTAAAATTTTATAACACACGGCCTTGAGCTTAAGTGTTGTGCAGATCTTTAGCTAAAATAGTCCTCGGTTAAACACATCGTATACTACATAACTATCTAAGTCACTGGCGGATTAATAGGTGGTCCAGACCTCTTTGGATATTTGTCTAGCAATAAAAATGTTACTTATCTCTGTTTTGGTTTAAACTTATTTATTTGACATCGATTGTGAAGCAAGTTTTTACAATTTAGATAAATTGCGCTCGAAGTCTTCCTGAGTAGAACCAGTACTAAGTATATGCGGATAAAATGCTCAGTGACACACTTCGAGGGGTTATCCATAAGTTTGTGGGCAAATTATGTAATATGAATATGACATGTCGGATTTAGAGTTTTATATTTAATCTAACTGCAAATCGTATGCAAAAAATGGAGAAAATGTATATTAGAATAAAATAGTTGCATGTATTTCAAACATATAATATATGCCTATCCGTCGCAGCTCTGATTTAAGTCAGATCATCACGACATAGCCGTGGTGGAGGATCAAACCCACGACCCGCCGATCCTGAATCCGATGCACTAGAAACCACTTGACCTGCCACCCCACTACCCAAGTCTCTGAAGAAAATACATAAATTTGTAAATAGAATATCGGGGCCATGATGGACTCTTGTCTAAACACCCAGGATCCGCCAGGAAATATCGTTTATGATATTAATTGAATGAATAAAAAAAAACATAATAATAAATTATTTGCTAGCTTATCATCCAATTTTTTCTTAAAAACTGGGAGGGGGGGGGGGGGGGGGGGAGGATTTTATTTTTATTCTTAATTTTTTTTTTAGTTTTTTTTTTGTGCGTGTGTTTTTATTTATCGTCGCGCTTTGAACTAGTCATTTTGGAGAGCCAGATAAGGTGATTATTAAAAACATAAAATAGTATTATTGTAGATCAGCATCTGTATGAGTGATAGATGATTACTATTCATTTAGTAGTTTGAGTATCGCATTTTTTGATTTAACAATTGGTAAGTACTATTTTAATTGGTAATGTTTATTAAAATTTTATACGTGGTCCAACTAGATGATTAAAAATTGGCGACTAATTAATTAGGATTTGTTTATATTCCTTTACCTTGTGCAGTCATATGATAAAATATGCAACTATTAAATATTAATAGAATGGTATGTTTATTTACTATATGTAAAACCAATATATTAAGTCAAAAGCTTCCGCTTATAACGTAAATAGTATCAGAGGAATCTGACCATCAAGTTGTCACTCAGTTTGAGATTTTGTTCTTCCATGCGCTTTATATTCGTCAGTTTGGCCAGGCAAGATCATTTGAAAGCAACACGCAACATGTTAATTGGCCAGTTATCTCTACACACCCAAGCTGGGAAGTTAATAATGTTTAAGATTATCAGTTATTTTCCCCAGGTGACTAAACAGTATTTATCGCTTCAAACAATGAGGTGACATTTATACTCTTCTCATACGATCTCATTGTAGAGCAATCTGGATCAAACTCGATATGAAAGAAAATAGAATTTACTTTCAAGGATCCCCTTTGACACCTCTTCCTGTCAACCAATAGCTATTAAAATACACGTTTATACAAGTGTTACTCCGCTGAAAATTCGATGCTTATCAGTTGATTGAAGATCACAATTTGGGCTATATCGTGTTTTAAAACATGTCACACAAACGTGTATTATTATAATTTTATCGTATGTTTTTGTTTATACTGAATTCGTTTAGCTCTATTGCGCGGATAGCTTAAAGCTTACATGAACCGCTCTCGAGCCGACTGCCTGAGTAGAACCAATACTGAGTGTTGTTTCATGAGAGACATCGGGTCAGGTTGGGGATCAAACTCGCAATCTCTGGCGTGAGCGGCCAACACTCTATGTCATGTGTTTTATGCATTGCAAACAAATAAATACACACGCGCACAAGCATAAATAAATAAACAAACATATAAATAAACGAATAAATATGTGACCTTTTGCAGTGGGATACCTCTGTGTGGAAACTCCATTAAAAGGCCTTCTATGAGACACATTTGTGAATCGCACAAAAGACTTTTGAAAACGACGAAAAAAACAAACAACGTACGGTACAATACACGTATTAACAGTATAATACCCATTCAACACAAACATAGTCAATGTATTTACACGTTAACTTGGCAGACTTTTATTAACACCGGCAACAATTAAATTTACATTTTAATTAAAGTATAATTTTTGTTGAATTAATTCGTCTGAAAATGTCTCCAATTTATTTGAGAGTGCATGAGGTTATAGCTGAGGGAACGTGAAACAAATGTAATGTTTATGAGTTAAATAGTATATATATAGAAGGATAATAATGTTGTATCGAGGCTTTCTTTAACATATTGAAGGGAAATGTATGTATATATGACAGACAGACAGACAGACAGACAGACAGACAGACAGACAGATAATTTTCAGACCAAACGTGTTTATCTAGATTATGTTATAACACCTCAAATATAATATATGCCTTACCGAAAATAAAATCGAAACAATGCAAGACAAGTAACTAATGGGTGAAATATTATTTAACATATGTTATAGCATTCGATCGTTTTATACGTTTGTCTTACCGAAATCGAAAATGCAAGACGAAAGGTAACTGGCAAGCAGGATAGTGGACATAAATGATATGGTAATATGTGATCAAATGGAACTTAATGTAAAATGATATTATACAAGCCCTACCTACCCCCCCCCCCCCCCCCCCCCCCCACACACACACACATACATACATGGCGATTTGTATAAAAAGGCGCGCACGTCTGTTAATATCTTGATGGTCGGTACTGGTTACAGAAGCTCTGTGTTCAAATACGACCGATGTGTATAAAAAGGCGCGCACGTCTGTTAATATCTTGATGGTCGGTACTGGTAACAGAAGCTCTGTGTTCAAATACGACCGATGTGTATAAAAAGGCCCGCACGTCTGTTAATATCTTAATGGTCGGTACTGGTTACAGAAGCTCTGTGTTCAAATACGACCGATGTGTATAAAAAGGCGCGCACATCTGTTAATATCTTGATGGTCGGTACTGGTTACAGAAGCTCTGTGTTCAAATACGACCGATGTGTATAAAAAGGCGCGCACGTCTGTTAATATCTTGATGGTCGGTACTGGTAACAGAAGCTCTGTGTTCAAATACGACCGATGTGTATAAAAAGGCGCGCACGTCTGTTAATATCGTGATGGTCGGTAGTGGTTACAGAAGCTCTGTGTTCAAATACGACCGATGTGTATAAAAAAGCGCGCACGTCTGTTAATATCTTGATGGTCGGTACTGGTTACAGAAGCTCTGTGTTCAAATACGACCGATGTGTATAAAAAGGCGCGCACGTCTGTTAATATCTTGATGGTTGGTACTGGTAACAGAAGCTCTGTGTTCAAATACGACCGATGTGTATAAAAAGGCGCGCACGTCTGTTAATATCTTGATGGTCGGTACTGGTAACAGAAGTTCTATATTCAAATACGACCGATGTGTAGAAAAAGGTGCGCACATCTGTTAATATCTTGATGATCGGTACTGGTTACAGAAGCTCTGTGTTCAAATACGACCTATGTGTATAAAAAGGCCCGCACGTCTGTTAATATATTGATGGTAGGTACTGGTAACAGAAGTTCTATATTCAAATACGACCGATGTGTATAAAAAGGCGCGCACATCTGTTAATATCTTGATGGTCGGTACTGGTTACAGAAGCTCTGTGTTCAAATACGACCGATGTGTATAAAAAAGGCGCACACGTCTGTTAATATCTTGATGGTCGGTACTGGTTACAGAAGCTCTGTGTTCAAACACGACCGATGTGTATAAAAAAGGCGCACACGTCTGTTAATATCTTGATGGTCGGTACTGGTTACAGAAGCTCTGTGTTCAAATACGACCGATGTGTATAAAAAGGCGCGCACGTCTGTTAATATCTTGATGGTCGGTACTGGTTACAGAAGCTCTGTGTTCAAATACGACCGATGTGTATAAAAAGGCGCGCACGTCTGTTAATATCTTGATGGTCGGTACAGGTTACAGAAGCTCTGTGTTCAAATACGACCGATGTGTATAAAAAGGCGCGCACGTCTGTTAATATCTTGATGGTCGGTACTGGTTACAGAAGCTCTGTGTTCAAATACGACCGATGTGTATAAAAAGGCGCGCACATCTGTTAATATCTTGATGGTCGGTACTGGTAACAAAAGCTCTGTGTTCAAATACGACCGATGTGTATAAAAAGGCGCGCACGTCTGTTAATATCTTGATGGTCGGTACTGGTAACAGAAGCTCTATATTCAAATACGACCGATGTGTATAAAAAGGCCCGCACGTCTGTTAATAGCTTGATGGTCGGTACTGTTAACAGAAGTTCTATATTCAAATACGACCGATGTGTATAAAAAGGCCCGCACATCTGTTAATATCTTGATGGTCGGTACTGGTTACAGAAGCTCTGTGTTCAAATACGACCGATGTGTATAAAAAGGCGCGTACGTCTGTTAATATCGTGATGGTCGGTAGTGGTTACAGAAGCTCTGTGTTCAAATACGACCGATGTGTATAAAATGGCGCGCACGTCTGTTAATATCTTGATGGTCGGTACTGGTAACAGAAGTTCTATATTCAAATACGACCGATGTGTATAAAAAGGCGCGCACATTTGTTAATATCTTGATGGTCGGTACTGGTAACAGAAGCTCTATATTCAAATACGACCGATGCGTATAAAAAGGCGCGCACGTCTGTTAATATCTTGATGGTCCGTACTGGTAACAGAAGGTCTTTATTCAAATACGACCGATGTGTATAAAAAGGCGCGCACGTCTATTAATATTTTGATGGTAGGTACTGGTAACAGAAACTCTGTATTCAAATAAGACCGATGTGTATAAAAAGGCGCGCACGTCTGTTAATATCTTGATGGTAGGTACTGGTAACAGAAACTCTGTATTCAAATACGACCGATTTGTATAAAAAGGCGTGCACGTCTGTTAATATCTTGATGGTCGGTACTGGTAACACAAGATCTATATTCAAATACGACCGATGTGTATAAAAAGGCACGCACGTCTGTTAATATCTTGATGGTCGGTACTGGTAACAGAAGCTCTGTGTTCAAATACGACCGATGTGTATAAAAAGGCGCGCACGTCTGTTAATATCTTGATGGTCGGTACTGGTAACAGAAGTTCTATATTCAAATACGACCGATGTGTAGAAAAAGGTGCGCACATCTGTTAATATCTTGATGATCGGTACTAGTTACAGAAGCTCTGTGTTCAAATACGACCGATGTGTATAAAAAGGCCCGCACGTCTGTTAATATATTGATGGTAGGTACTGGTAACAGAAGTTCTATATTCAAATACGACCGATGTGTATAAAAAGGCGCGCACATCTGTTAATATCTTGATGGTCGGTACTGGTTACAGAAGCTCTGTGTTCAAATACGACCGATGTGTATAAAAAAGGCGCACACGTCTGTTAATATCTTGATGGTCGGTACTGGTTACAGAAGCTCTGTGTTCAAATACGACCGATGTGTATAAAAAGGCGCGCACGTCTGTTAATATCTTGATGGTCGGTACAGGTTACAGAAGCTCTGTGTTCAAATACGACCGATGTGTATAAAAAGGCGCGCACGTCTGTTAATATCTTGATGGTCGGTACTGGTTACAGAAGCTCTGTGTTCAAAGTCGACCGTTGTGTATCAAAAGGCGCGCACGTCTATTAATATCTTGATGGTCGGTACTGGTAACAAAAGCTCTGTGTTCAAATACGACCGATGTGTATAAAAAGGCGCGCACGTCTGTTAATATCTAGATGGTCGGTACTGGTAACAGAAGCTCTATATTCAAATACGACCGATGTGTATAAAAAGGCGCGCACGTCTGTTAATAGCTTAATGGTCGGTACTGGTAACAGAAGTTCTATATTCAAATACGACCGATGTGTATAAAAAGGCCCGCACATCTGTTAATATCTTGATGGTCGGTACTGGTTACAGAAGCTCTGTGTTCAAATACGACCGATGTGTATAAAAAAGGCGCGCACGTCTGTTAATATCTTGATGGTCGGTACTGGTAACAGAAGTTCTATATTCAAATACAACCGATGTGTATAAAAAGGCACGCACATTTGTTAATATCTTGATGGTCGGTACTGGTAACAGAAGCTCTATATTCAAATACGACCGATGTGTATAAAAAGGCGCGCACGTCTGTTAATATCTTGATGATCGGTACTGGTAACAGAAGCTCTTTATTCAAATACGACCGATGTGTATAAAAAGGCGCGCACGTCTGTTAATATCTTGATGGTAGGTACTGGTAACAGAAACTCTGTATTCAAATACGACCGATGTGTATAAAAAGGCGCGCACGTCTGTTAATATCTTGATGGTAGGTACTGGTAACAGAAACTCTGTATTCAAATACAACCGATGTGTATAAAAAGGCGTGCACGTCTGTTAATATCTTGATGGTCGGTACTGGTAACACAAAATCTATATTCAAATACGACCGATGTGTATAAAAAAGCACGCACGTCTGTTAATATCTTGATGGTCGGTACTAGTAACAGAAGTTTTATATTCAAATACGACCGATGCGTATAAAAAGGCGCGCATGTCTGTTAATATCTTGATGGTCGGTACAGGTAACAGAAGCTCTATATTCAAATACAACCGATGTGTATAAAAAGGCGTGTACGTCTGTTAATATCTTGATGGTCGGTACAGGTTACAGAAGCTCTGTGTTCAAATACGACCGATGTGTATACAAAGGCGCGCACGTCTGTTAATATCTTGATGGTCGGTACTGGTTACAGAAGCTCTGTGTTCAAATACGACCGATGTGTATAAAAAGGCGCGCACGTCTGTTAATATCTTGATGGTCGGTACTGGTAACAAAAGCTCTGTGTTCAAATACGACCGATGTGTATAAAAAGGCGTGCACGTCTGTTAATATCTTGATGGTCGGTACTAGTAACAGAAGCTCTATATTCAAATACGACCGATGTGTATAAAAAGGCGCGCACGTCTGTTAATAGCTTGATGGTCGGTACTGGTAACAGAAGTTCTATATTCAAATACGACCGATGTGTATAAAAAGGCCCGCACATCTGTTAATATCTTGATGGTCGGTACTGGTTACAGAAGCTCTGTGTTCAAATACGACCGATGTGTATAAAAAGGCGCGCACGTCCGTTAATATCGTGATGGTCGGTAGTGGTTACAGAAGCTCTGTGTTCAAATACGACCGATGTGTATAAAAAGGCCCGCACATCTGTTAATATCTTGATGATCGGTACTGGTTACAGAAGCTCTGTGTTCAAATACGACCGATGTGTATAAAAAGGCCCGCACGTCTGTTAATATATTGATGGTAGATACTGGTAACAGAAGTTCTATATTCAAATACGACCGATGTGTATAAAAAGGCGCGCACATCTGTTAATATCTTGATGGTCGGTACTGGTTACAGAAGCTCTGTGTTCAAATACGACTGATGTGTATAAAAAAGGCGCACACGTCTGTTAATATCTTGATGGTCGGTACAGGTTACAGAAGCTCTGTGTTCAAATACGACCGATGTGTATAAAAAGGCGCGCACGTCTGTTAATATCTTGATGGTCGGTACAGGTTACAGAAGCTCTGTGTTCAAATACGACCGATGTGTATAAAAAGGCGCGCACGTGTGTTAATATCTTGATGGTCGGTACTGGTTACAGAAGCTCTGTGCTCAAATTCGACTGATGTGTATAAAAAGGCGCGCACGTCTGTTAATATCTTGATGGTCGGTACTGGTAACAAAAGCTCTGTGTTCAAATACGACCGATGTGTATAAAAAGGCGCGCACATCTGTTAATATCTTGATGGTCGGTACTGGTTACAGAAGCTCTGTGTTCAAATACGACCGATGTGTATAAAAAGGCGCGCACGTCTGTTAATATCTTGATGGTCGGTACTGGTAACAGAAGTTCTATATCCAAATACGACCGATGTGCATAAAAAGGCCCGCACATCTGTTAGTTTCTTGATGGTCGGTACTGGTTACAGAAGCTCTGTGTTCAAATACGACCGATGTGTATAAAAAGGCGCGTACGTCTGTTAATATCGTGATGGTCGGTAGTGGTTACAGAAGCTCTGTGTTCAAATACTACCGATGTGTATAAAAAGGCGCGCACGTCTGTTAATATCTTGATGGTCGGTACTGGTAACAGAAGTTCTATATTCAAATACGACCGATGTGTATAAAAAGGCGCGCACATTTGTTAATATCTTGATGGTCGGTACTGGTAACAGAAGCTCTATATTCAAATACGACCGATGCGTATAAAAAGGCGCGCACGTCTGTTAATATCTTGATGGTCGGTACTGGTAACAGAAGGTCTTTATTCAAATACGACCGATGTGTATAAAATGGCGCGCACGTCTGTTAATATTTTGATGGTAGGTACTGGTAACAGAAACTCTGTATTCAAATAAGACCGATGTGTATAAAAAGGCGCGCACGTCTGTTAATATCTTGATGGTAGGTACTGGTAACAGAAACTCTGTATTCAAATACGACCGATTTGTATAAAAAGGCGTGCACGTCTGTTAATATCTTGATGGTCGGTACTGGTAACACAAGATCTATATTCAAATACGACCGATGTGTATAAAAAGGCACGCACGTCTGTTAATATCTTGATGGTCGGTACTGGTAACAGAAGCTCTGTGTTCAAATACGACCGATGTGTATAAAAAGGCGCGCACGTCTGTTAATATCTTGATGGTCGGTACTGGTAACAGAAGTTCTATATTCAAATACGACCGATGTGTAGAAAAAGGTGCGCACATCTGTTAATATCTTGATGATCGGTACTAGTTACAGAAGCTCTGTGTTCAAATACGACCGATGTGTATAAAAAGGCCCGCACGTCTGTTAATATATTGATGGTAGGTACTGGTAACAGAAGTTCTATATTCAAATACGACCGATGTGTATAAAAAGGCGCGCACATCTGTTAATATCTTGATGGTCGGTACTGGTTACAGAAGCTCTGTGTTCAAATACGACCGATGTGTATAAAAAAGGCGCACACGTCTGTTAATATCTTGATGGTCGGTACTGGTTACAGAAGCTCTGTGTTCAAATACGACCGATGTGTATAAAAAGGCGCGCACGTCTGTTAATATCTTGATGGTCGGTACAGGTTATAGAAGCTCTGTGTTCAAATACGACCGATGTGTATAAAAAGGCACGCACGTCTGTTAATATCTTTATGGTCGGTACTGGTTACAGAAGCTCTGTGTTCAAATTCGACCGATGTGTATAAAAAGGCGCGCACGTCTGTTAATATCTTGATGGTCGGTACTGGTAACAAAAGCTCTGTGTTCAAATACGACCGATGTGTATAAAAAGGCGCGCACGTCTGTTAATAGCTTGATGGTCGGTACTGGTAACAGAAGTTCTATATTCAAATACGACCGATGTGTATAAAAAGGCCCGCACATCTGTTAATATCTTGATGGTCGGTACTGGTTACAGAAGCTCTGTGTTCAAATACGACCGATGTGTATAAAAAAGGCGCGCACGTCTGTTAATATCTTGATGGTCGGTACTGGTAACAGAAGCTCTATATTCAAAAACAACCGATGTGTATAAAAAGGCGCGCATGTCTGTGAATATCTTGACGGTCGGTACTGGTAACAGAAGATCTTTATTCAAATACGACCGATGTGTATACAGAGGCGCGCATGTCTGTTAATATCTTGATGGTCGGTACTGGTAACAGAGGCGCTCTATATTCAAATACGACCGATGTGTATAAAAAGGCGTGTACGTCTGTTAATATCTTAATGGTCGGTACAGGTTACAGAAGCTCTGTGTTCAAATACGACCGATGCGTATAAAAAGGCGCGCACGTCTGTTAATATCTTGATGGTCGGTACTGGTAACAGAAGCTCTATATTCAAATACGACCGATGTGTATAAAATGGCGCGCACGTCTCTTAATATTTTGATGGTAGGTACTGGTAACAGAAACTCTGTATTCAAATAAGACCGATGTGTATAAAAAGGCGCGCACGTCTGTTAATATCTTGATGGTAGGTACTGGTAACAGAAACTCTGTATTCAAATTCGACCGATTTGTATAAAAAGGCGTGCATGTCTGTTAATATCTTGATGGTCGGTACTGGTAACACAAGATCTATATTCAAATACGACCGATGTGTATAAAAAGGCACGCACGTCTGTTAATATCTTGATGGTCGGTACTGGTAACAGAAGCTCTGTGTTCAAATACGACCGATGTGTATAAAAAGGCGCGCACGTCTGTTAATATCTTGATGGTCGGTACTGGTAACAGAAGTTCTATATTCAAATACGACCGATGTGTAGAAAAAGGTGCGCACATCTGTTAATATCTTGATGATCGGTACTAGTTACAGAAGCTCTGTGTTCAAATACGACCGATGTGTATAAAAAGGCCCGCACGTCTGTTAATATATTGATGGTAGGTACTGGTAACAGAAGTTCTATATTCAAATACGACCGATGTGTATAAAAAGGCGCGCACATCTGTTAATATCTTGATGGTCGGTACTGGTTACAGAAGCTCTGTGTTCAAATACGACCGATGTGTATAAAAAAGGCGCACACGTCTGTTAATATCTTGATTGTCGGTACTGGTAACAGAAGCTCTGTGTTCAAATACGACCGATGTGTATAAAAAGGCGCGCACGTCTGTTAATATCTTGATGGTCGGTACAGGTTATAGAAGCTCTGTGTTCAAATACGACCGATGTGTATAAAAAGGCACGCACGTCTGTTAATATCTTGATGGTCGGTACTGGTTACAGAAGCTCTGTGTTCAAATTCGACCGATGTGTATAAAAAGGCGTGCACGTCTGTTAATATCTTGATGGTCGGTACTGGTAACAAAAGCTCTGTGTTCAAATACGACCGATGTGTATAAAAAGGCACGCACGTCTGTTAATATCTTGATGGTCGGTACTGGTAACAGAAGCTCTATATTCAAATACGACCGATGTGTATAAAAAGGCGCGCACGTCTGTTAATAGCTTGATGGTCGGTACTGGTAACAGAAGTTCTATATTCAAATACGACCGATGTGTATAAAAAGGCCCGCACATCTGTTAATATCTTGATGGTCGGTACTGGTTACAGAAGCTCTGTGTTCAAATACGACCGATGTGTATAAAAAAAGGCGCGCACGTCTGTTAATATCTTGATGGTCGGTACTGGTAACAGAAGCTCTATATTCAAAAACAACCGATGTGTATAAAAAGGCGCGCATGTCTGTGAATATCTTGACGGTCGGTACTGGTAACAGAAGATCTTTATTCAAATACGACCGATGTGTATACAGAGGCGCGCATGTCTGTTAATATCTTGATGGTCGGTACTGGTAACAGAGGCGCTCTATATTCAAATACGACCGATGTGTATAAAAAGGCGTGTACGTCTGTTCATATCTGAATGGTCGGTACAGGTTACAGAAGCTCTGTGTTCAAATACGACCGATGTGTATAAAAAGGCGCGCACGTCTGTTAATATCTTGATGGTCGGTACTGGTTACAGAAGCTCTGTGTTCAAATACGACCGATGTGTATAAAAAGGCGCGCACGTCTGTTAATAGCTTGATGGTCGGTACAGGTAACAGAAGTTTTATATTCAAATACGACCGATGTGTATAAAAAAGCCCGCACATCTGTTAATATCTTGATGGTCGGTACTGGTTACAGAAGCTCTGTGTTCAAATACGACCGATGTGTATAAAAAGGCGCGCACGTCTGTTAATATCGTGATGGTCGGTAGTGGTTACAGAAGCCCTGTGTTCAAATACGACCGATGTGTATAAAAAGGCCCGCACATCTGTTAATATCTTGATGATCGGTACTGGTTACAGAAGCTCTGTGTTCAAATACGACCGATGTGTATAAAAAGGCCCGCACGTCTGTTAATATATTGATGGTAGATACTGGTAACAGAAGTTCTATATTCAAATACGACCGATGTGTATAAAAAGGCGCGCACATTTGTTAATATCTTGATGGTCGGTACTGGTTACAGAAGCTCTGTGTTCAAATACGACTGATGTGTATAAAAAAGGCGCACACGTCTGTTAATATCTTGATGGTCGGTACAGGTTACAGAAGCTCTGTGTTCAAATACGACCGATGTGTATAAAAAGGCCCGCACGTCTGTTAATATCTTGATGGTCGGTACAGGTTACAGAAGCTCTGTGTTCAAATACGACCGATGTGTATAAAAAGGCGCGCACGTGTGTTAATATCTTGTTGGTCGGTACTGGTTACAGAAGCTCTGTGTTCAAATTCGACTGATGTGTATAAAAAGGCGCGCACGTCTGTTAATATCTTGATGGTCGGTACTGGTAACAAAAGCTCTGTGTTCAAATACGACGGATGTGTATAAAAAGGCGCGCACGTCTGTTAATATCTTGATGGTCGGTACTGGTAACAGAAGCTCTATATTCAAATACGACCGATGCGTATAAAAAGGCGCGCATGTCTGTTAATATCTTGATGGTCGGTACAGGTAACAGAAGCTCTATATTCAAATACAACCGATGTGTATAAAAAGGCCCGCACGTCTGTTAATATCTTGATGGTCGGTACAGGTTACAGAAGCTCTGTGTTCAAATACGACCGATGTGTATAAAAAGGCGCGCACGTGTGTTAATATCTTGTTGGTCGGTACTGGTTACAGAAGCTCTGTGTTCAAATTCGACTGATGTGTATAAAAAGGCGCGCACGTCTGTTAATATCTTGATGGTCGGTACTGGTAACAAAAGCTCTGTGTTCAAATACGACCGATGTGTATAAAAAGGCGCGCACGTCTGTTAATATCTTGATGGTCGGTACTGGTAACAGAAGCTCTATATTCAAATACGACCGATGCGTATAAAAAGGCGCGCATATCTGTTAATATCTTGATGGTCGGTACAGGTAACAGAAGCTCTATATTCAAATACAACCGATGTGTATAAAAAGGCGTGTACGTCTGTTAATATCTTGATGGTCGGTACTGGTAACAGAAGCTCTGTATTCAAATACGACCGATGTGTATAAAAAGGCACGCACGTCTGTTAATATCTTGATGGTTGGTACTGGTAACAGAAGTTCTATATTCAAATACGACCGATGCGTATAAAAAGGCACGCACGTCTGTTAATATCTTGATGGTCGGTACTGGTAACAGATGTTCTTTATTCAAATACGAACGATGTGTATAAAAAGGCGCGCATGTCTGTGAATATCTTGATGGTCGATACTGGTAACAGAAGCTCTATATTCAAATACGACCGATGCGTATAAAAAGGCGCGCACGTCTGTTATTATCTTGATGGTCGGTACAGGTATCAGAAGTTCTATATTCAAATCAACCGATGTGTACAAAAAGGTGCACATGTCTGTTAATATCCTGGTGGTCGGTACAGGTAACAGATGCTCTATATTCAAATACGACCGATGTGTACAAAAAGGCGCACATGTCTGTTAATATCTTGATGGTCGGTACGGGTAACAGAAGCTCTATATTAAAAAATAACCGATGTGTATAAAAAGGCGCGCATGTCTGTTAATATCTTGATGATCGGTACGGGTAACAGAAGTTCTATATTCAAATACGATCGATGTGTATAAAAAAGCGCGCATGTCTGTTAATATCTTGATGGTCGGCACTGGTAACAGAAGCTCAATATTCAAGTACGACCGATGTGTACAAAAAGGCGCACATGATTGTTAATATCCTGGTGGTCGGTACTGGTAACAGAAGCTCTATATTCAAAAACAACCGATGTGTATAAAAAGGCGCGCATGTCTGTGAATATCTTGACGGTCGGTACTGGTAACAGAAGATCTTTATTCAAATACGACCGATGTGTATACAGAGGCGCGCATGTCTGTTAATATCTTGATGGTCGGTACTGGTAACAGAGGCGCTCTATATTCAAATACGACCGATGTGTATAAAAAGGCGTGTACGTCTGTTAATATCTTAATGGTCGGTACAGGTTACAGAAGCTCTGTGTTCAAATACGACCGATGTGTATAAAAAGGCGCGCACGTCTGTTAATATCTTGATGGTCGGTACTGGTTACAGAAGCTCTGTGTTCAAATACGACCGATGTGTATAAAAAGGCGCGCACGTCTGTTAATATCTTGATGGTCGGTACTGGTAACAAAAGCTCTGTGTTCAAATACGACCGATGTGTATAAAAAGGCGTGCACGTCTGTTAATATCTTGATGGTCGGTACTGGTAACAGAAGCTCTATATTCAAATACGACCGATGTGTATAAAAAGGCCCGCAAGTCTGTTAATAGCTTGATGGTCGGTACTGGTAACAGAAGTTCTATATTCAAATACGACCGATGTGTATAAAAAGGCCCGCACATCTGTTAATATCTTGATGGTCGGTACTGGTTACAGAAGCTCTGTGTTCAAATACGACCGATGTGTATAAAAAGGCGCGCACGTCTGTTAATATCGTGATGGTCGGTAGTGGTTACAGAAGCTCTGTGTTCAAATACGACCGATGTGTATAAAAAGGTCCGCACATCTGTTAATATCTTGATGATCGGTACTGGTTACAGAAGCTCTGTGTTCAAATACGACCGATGTGTATAAAAAGGCCCGCACGTCTGTTAATATATTGATGGTAGATACTGGTAACAGAAGTTCTATATTCAAATACGACCGATGTGTATAAAAAGGCGCGCACATTTGTTAATATCTTGATGGTCGGTACTGGTTACAGAACTCTGTGTTCAAATACGACTGATGTGTATAAAAAAGGCGCACACGTCTGTTAATATCTTGATGGTCGGTACAGGTTACAGAAGCTCTGTGTTCAAATACGACCGATGTGTATAAAAAGGCCCGCACGTCTGTTAATATCTTGATGGTCGGTACAGGTTACAGAAGCTCTGTGTTCAAATACGACCGATGTGTATAAAAAGGCGCGCACGTGTGTTAATATCTTGATGGTCGGTACTGGTTACAGAAGCTCTGTGTTCAAATTCGACTGATGTGTATAAAAAGGCGCGCACGTCTGTTAATATCTTGATGGTCGGTACTGGTAACAAAAGCTCTGTGTTCAAATACGACCGATGTGTATAAAAAGGCGCGCACGTCTGTTTATATCTTGATGGTCGGTACTGGTAACAGAAGCTCTATATTCAAATACGACCGATGTGTATAAAAAGGCCCGCACGTCTTTTAATAGCTTGATGGTTGGTACTGGTAACAGAAGTTCTATATTCAAATACGACCGATGCGTATAAAAAGGCGCGCACGTCTGTTATTATCTTGATGGTCGGTACAGGTATCAGAAGTTCTATATTCAAATCAACCGATGTGTACAAAAAGGTGCACATGTCTGTTAATATCCTGGTGGTCGGTACAGGTAACAGATGCTCTATAATCAAATACGACCGATGTGTACAAAAAGGCGCACATGTCTGTTGATATCTTGATGGTCGGTACGGGTAACAGAAGCTCTATATTAAAAAACAACCGATGTGTATAAAAAGGCGCGCATGTCTGTTAATATCTTGATGATCGGTACGGGTAACAGAAGTTCTATATTCAAATACGATCGATGTGTATAAAAAAGCGCGCATGTCTGTTAATGTCTTGATGGTCGGCACTGGTAACAGAAGCTCTATATTCAAGTACGACCGATGTGTACAAAAAGGCGCACATGATTGTTAATATCCTGGTGGTCGGTACTGGTAACAGAAGCTCTATATTCAAAAACAACCGATGTGTATAAAAAGGCGCGCATGTCTGTGAATATCTTGACGGTCGGTACTGGTAACAGAAGATCTTTATTCAAATACGACCGATGTGTATACAGAGGCGCGCATGTCTGTTAATATCTTGATGGTCGGTACTGGTAACAGAGGCGCTCTATATTCAAATACGACCGATGTGTATAAAAAGGTGCGCATGTCTGTTAATATCTTGATGGTCGGTACTGGTAACAGAAGCTCTGTATTCAAATATGACCGATGTGTATAAAAAGGCGCGCACGTCTGTTAATATCTTGATGGTCGGTACTGGTAACAGAAGTTCTATATTCAAATACGACCGATGTGTATAAAAAGGCGAGCACATCTGTTAATATCTTGATGGTCGGTACTGGTAACAGAAGCTCTATATTCAAATACGACCGATGTGTATAAAAAGGCACGCATGTCTGTTAATATCCTGGTGGTAAGTACTGGTAACAGAAGCTCTGTATTCAAATACGACCGATGTGTCTTAAAAGGTACCGTATTTGTTAATATCTTGATGGTCGGTACTGGTAACAGAAGATCTATATTCAAATACGACCGATGCGTATAAAAAGGCGCGCAAGTCTGTTAATATCTTGATGGTCGGTACTGGTAACAGAAGTTCTATATTCAAATACGACCGATGTGTATAAAAAGGCGCGCACATCTGTTAATATCTTGATGGTCGGTACTGGTAACAGAAGCTCTATATTCAAATACGACCGATGTGTATAAAAAGGCGCGCATGTCTGTTAATATCCTGGTGGTAGGTATTGGTAACAGAAGCTCTGTATTCAAATACGACCGATGTGTCTTAAAGGGCACCGTATCTGTTAATATCTTGATGGTCGGTACTGGTAACAGAAGATCTATATTCAAATACGACCGATGCGTATAAAAAGGCGCGCACGTTTGTTAATATCTTGATGGTCGGTACTGGTAACAGAAGTTCTATATTCAAATACAACCGATGTGTATAAAAAGGTGCGTATGTCTGTTAATATCTTGATGGTCGGTACGGGTAACAGAAGATCTTTATTCAAATACGACCGATGTGTATAAAAAAAGCGCGCATGTCTGTGAATATCTTGACGGTCGGTACTGGTAACAGAAGCTCTATATTCAAATACGACCGATGTGTATAAAAAGGTGCGCATGTCTGTTAATATCTTGATGGTCGGTACTGGTAACAGAAGATCTTTATTCAAATTCGACCGATGTGTATAAAAAGGTGCGCATGTCTGTTAATATCTTGATGGTCGGTACTGGTAACAGAAGCTCTATATTCAATTACAACCGATGTGTATAAAAAGGCACGCATATTTGTTAATATCTTGATGGTCGGTACTGGTAACAGAAGATCTTTACTCAAATACGACCGATGTGTATAAAAAGGTGCGCATGTCTGTTAATATCTTGATGGTCGGTACTGGTAACAGAAGCTCTGTATTCAAATAAAACCGATGTGTATAAAAAGGCGCGCACGTCTGTTAATATATTGATGGTCGGTACTGGTAACAGAAGTTCTATATTCAAATACGACCAATGTGTATAAAAAGGCGCGCACATCTGTTAATATCTTGATGGTCGGTACTGGTAACAGAAGCTCTATATTCAAATACGACCGATGTGTATAAAAAGGTGCGCACGTCTGTTAATATCTTGATGGTAGGTACTGGTAACAGAATTTTTGTATTCAAATTCGACCGATGTGTATTAAAAGGCACCGTATCTGTTAATATCTTGATGGTCGGTACTGGTAACAGAATATCTATATTCAAATACAACCGATGTGTATAAAAAGGTGTGCACGTCTGTTAATATCTTGATGGTCGGTACTGGTAACACAAGATCTATATTCAAATACGACCGATGTGTATAAAAAGGCACGCGCGTCTGTTAATATCTTGATGGTCGGTACTGGTAACAGAAGTTCTATATTCAAATACGACCGATGCGTATAAAAAGGCGCGCATGTCTGTTAATATCTTAATGGTCGGTACTGGTAACAGAAGCTCTATATTCAAATACGACCGATGTGTAAAAAAAGGCGCGCATGTCTGTTAATATCCTGGTGGTCGGTACGGGTAACAGAAGCTCTATATTAAAAAACAACCGATGTGTATAAAAAGGTGCGAATGTCTGTTAATATATTGATGGTAGATACTGGTAACAGAAGTTCTATATTCAAATACGACCGATGTGTATAAAAAGGCGCGCACATTTGTTAATATCTTGATGGTCGGTACTGGTTACAGAAGCTCTGTGTTCAAATACGACTGATGTGTATAAAAAAGGCGCACACGTCTGTTAATATCTTGATGGTCGGTACTGGTAACAGATGCTCTATATTCAAATCAACCGATGTGTACAAAAAGGCGCACATGTCTGTTAATATCCTGGTGGTCGGTACTGGTAACAGAAGCTCTATACTCAAAAACAACCGATGCGTATAAAAAAGCGTGCATGTCTGTTAATATCTTGACGGTCAGTACTGGTAACAGAAGCTCTATATTCAAATACGACCGATGTGTATAAAAAGGCGCGCATGTCTGTTACTATCTTGATGGTCGGTACTGGTAACAGAAGCTCTATATTCAAATACGACCGATGTGTATAAAAAGGCATGCATGTCAGTTAATATCTTGATGGTCGGTACGGGTAACAGAAGATCTTTATTCAAATACGACCGATGTGTATAAAAAGGTGCGCATGTCTGTTAATATCTTGATGGTCGGTACTAGTAACAGAAGATCTTTATTCAAATACGACCGATGTGTATAAAAAGGCACGCATGTCTGTTAATATCTTGATGGTCGGTACTGGTTACAGAAGCTCTATATTCAAAAACAACCGATGTGTATAAAAAGGTGCGCATGTCTGTGAATATCTTGACGGTCGGTACTGGTAACAGAAGATCTTTATTCAAATACGACCGATGTGAATAAAAAGGCGTGCATGTCTGTTAATATCTTGATAGTCGGTACTGGTAACAGAAGCTCTATATTCAAATACAACCGATGTGTATAAAAAGGCACGCATGTCTGTTAATATCTTGATGGTCGGTACTGGTAACAGAAGCTCTGTATTCAAATATGACCGATGTGTATAAAAAAGCGCGCACGTCTGTTAATATCTTGATGGTCGGTACTGGTAACAGAAGTTCTATATTCAAATACGACCGATGTGTATAAAAAGGCGCGCACGTCTGTTAATATCTTGATGGTAGGAACGGGTAACAGAAGCTCTGTATTCAAATTCGACCGATGTGTCTTAAAAGGCACCGTATCTGTTAATATCTTGATGGTCGGTACTGGTAACAGAAGATCTATATTGAAATACGACCGATGCGTATAAAAAGGCGCACACGTCTGTTAATAGCTTGATGGTCGGTACTGGTAACAGAAGTTCTACATTCAAATACGACCGATGCGTATAAAAAGGCGCGCATGTCTGTTAATATCTTGATGGTCGGTACAGGTAACAGAAGCTCTATATTCAAATACGATCGATGTGTATAAAAAGGCGCACACATCTGTTAATATCTTGATGGTCGGTACTGGTAACAGATGCTCTATATTCAAATCAACCGATGTGTACAAAAAGGCGCACATGTCTGTTAATATCCTGGTGGTCGGTACTGGTAACACAAGATCTATATTCAAATACGACCGATGTGTATAAAAAGGCGCGCATGTCTGTTAGTATCTTGATGATCGTTACTGGTAACAGAAGCTCTATATTCAAATACGACCAATGTGTATAAAAAGGCGCGCATGTCTGTTAATATCTTGATGGTCGGTACTGGTAACAGAAGCTCTGAATTCATATTCGACCGATGTGTATTAAAAGGCACCGCATCTGTTAAAATCTTAATGGTCGGTACTGGTAACAGAAGCTCTGTATTCAAATATGACCGATGTGTATAAAAAGGTGCGCATGTCTATTAATATCTTGATGTTCGGTACTGGTAACAGAAGATCTGTATTCAAATATGACCGATGTGTATAAAAAGGTGCGCATGTCTGTTAATATCTTGATGGTCGGTACTGGTTACAGCAGCTCTGTATTCAAATATGACCGATGTGTATAAAAAGACACCGTATCTGTTAATATCTTGATGGTCGGTACTGGTAACAGAAGCTCTGTATTCAAATACGACCGATTTGTATAAAAAGGCGCGCACGTCTGTTAATATCTTGATGGTCGGTACTGGTAACAGAAGCTCTGTATTCAAATACGACCGATTTGTATAAAAAGGCGCGCACGTCTGTTAATATCTTGATGGTCGGTACTGGTAACAGAAGCTCTGTATTCAAATACGACCGATTTGTATAAAACGGCCCGCACGTATGTTAATATCTTGATGGTCGGTACTGGTAACAGAAGCTCTGTATTCAAATATGACCGATGTGTATAAAAAGGTCCGCATGTCTGTTAATATCTTGATGGTCGGTACGGGTAACAGAAGATCTGTATTCAAATACAACCGATGTGTATAAAAAGGCGCGCATGTCTGTTAATATCTTGATGGTCGGTACGGGTAACAGAAGATCTGTATTCAAATACAACCGATGTGTATAAAAAGGCGCGCACGTCTGTTAATATCTTGATGGTCGGTACTGGTAACAGAATCTCTGTATTCAAATACGACCGATTTGTATAAAACGGCCCGCACATAAGTTAATATCTTGATGGTCGGTACTGGTAACAGAAGCTCTGTATTCAAATATGACCGATGTGTATAAAAAGGTCCGCATGTCTGTTAATATCTTGATGGTCGGTACTGGTAACAGAAGTTCTATATTCAAATACGACCGATGTATATAAAAAGGTGTGCACGTCTGTTAATATCTTGATGGTCGGTACTGGTAACAGAAGTTCTATATTCAAATACAACCGATGTTTATAAAAAGGCGCGCATATTTGTTAATATCTTGATGGTCGGTACTGGTAACAGAAGATCTATATTCAAATACGAACGATGTGTATGAAAAGGCGCGCATACTTGTTATTATTTATGTGTTCTGTAAGTGTTACAGTAAAATTTAAAATTCAAATACTACCACTGTGTATAAAATGGCGGGAACATCTATTTATATTGTGTTTTTTTAGATCTACATATCTAAAAATAGGTCCATATAAAAAAAGAACGTAACGAAATAACTGGAATACGTCTAATACCAAAACCATCTTTTAGAGGACGGTACCGACAGATATATAGCCATCTCCTATGCTTTTGATATTTTTTTAACAATCACACAAACATACGAAGGATTTTGCCGACAGAAAAATAACACTTTCATGTGTTATTGATAGTTTTTTATCAATCCCACAAACACTTAATCCAAGTACGCAGACGGTTTTCACCGATAGAAAAACTAGCACTTTCATGTGTTTTTGATAATGTTTTAACAATCACACACACATATGAAGGCTTTTGTCGACAGAAAAGTAGCACTTCCATGTGTTATTAATAATACTCACTTATTAGACTACCCAGGTTATAATCGCACCCGCCGGTTGTCCAACACACCGAACATGACATGCTCCTTCCACCCATTACTACGCTACCTCCATTCTGTTGGCATTGCAGTCCTGGCCGAAAAAAAAACAAGTATTCAATATATTTCTTTATCATACCACGCAAACGGTATATCTCTTAAACAAATAGTGATGACTTAATCGTAGAATACGTGGGCAAATTGTTTAAGACACTGTCTCAATGATCATAGACCTCACTCAGCTGATGTGGCCGGTTCGAGCCCAGTTCAGTCCAAAATCCACATGCGAGTGCGAGAATGTTTGCCAGTTACTTTTAAAGGAAGATGGGTATTCGGATTCATTCTGCAGTCTTCCTGCACAACATATCTGGTTACCATGTGTAACCAATAATGTGATGAATATTCTTAAACTTAAAGCAAACAAAATGTGTATGGTAAAAATATAGTAGTAACGCAATCTGTTAAAAATGTATAAAATATAAAATTCAGATTTAATATAACAGTGCTGCTACCACGACCTACCTTTTGATATCCATGTTCCGATCCAAATATAAAATTGTGCGCATGTCTGTTAATATCTTGATGGTCGGTACAGGTAACAGAAGACCTATATATTCAATTACGACCGGTGTGTTTAATAAAGGGGCGCATATCTGTTAATATCTACGCGGCCGGTACGTGTAACGGGCGATTTAAATTCAAATATGACCGATGTGTAACAAATGGCGCGAAAATCTATTTATATTGTGTCGTTTAAAATCTACATATCTACAAATAGGTCCAAATAAAAAAATGACTGGTATACGTCTAATACACAAATCACCTTATAGAGGACGGTACCGACAGAAAAGTAGCCTTTTCTGGTGTTATTGATAACTTTTTTAACAGTCACACAAACATACAAATGATTTCAGACAGAAATGTAGTACTTTCATGTGTTATTGGTAATTTTTTACCAACTTCACAAACATACGAATGATTTTGCGGACAGAAAAGTAGCACTTTCATGTGTTATTGTAATGTTTAAACAATCCCACTAACACAAACACTTCATTCAAATACGAAGGATTTTCCCAACAAAACCAACGAAAATATAAACCGTCACCTATAAAACTTATATAATACAAAAACAACATTATCCAAGCCGCCATTGATAGGCATCAAACAAGTCGGAGAGATACAAGTCCATACGTTTCATATCAACCCAAACCTTAGTATTATATCCAAGTTCCATAATAAATCAATGTTGCATTTTTTCATTCTCAAACAAATATTTCATTCTGTATAAAATATAATTCAATTGCTACGAATATAAATATTGTTTGCGAAACCGTGTGGGTGTAGATGTGTGGTTTTAAAGTAATGACTATGTGCGTATTGGTTGTTTAAATTGTTTAACTAGATGCATTTAAAATTGTAATACTATAACAATTTGTGCAGTTTGAATAAATACAATGTTCCGTTCTTTAAAATTTAGCAGCGAAACAACGAAAACAGCGGTTTGCATATTATGTCGATTGATCACAACTCGCATTTGTCATGGACGCATGTTTTATACATAACGTATGACCGTTTAATGAAAATCAAATCGAAAACTAAAACGTTTTATTGGTTTCTTTAAATTAAAGTTTGAATTTTTAGTAATTGGGTAATCGCAACAGGCTATTTAAGATATTTAATCGATATATAATAACAACATCATGGGTTTAATAAATCTTTTTCATCTTTGACAAAACATGAAAATGAAATTAACATAAAATTCAATTAATGATTGTACAAAGTTCACAGTCCGATCCGGCACACTCAGTCTAATTGTCAATTCAGGAGTGGATTGTTCGAATCCCCAAAGTCTCTGTGATGAATGATTATGCATGTTTTTCAACGGACATGTGCCTTCCACCTTTGAATATGTAAAGACAGAGATAAGGTGCAACTAGTACTGGGTAACCGCCAAACTGATCAATCGCTTAATTCAGGAGTGATGAGTTCGAATCCCCAAAGTCTCTGTGATGATTGATTATGCATTTTTTTCGACGGACATGTGCCTTCCACCTTTAAATATGTAAAGACAGAGATAAGGTGCAACTAGTACTGGGTAACCGCCAAACTGATCAATCGCTAAATTCAAGAGTGATGAGTTCGAATCCCCAAACTCTCTGTGATGATTGATTATGCATTTTTTTTCGACGGACATGTGCCTTCCACCTTTGAATATGTAAGGACAGAGGTAAGGTGCGACTAGTACTGGGTAACCGCCAAACTGATCAATCGCTAAATTCAGGAGTGATAAGTTCGAATCCCCAAAGTCTCTGTGATGATTGATTATGCATTTTTTTTCGACGGACAAGTGCCTTCCACCTTTGAATATGTAATGACAAAGATAAGGTGCGACTAGTACTGGGTAACCGCCAAACTGATAAATTGCTAAATTCAGGAGTGGTAAGTTCGAATCCCCAAAGTCTCTGTGATGATTGATTATGCATTTTTTTCAACGGACATGTGCCTTCCACCTTTGAATATGTAAGGACAAAGATAAGGTGCGACTAGTACTGGGTAACCGCCAAACTGATAAATTGCTAAATTCAGGAGTGGTAAGTTCGAATCCCCAAAGTCTCTGTGATGACTGATTATGCATTTTTTCAACGGACAAGTGCCTTCCACCTTTGAATATGTAAGGACAGAGATAAGGTGCGACTAGTACTGGGTAACCGCCAATCTGATAAATTGCTAAATTCAGGAGTGATAAGTTCGAATCCCCCAAGTCTCTGTGATGACTGATTATGTATTTTTTCTACGGACATGTGCCTTCCACCTTTGCATATGTAAGGGCAGAGATAGGGTGCGTCTAGTACTGGTTCACCACCAGATTGATCAGTCGCTAAATTTAGGAGTGGTAAGTTCGAATCCCCGAAGTCTCTAATGATTGATCATGAACATGTTTATACGACCATATCTCTTCCACATTTAAATATGAAAAGTTAGAGATAAGGTGTGTCTAGTATCGTTGTTAAATAACGAAAAGAATGTACATACAAACAATTAGTTCAATAAGATAGTGAAAAATACGTACAACTCCAAAATGTGCATATATAGAAAACGCCGTATGCAAACCGCTGCCGTGGAAAAACAGTTCTTCTTATTATGTAATAAATTCATCTTGTTACAAAATTCGTAGACTAGAAAAAATCGCACGTGCGCCTATTAATATCTTATTGGAAAATGCCAATAAGTCTACTGATAGGTTGGATTCAATCGGATGCATATGACTTTCAATAGTTTAGTAGCAAATTCCAATAAAATACTGAATATATACTTCCAATTATATAAAACGAACGCGCAACTATAAACTTTAAGTACATTAAACATAAAATATATACACTGAAAGGAAAAAGAAAATATAAATTTTATTTTTTAAAATTATTTCATTATTGGCCAAGTTTATTCATGTGATGGAAAATTAACTGATTTTTTCTTATTGTTTTGCTTTGAAATGAATTAAATGTTTGTTTTTTTATTCATTAATATGATGAAATATAAATATACAAAACTTATATGCAAAACATTTATTGTTCCTTGACCTGTCGATTATAGGTAAGTATACTTTCTTTTTCCTTTCACTGTATATATATAAGTTTGTTTACCATTATGTCATAGTGCATATTACAAATATAAATCATGTATTTACTGTAAAAGATATGTGTTTTGCCATTAACGTCGGTTTTAACCATTATTTAGTTTAAACACGATATGTGTGCATTGGAAAGCTCCACACTGAAGTAACATACCGCATACACCTAGAATAAAACCCTACCAAGTCATATTATAATGATAGCGATTCGACCCGTCCTAAAACGCTGGATTTTGAGCGCTTTGTTTAATAGACAAACTTTATTTAATTAAGCAAATATTGTTTTCGATAAAAAAAAGTGTACTTCGGCCTAATTAAGAAAGCGTGTCCAAAGACTGAATATTTGTACATGGCATGTTATTGAACATTTTATTTCGTAATGTCCACTGTGACATAATAGTCAGCATGCAAATAAGGCAAACATTGTAAACAACTGATAAAAGGCCATTCTTAAAAAAGGTCCGTTTTTTTGGTTCCGACCTGAAAATTGTCCATGTGTATATGTGGGAAGATTATTTTGTTTTTGCCAGAGTTCGATATTTCAGTGACAATAAGACGCCTTGAAAGTCAATCAAAAGTTTGGGTATGTGCAATTTGAGCGGGTAGGTAGGAGCACGGCAAACAAACATTTAATTTAAGAACGACCTAGCAAAACAAGAAATTCGCAGCTTGGTAAAATTTAGAATAACTCTATTTCAATAGCAATAACCATCTTCTATAAGTTTCAGTATTCATAAATATTCTTATATTGTTTTTGAATTGAATAAGCTATATTAAGTGTGATTCATTGCTAATTGGCGTATGAAATGTCAAAATAAGGTATTAAATTGTTTAAAACCAAAATCGTAATTAGAGTAGTTATAAAGCTACCAAGTGTACGGCATTCGAAATTGTATGGATTCTGGAACGGATTTGTTCAATGGCCATGTTAGCTCAGTGGATAGACACCATGGAAGTATTCGGAGATTAGCTTGTTCGAATCCATATCGGTTCGTTGTACTTGTAGGAGCACGACCTGCTCTTGAGAGTGGAAGTATATCGATTCCGGGCGTGTTTTAACTCGGTGTCGTAGCACTCTGCAAATGTTCGAATATATGCAGGTTTGAACCCATGCCGGGTGTCATTTCTCTCCTCCATTTGTATTTCTACATTAGTTAATAAGGTAAATAGCGTTGTAAGGTACTATAATGGCCGTGTAGTCAAAATAATAATCAGATATCATGCACCGACCCTTCGAGTTTCAGACGTCAAATTATGAGATTTTTATTTATATAGAATTATAATTCAATAAGGTGTTTCTGTTGCTAAATAAAGTGGATCTATTCCAAAATGTATTTGAATATGTAAATAAGATATTTGAGTCTGGTTAAAATACTCAGACTCAAAAGGTTGATGAAATAAACGAAAGTGTATTCATAGTAACGATACCAGTCTGACGATCTTCAAGCGTCGTCTTCTGTGCTATGCACGGGTAAAGTTAGCCTGGAATAAACATCCTCTGTCTGTCTGAATATACACACTGTAACATGTCCAAGTTACACTTTATATTGTTTTTATACGGAGCGCCAAAATGGAGAACCGCAATTTCTGATGTCTCAGTTCACAATTCGTTATGCACACAAATAGTCCGTACGCAGTTTTCCCTTTTCGCAAACGAATAAATTACATAAGTTCAACACATGTAATGGAATATAAAACCATTTGTCCATGATACACTAAAACCATGCGTCCACACACGCATAATGTGCATTTTAACATACATTTGTCCACAACGTCATTACTTGTACACTCGTTCATGCATAAGCCTGTATTTGCAAATCACCAGAATCCGAAAGTAGGGAAGCACCTGAAAACAGAAATAAACATTTTCAAATTACACTGTAAAACTCTGACTGCAGGGAAAAGCAAATATATATGGTGTGTTTTATAGTAATTATGTTGTTTGATTGCACAAATCTGAATCATAATGCATTTCCATTTGCATATTCAATAAGAAAATATCTGGAAAAAAATGTCTTGGAACTTACCTAAACTTATTTACTGCAATATTATATAAATGTTACTATTGCAAAAATATATATTTTAAATTGATTTGTGGCTATATTAATTAACTGGTGAGTGTCACATGAACCCCCCCCCCCCCCCCCCCCCCTCCACCCCAAATGGTCTGAATATAACAATATATTTTATAATAAGTAGGGATTTAAATGTATGAATGCCTGTCAAGAGTTATGGACTGACGTTTCAGACTAGACATTGTGTGTATAAGTTTTTATTTATCCTCGCGCTTTGAACAAGTCATTTTGGCGAGCATCAGACTAGACACGCAATTTCATGTAGTTTTAAAGTGTGACCTTGACATTTGTGTGACCTTGACATCTGATGTAAATGTCTGATTATTTCTACAGATAAATGCAGGTTGACACTTCATGACATGTTGATCACTTGTGTCGAGATATTTTGAAATCCCTCATGTATATATTTAATCTTTATTTCAGTCTCATCTATGTACATCGCAATAACAATAACATTAATATCATACAGTATATGTATATAGCCATTCAAATATATGAATTACAAGAGACTATCATACAATGCAAAATACAATTGTTTATTCACATAATAAGACTATGTGTAATGCTGCAAATCGATTTATTAAAAATGTATTAAGATAAACAACATTTTAAAATTCTGACAAGAAAAAAAAGCACTAGTGCGCAATATAAAAAAAATCTTAAAGTATCGACTATCCCCTCTGATCAGATAAAAAAAGAACTGATTTGCAGCATACACATAGGAGTTGATAAAAAGGTAACCTTATACATATAAAACAAAAAATGCATTATTTACAGAGGTAAAATGCACGTCTTTGTAATATGTTAAAACAGGTTTTGGCACAAACACGAATCAAAGAAGAGTGGGAAAATAAAAATACTGTCTTATCAACATTTGACAAATTATTAAAATTATCATTAATTGCAGCTGCTTTTTCAAATAAAATATTTCTAAGATCATTATAAAGATGACATTCTAAAATAACATGGCTTTCATCTTCCACTGTGTTACAAAAGGGATATTTTCTATCTTCTAATTTGAGATTGTCATATCTACCGGTCTCAATTCTTATTGGGGCAACACCACAACGAAACTTACTAAAAGCAGACCTGTGCTTTAAAGGTAATATAATTTTACAATAATTTTCAACTTCAAAATGAGATTTAAATAAGCGGTAGGTGCGTAGTTTGTTTCGTCCTTTACCAGAAATACTGTCCATTCACCTTATAGATGAAAACCAATCACTGGTATAAAATCCGTAACTGTCTTTGTGACGTCATCAACAAGAGTACGCATAGGGATGTTAACATTAATATTTGAAAACTGTTGAAGATTTAGTGATATAAATTGTTTTTTCACCATATACATCCAATTTTTACAAGAAACATTAGCTTTTAAGTAACAACAGAGTGCAATCCGTTTATTGAGTCTACTTTCATTCATAGATGATAGGCGACACCAGTATGTAGAAATAGTTTTCCATTGACGAACAATAGTAGGTTGCCATGCCATTTCACCAACAATAGCTGAATTTGACGTATATTTGCCAACCCCCAAAAAGAATCGCATAGCACGATTATGAACAGCATCAATTCATGAAAATGATTTACAACCCCATATTGCAGCCCCATAATTAATTACAGGCCATACAATGGAGTCATAAAGTTTTGTATATACATTATAAGACCAAGATAAGACAAAGTTACAGACCAGACATGAAATATCAAACAAACTAAAATTGTGTGACAAAGTTACAGTCTGGACTTGAAATCTCAAACAGACTCAAAGTGTTGTCAAACAAATTCAAAGTGTGACCTATTACAAAATTAACTGAAAGTGTGACATTGCCATTTGAAGAAATGTTTGGAGTATTACACATGACACTTCTTTATGTCATGTTGATCAACTGAGCCAAATGAATAACAAAGTTTAAGACTCAAAGTGTTGTCAAACAAATTCAAATAGAAAGGCATAATGATTTCCAGTTAGTGCACTAAAACGCATCAATCATACACCCCGCATTTGCCTTTTAATTGCAGTCAGAAATTGCCAGTTAGCCGGAACCTGGCTCCTGTTTCACCAACATATACTTAAATACTTAAAAACTTAAATATAAGAAAAGCAGCCATGTGATCATGATTTTAGACTGGTTCCAGTAAAACTGCATATTGTGTCATTGATATTGATTATATAATAGATAAATAACCAGTCAAAACTTAGTTAAGTTTTTAAGTATTTAAGTTAAATGTTGGTGAAACAGAAGCCTGGACTGGTTTTAGTACCATTCCAATCCCATAAGGCACTATAAATTACAAACTTTACCACATTCGACGTAATTGTAACGAATGATAACTCTGCGAATTAGTGCTGGAAAATGGCCGATCAGGTTAAGTTTACACCTCAATCCCATAAGGCAACATTTTGAAAAGCAATGGCGACCTCCTTATGGCGAATGCAAATCTTTTAGTCAATTTCTTAAGCTTATTCGGCATAATTAAAAAGGCTTAGCTGTGTAGAAATAAAACAAGAGTGCAAAGTAGTCAATATATGCTCGTAACAAGCCGACCTGAATCATTATAAATGACGGACTGACGGACGAACAGGTGGGTGAACGGACGAACGGACAGGTTGGCAGACAGACAGGTGGTGGAAATGCGGTCGTTCGTTCGGGCAGGCGGGCGGTGTGGAAGCAGGAACGCAGTCAGTCAGATGCCTGGCAGACAGGCGGAATGAATGAATGAATGAATGAATGAATGAATGAATGAATGAATGAATGAATGAATGAATGAATGAATAGGGTTTTACTTGTACATCGTCTGGTATTGCATTAGTAAAGCATGCACCGTCTTCTTGCGATTTCTTCATAGATGAACACAAGGGAATGAAGACGCATGTATAAAAGTGGTACTGTACGTGTGTTGGATGCAATATTTTAAACTGATTGCCAATCGTATCAAATTAAGTGAACTGTACTTTATTTTACAATAAACAAGTGTACCTTATATTATATAAAGTAAAGTAAAGTTTTTGTTTATTATGGTGTCACCCATATTGAAAGGGCCAGCCACACTCGGTTTATGAGACATCTCTATGCTGTACACAGCTACTTCCCAAAAGCTATCATCACCAGGCGTCATGCTGTTAGACGTTCGGTACCCCTCAATTTTACTAGCTACTGGGTGAGCAACCGGTCGCATCAGAAAAAATCCAAGTGCTTCCACCGGGATTCGAGCCTTCGACCACCCGCTTCCGAGGCGGACGCCTTAACCACTAATGGATAATATATTTTAGAGAGGTCTCACCTATCTTCCATATATGTAGATTGATTTTGTCTCATCAATATTTATATAAAATTTCCATTTTAAAATACAACATGTAATCACTTTGTTTTACTAACACACAGTTATGGGTGGGACCTAATATTTTATTTAATAGGCAAACATAAAAATATCGCTGCTTGGTTTATACATGTAGCATTAGGACTGGGCCTTCTTTTCGTTCTGTTGTCCTTCCTGGCAGAATGATCTGAATCGCCACCTCAAGTAAATTTACCTCTCACAGTTAAGGTCATGGGTTCGAGCTCAGTTCTGTTGCGAAAGTTTGCCGACATGCGCTACTAATGACTTCATAACCAAACAAGTTTGGTCAAAATCGGAGGATAACTTTAGGAGGAGTATTCCAGAATCGTTTATCATCAAAAATAACTAAAGAGCCATGGATAGGCCTAAAATCGATGGGCTAAACACGATGATGAAATGTTAACCTAGACTAATTGCGGATCTCAACCCCAACTCAGTCCCCATCCCCAATAAACTCCAATATTTTATTGAAATCCACTTCATTTCTACTGAAAAACATGCGTTACCGTTCAGATTTTGTGTTGTGCTCCTGAACGCGCTCACTCCGGACAAAAAAACAAATGGGACGTATGGATAGTCAGAAGAAGGACGCGCAAGCCCCCTAAATTGAAGTTGTTCTAGGAATAGCGTGTGAGAGGGATTATTGGGTGGTTTTGCGCCACTTATGGCCGTTTTTTAATCGCATGTTAAAAGAACGTACGAAACTTGTAAAAAAATGTGTCGTCTGGAGATGCACTTAGGTCATGAATGACTGTTCAATGTTGAGTAGGACAATTTTCTTCTATAAATACATTTAATTTCAGTATAAAGGTGTTAAAATAATTAAAATACATATTAAATCAAATAAAAACATAAGTTTACCTTGAAATTCTTCTTTACGCTGTTCAAGACAGGCTTTCGGGCGACTGGTTTATGAAAAGGGTGCGACTGAATGTGAAACTTTGCAGACGAACATTCCCCTGACGTCAGCCTGTCACTCATCATGTAGATTTCACTCAGCCTACTTTTCATCTAAGGGAGGTAATTCATACTGTCTTCAACATTTCAATGGAACTTTTATTGTTATTTTGTCATGATTTTATTATATTCACATGAAACCGCTATGAACAATAATGCTTTTTGTGTTGAAAATAAAAGATTCTATATGCTAGTACACAATCGTATCTCAGCTACATGGGTACATTCGTAAAGCCGATGTCATGGACGTAGGAGCGTTTCAGTTATTGGGAGGACCAACCTAAAGAGAGCGTGTATGAGAATGTATGATTAAGTATATGCTTCCCACACTCCCAAAATCTGAACATGCCCCCCCCCCCCGGCTCCTACGCCTATGGATGCTCATTGCAGGGACAAGGGGCAATATACGATTAATATATATATATATATATATACCACGGTATTTTATTATATGATGGTGTTACCGTTTTTCGATCACTTAAGAATCGCCGTAAAATATGTCACTGCAAAACGGCTGTTGACTTTAAATGCTTATATATTACGTTTAAACAGCTATAAAATAATACTTTCCTACCCAAAAAGATAATAAATATATGCCCTTTGCCCTCATAATTCACGCTAGATCAAGGTGACCCTGCTATACTTCCACCAAAATGGTGTCACCGAATTTCGATCACATGGCAGTATGGTGTAATGTGTCAAACTAAAATGACACGAGGCTGTAGAAGTAGTAAATAAATGAAATTAGATACAACTGCACTTGCTTTTTCACATGAGAGAATATTTCTCAATGGATATATTTCATAACTGTCAATTCACTGAACAGCATGATGTTTAATTTTTGTAATTCTATTTTAACATATATATATAGTAACAATTGAAACACTGATAAAAAATAAAATATATTTTTTAAACGTTATTAATGCATCCTTATATATCCACCATCTCTTATACACGTATAAAAAAATATTTTCAATTATTTTTTTTCTACATTTAACATGGGCTTCTGTTCTAACACATTTCTATAAGAATGGTAATTCTCTATATTTTCTAACTACGGTCAAACCTTTGTAAGTTGCCACCTCTGTTATGCAGCCTCCTGTCTTAAGCAACTATTTTTTTCTATTTCCCATTTCTATGCTTTCAGGGTAAATTAACCTGTATTAAGCAACAACCTGTCTTAAAAGGTCGATTTTGCTACTTCCCTTGACTGGCTGCTTAAGACATGTTCGACTGTAGTTGATATTTATAGTTTTTGGTACCACACAGTATAAGCATGCTCCAAGCAATACAAGTTATGGACAACTTTCGTTAAATAGCTATAAAACAATGTAATTTCATAATGCGATATCAAACCATGTTTGCTGAAAACTGATGCAATACAGGTCATGGTCAAGGTAAAAAACTATAAAATACTTTAACGTAAATAAATGCGGACGCAAATGCGGACACCAAGGTAAGCACACAATATTAAAGTATTTAACGAAAGTTGTCCATAACTTGTATTGCTTGAAGCATGCTTATACTGTGTGGTACCATATACAATATCAGGGACCAGTTTCACTGAACATTCCAAGCTGAGATTTTCCTCCAACTCAAAATTCTCGATTTCTCTAAATCATTACTCGAACTAATTAGAAATAACCTCACATAACTAAAGTTGGAACACATCTTTACTCATTAGAAAAAGATAACATGTCAAATGACCAATGTAAATGTAGTTGTAGCATTTCAAAGTTGTGTGTTGAGAAAAATCTCATGTCAAGATGTTTAGTGAAACTGGGGCCAGAAGTTGGTAGTAATTGAAAATACTTACTATTAGTGAATAGAAATAGGTTGCTGAGCGCGTGGCCCAGTGGGAGAGGATCGGATCCAAGATCGGAGGTCCAATGCTTCATCACGGCTACGGTGAGCAAGACACTTTATCCGCAAATGCTTAGTACACAGGAAGAATTCAAGCGAGATTTGTTTAACCCTTTACTTCATATAGACGCCTTTGGACACCTCTAATATCGAAAGCATTAATTCACCCCGTATCAGCAATGGGTGAATTATGTTTATATTAACTGACAGAGTGGAAAACAGTGCAGGAAATGTTCAGATTGCTCGTTATGAGCAATCTGAACTCTTCCTGCACTGTTTTCAAAGGCCTTCTGAGATTGGTGTGGGAATATGTGTATCTATGGAGTAAAGGGTTAAGCTGTAAGAACTTGTTTTACTATCGGAGTAAATATAAATAAGTTTAAAACATGAATAAAGGTACACGTGTGTACGATAATACTGGTGATATAATTATGTACCATATATAAGGGTTGCTATAATTAAATTCAAGGTCACTCTGTCTCTTTTATAACCGTAATAATTTTATTTATTTATAGTAACACAAAATAATCAATCTTTATCTTTAATAAAATAAACTATATCAAAGTATATCATAATTTGTAAAAAATCATTAAAATCATTCATCTGTTATATTTTTACACATTAAACTTCACACACACACACACACACACACACACACACACACACACACACACACATTCATACATACATACATACACACATACACACACACACACACATACATACATACATACCTATATACATATAATATCTACGCGCACGCTCTATTCGAATGTTGTTAAGATCATGCTTTCTACACAGGTAAAAATGTCACGTATGTTTAACAAATGTTTTGTCGAACATATGTTAAACGTATGTTTAACATATGTTTTACATGCGTTTTGGTTAACATACGTTTCAAAACATATGTTTAACATACGTAAAGAAACATATGATAATCAGAAACGCACGTTAAACATACGTTTACAGAAACATATGTTAAACGCATGTTAAACGTACGTTTGACATATGTGATTCAATTCATATGTTTAACATACGTTAAAGTGAATATATAATTATTGCGCTAAAATGCTCCACAGCACATGGCACTCACTATTTTTGGAAATATCACTAGCAGAGCCAGAGGCAGGGTCCAATTTAAGTACGAGAATCATAAATACATGTCTGACAATCAAAAACATAGTAAAACATACGTTTACATCAACATATGTTAAACGCATGTGAAACATACGTTTGTCATATGTGTTTCAATTCATACATTTAAAATATGTTAAAAAAATCCTATATAATTATTGCGCTAAAAAAAACACAACAACATTTAGGACATATTGTTTTAGGGAATAACACTAGAACAGGCAGAGGCTAATTTAAAAAAAAATCATGTTGCATATTATTCATATATGTTAACAAAACCATATGTAAACATATGTGTGTCATACATATGTTTAATCCAAATGATTTAATTCATTTACATGTATAACTGATAAATTATCACAGCTGACACGAGATATAAAAGGAACCAGCAAAATTTTCCCAATATTTTATTGTTTTTCTTCTGTAGTATAGCCACAATATAATAATCATCCAAGTAGACACCATCTAGGTAGTTTCAAATTAATGGAGTGTTATATCATGTCCAATATTTAATTAGTCCTCCTCTTCATACTTCACATTGCTGGTATACTCGAATGTAACTGTTGAAACAGCTTCACAACTGAAATAAAGTATAAAATATTCTTAATTGTATATATATAACTAGATCTGTTTTATTGTGAAGCTATCAAATATAATGGCATCTTTTATTTCCTTTTGTGAAATAGAGGGCCTCACTGAAGATCATATGAATTAAAGAATATATCTAAATGTCAAGTATTACCTACTTCTATAAACTTTGGCATATCAATCAATACATAAAAATAATTAATCAAACAAAATTGTAAATATCTTTATTAAAAAAATAATTAAGAATTAAAATTTAAGCAGTAGATCTACCTGATTATCATGGTACTGTGGCTTCTGTACAAGGTTGTACTTTCGGTTTTGCACTATCCCATTTTCACCTCTACCAAATGTGTATTTACATCGGTTCACTAACACACACTATGCAATAAAGTGTTTATTTGAATCCTTTAATTACTTTTGTCAGAGATATGCCTATATGGTTCCACAGATTAAATATTGTCAATCAACCTCGATGTTTCCTGTTTCCTGGTATTTTTCAAGGTAAAGGTCGGCACTGGCTTACTCAGACTAAATAAACCGTAAAACAGCTAAATATGTAAAACTGTAAAATCTGAACATTTGAACAAAGATCATTTGCGGGATTTTTTTTATGATGAAGTCACTCGCCTTTAAAGAAATACAAGGTAAGTACAAGAATGTATAGATATTTTTAAAATTAAATGTAAATCATATGTAAAGTTTTCATATATATTTTCTATTATTTTTATTACAACAATATCTTTTTTTTTTCTAAAAAAAAGTGGGTGAACATCTTTAGGACGAAAATTGATTTGTGTGCTAGAGTTACTTCCCTTGTTGTGAACGCACAGAGAAGAAGTTTTATGAGTTTATAATCTGGTATATTTAATAATACTCATCGTTTTTAATGATATTTAGCGGTTAGTATTATGTTAATGTATATCAATGTAGTTATAGATATACATCAGTACGCTATGCAACTTTTGGAATTGGAAATATTTTCATTTTAAACCATAAACCTTACCCCACCCACTGTTACTTTGTATGTTCAATAATTATAATTTTAGTTTGCAATATTATTTTTAGAACATGTTCTTATGTTAATTGTATGGTGACTATTTCTTAAATATTTTAACTGGAGACAATGTAAAGAATTTCTTGCCATCTAATTGATATATTGAACTGGGACCATGCACAGGCAATTTTCCAGTCAGTGACACAGGCCCTATCTTGATATAGCGTTTGGATAGCTATACAATATATAGTAAATAATGGAAAGGTAGGACACTTCTTAAAGACATATCTGGTGTGAAGGGAGAAACCACGGGACATTTAGTAAGTAAATAAAACAAGATTTCAGATGAAATTTTGTCTCACTAAAGTCTATCTAGAAAACATTGAATAAACAAATGTTAATTTAGACAGCCAGAATATAGTTAGCCACTGAACGGATTGTTGTGAGACTTCAGTAGACCACAGTCCTGCTTATTACCTCGATCACTAGACTTAAAGGCAATGTCAAAGGATTTTTATTCTTTATCAGTGTTTTCTCAAGAGCGCGTTTCTTGTGTTTGTGATGCAATTGAATCTCATTTGTCGCAATCAAGTTTGTTCATTGTGTCCTCTATGATGCAACCTTAAAAATACAGAAATTCAAACTACACAGATTTGTTTTGGCAAGGGGGTTTCAGAATTATTATTTTTACGCTGCTAGCAGTGTTGAGAAATCACATGGTATGATTCATGGTAGCCCGATATAAATATGTGAACCTTTTTGGAAAGCAATGAGGGAGATTGGGTTTTGAAATGAGGGGGATTGGATGGAAATGAGGGAAAACAATTTTCGCGGCATAAAATTTGAAAATATTGTCATTTCGGTACAATTTTACATAATTTCTTAATAATACAAGTATATTAAACCATAACAGATGGTGTTTTGTCATAATATATAGAGAATATACAGTGTTTTCTCCAGAGCACGTTTGTTGTGTTTTTGACGCAATTAAATCTCATTTGACGCAATCAAATTTGTTCTGTGCGTTCACTATGACACAACCTTATAAATACAGAAATTCAAATTACGCATATTTGTTTCGGCAAGCTGGTTTCAGAGTTAGTTTTACAATGCTAGCTGTTTTGGCAGATCACATGGTCTGATTCCGGGAAACCCTGGTCACGCGGTTCTACTAAGTTATCTAAACACTCAAATTGGTTATTATACCCCTGACAAACGAAGTTTTGAGGGGGTATATTGGAGTCACCCTGAGGTTGGTCTGTCGGTCTGTCCGTTGCAATTTTCCTTGTCCGGAGCATCACTTGAAAAGTACTGGATGGAATTTCATCAAACGTCATACAATGGTAGAATATAATGAGAGGAAGTGCAGTGTACAAGAAACATAACTCTATTCTTGCTAATTACAGAGTTATTGCCCTTTGATATTTTTTCTTGTCCGGAGCATAACTTGAAAAGTACCGGATGGAATTTCATCAAGCTTCATACAATGGTAGAATATAATGAGAGGAAGTGCAGTGTACAGGAAACATAACTCTATTCTTGCTAATTACAGAGTTATTGCCCTTGGATATATTTCCCTTGTCCAGAGCATTACCTTTAAAGTACCGGATGGAATTTCATCAAACTTCATACAATGGTAGAATATAATGACAGGAAGTGCAGTGTACAAGAAACATAACTCTATTCTTGCTAATTACAGAGTTATTGCCCTTTGATATATTTCCCTTGTCTGGTGCATTACTTTTAAAGTACTGGATGGAATTTCATCAAACTTCATACAATGGTAGAATATAATGAGAGGAAGTGCAGTGTACAAGAAACATAACTCTATTATTGCTAATTACAGAGTTATTGCCCTTTGATATTTTTTCTTGTCCGGAGCATAACTTGAAAAGTACCTGATGGAATTTCATCAAGTTTCATACAATGGTAGAATATAATGAGAGGAAATGCAGTGTACAAGAAACATAAAATGTGGAAATCATGAAACTTATCTAGAAATTTGTTTGAAATGTACGGACGTTACTCTATCTGAAAACCTTTTTATTTTGTTTTCTATAAGGTATCGAGACGCGCATGGGCAACATTTTAATACCAGTTTAAACATAGGCCGGTCCATGTTTTTACGCCGTTTATATTTCTTTAATGGACGTTTAAAAGGTTATGGAAAAAAGAAAATAAACTTTTAGAAAATTATATTTATTTTGAAAAACTTATTTTTGTTAAGTTACCATTAAAATGTTGTAATATTAAGGTAACATTACTCTAAAATGAGTCTAGCTATGAACCAGAAGAGAAATGGTTTTGGGAAAAAGAAACAACAAAGTTTTGTTTTCCAAAGAGTATAATGCTTAGTAATGGTAAACATGAAGCTCAGCTGAAATATAAGATGAAATGATTATAGTGTTTTTCATTATAAATAGTTAGGGCCATGGTGATCGAGCTGAGGCCATAACATTTGAAAAGTTGATGACCCGGTGGCCATTATCATAAAAATTGTCGTTGGGAAGGAAAAGACAACTAGTTTCAGGTGTTGTAACTTGTTGGGCCAGAAGTGAAGTTGTTTATTTCAGTTTGAATTTTGATTTTAAAATTTGTGTGAAATAGGAGGTAAAACTGTTGAAGTAAAATATGTCATTTTCACCTGTATTTATTCAAGTTGATTAAGTTTAAAACTAGTCAATGATGACCCCCAGATTTTTAGTTAGTGGGTCATCAAACTAAATAAGCTGGATAAAACACTGCTTTACTATATTCATTTAGCCTCAATTTAATTTTTGTGATTTTTCTGGCATACCGTCTTAAAATGTTGTATCAAAGTTTGTAAACTATTCTCTAGATTGAATGCTTAATAAGTTATTATCAACTGTAAACAGTCATATAAAGTGTACAATTTGCTAACACATGTAGTATACAAATTATCTGTTGTTTCAGCTTTAACAGCTTATACTAGAACTGGAGGCGTTTTACAAAGGAAGAGATCTTAAAAGACCCCCAAATTCTATATGGACCTGGTAATCTAGCTGTAATGGTCCAAAATCTGTATGCCTCACCAGTGACAATGTCTTTGAAAAAGGTAGGAAAAATTATCGTATTGATTAATATTCCTGGTATTATAAATGAAAAACAGTATTGAATTTAATAATAAGTTTGCATCTTAAATCTCTCCATTTTATTCAAAACATCGAGGTATATCATCCGGATAGAAAGGTATTTGATTTATTGTTAATCATTTGTTCAATTTAAGAACTGGTAGAAGTCAATATTTTTGCATGATGTTTACCTTAGCTAGGACTGTAAGTTAACTGAGTGATATATCAAACTGATATCTTTAACTAGTCAAATCAGATAATCAGTGTCTTAGATGTGTCCCTTTTGCTAGATGGACACTTCAAAATGGAACGCTTTGTCTATTGTCACATGATTACAATCTACTACATGATGTTCCATATGTGTTTCAAATCGCCAATACGTCTTGTATTGTGTATGCCATATTTCAGAAGTTATATTTCAGACCTTGCTGATGTTTCATGTAAAAAAACAGTGAAAACTCATTCATAATTTAAGATTGGAATATAGCTCAGAATGGCTGAAAAGCCATCTCCTGCAATCTAAATTTAAAAAATTTTCGATGACAGAGGCCACTTGGACCACCCCTCTTGTACTTTACCCAAAACTTGCGCCATTGGCGCTTGTTTCTTGCCGGTGGCACTCACAAGTTGGATACTGCTACTTCTTAATTTAGTAGTTATTCTTTGAAATATTTTGACAACCCTGGTTTCTACTGGTCAAAGACCAACAGGGCTTATGTCCTGATAAATTTTCTGTTTTCCATTAACCATTTTCTTTTAGACATGATAGCACTTTCATTTAGGCTTAGACCATATATATTTTACATGTAGCATTGAATGGATGTTCCCTAAAAGATTTGTTTAAGTCTGGTGGAGTCAAATTTGAGGCTGCCACAGGGGTCACTGTTTTACATAGGGAAAATGTTGTAGACGCGATACCACCTTCATTTTTCATTGAATCTTAACAAAACTTGCACAGCAGTTTAACTGTTATATTACCATAAGATCTTGGACAAGGTCTTGAACCAGCATTATTCAACCACAAATGCCCCGACGACAAGGCTTATATAGGCACATTTTAAGCGAAATTTTAAAATACATTTTCTCTGAAAGCTCGAGTCTTTAATGTTTTACGTGTAGCATTGTATGGTGGTCTCCTAAAAGATTTGTTGAAACAAAACTTACAAAAACATTGTCTCTGAAATGTACATATGTCCATTTGTTGTCAGTAGAGCAATTCAGGCTCTCTTGGACCCCTTGTTCATTCATACATTTTATTTCCATATAATAATTTTAGTTTTTTTATATTTTAATGAAAAATGATGATGGGTACAGATGAGAAAATAACAAAAAGCCTTATTTCTTATGACTGAATAGACTTATGTGAATGTATTTTGGTGAGATTTGTTGTTGCTGTCATGACGGTGAATACCTATGTGTATTTCATGGTCCCCACCCCCATGAGGTCTTAGGGGCGGGGCCAAAACAGTCAAATTCAAGGTAGACTTTAAGAATCTTCTTACTATTATAGGAAGCACTCGGAAACAAATTGTCAGCATGATTATTAATGACTTTACGTCCTTTATAAAATTTGTGAATTTCATGCTCCTGGGTCTCACGGTTGGGTCTGGGGGCGGGGCCTACTTAACTAAATCTTTATTTATGAGAAATTGACAAAAAACGTTATTTCTTATGACTGAATACACTTATGCAAATGTTTTTTGGATAATCAGGTGACCGTTAAAGCCCATAGGCTTCTTGTATACATTATATGTAATGTTTATACATGCATAATTATTTATTTTCCAGTGACAAACTGGTATGGAACATTGCTGAGAAGTAAGACATGGAATAATATAGCTTAGTTGGAAGAAAAGTAAACCTGGAAATAGATGGTACAGTTATATCCCTTAAACCTGAAGACAACAAGTGACAAAATCATACACTGAAGTTCAAAATTACATTCTGATGAGATGTCAGTCATACACATGAACTTTTTTTCGGAAATATGCTGTTGTCCCGACTGATATTGCTATGATAATGGAGAAATTAAATGGAGTTTACAGATTATTTGCTACATATGTTATGAGAAGGAAGTATTTACAAAAAGGAAAATGCAGACTAACAACATTGTGAAGCTCCTGTTGGAAGACAACAATTACTGTGACTGATTTAAGAATCTAGTATGTAAAAGTGAACCATCAATGAAAGAAATCTGCTTTTCTCATCATGATTGATATAAATGTGCTTAGATTTATTTCATTGTTCATTATTATTTGCTCTCATGAGCCAAAAGCTCTTGAGTTATTATGTGATCAGCTTGTGTCAGTCATATTATTTTATTTGTCTTTTAATCTTTCACCTTTGCTATCTATGGTAGTTTTTGTCTAGAGCATGCAATGAAAGACACAGTGTTTACAATATAATGAATTATGATGTCTGTCCCATTGAGTACAATGATTAACAGATTTATTTGATAATATTTAACTTTTAAACAAATTTTAAAAGGATTCATGGAGGGAAGTAAAAAATAAATGAATACATCAGATAGATGTACAAATAGATTGTATAGATTTGTAATATTTTTGAAATATTAAGTTAGTGTCATACCTTTTTCATAATTTGTTTGTATGGCATTTTATGCCTTATAAGCTCACCTTGCCAAAGGCTTTAAATGAGCTATAATTCTAATCACTTTTTGTCCATCTGTCTGTCAACAATTTCTATAAATGACATTTCTGATACCGCTGGGGAGATTTTCACCAAAATAAGTATGAACGCTTCAAGCATTCTTACATCAAGCTTCTCAAGTTTGTTAAAGTTACCGATTGATCTAATGTTAAAAATGAGTTTTCATATGTTTTACATATTTTTAAAGCATGCATTAGAACCTATGTCAAACATACATAGTAGTATTTTCATGAAAAACATACATATTTAAACGTATGTAAACGTGCGTGGTACTATTTCCAAGAAAAAAATATGTACTCAAACGTATGTTAAACATGCGTGGTACTATGTTCATGAAAAACGTATGTATTGGAACATATGTTAAACGCATGGGAAACATGTTTGACATGCGTGGTACTATTTATATGAATAACATACGTATTGTAACGTATGTTAAACGTATAGCCAGAAACGTATGTTAAACGCATGTGGTACTATTTATATGTAAACGTATGTTTTGGCATCTACGTTAAACATATGTTTTACATACGTTAAACGTATGGCCAGAAACGTATGTTAAACGCGCATGGTACTATTTATATATAAACGTATGTTTTGGCACGTACGTTAATATGTTTAACATGCGTGGCATTTTTACCTGTGTACAGGATAGTATGCACTCTATCAGCTGCGCAACTAGGGCCAACGGTGTGACATTTTCTAATTTTAACTAAAAACACTTAAAATGGATAAACAAACACCAAATCTACTTTTAACTTTCATACATTTTATATATAGTTTAAACATACATATTCATCTGTTTGTTAAATACACATTACATACATATGTTTAACATGCGTGGTACTATTTATGTGAAAAACGTATGTACTCTAACATATGTTTAACTTACATTAATATGTTTAACATGCTTGGTACTATTTATATGAAAAATGTATGTATTCTAACATATGTTAAATGTATGTTATAGTTAACATGCGTGGTACTATTTATATGAAAAACGTACGTATTGTAACGTACGTTAAACATATGTTAAACATGCGTGGTACTATTTATATAAAAAACGTACGTATTGTAACGTATGTTAAACGTACGTTAAACATATGTTTAACATGCGTGGTACTATTCATATGAAAACATACGTTTTGACCGTACGTTAAACATATGCTTAACATACGTTAAACGTATGTCCAGAAACGTATGTTAAACACGCATGGTACTATTTATATGTAAACGTATGTTTTGGCACGTACGTTTAACATACGTTTAACGTACGTTTAACATGCGTGGCATTTTTACCTGTGTATCCCTGTGAATTTTACCCAAGGGACCCGACCTCAATAAACTAATTGGGGACCACCATGTAATGCTATATAAAAATGCCTTGCACAACCAGAGAAAATGTGTTTGAAGTGTGATTGCTTATAAGCCCTATGGCGGGGCATTTATGACCGACTCACGCTGGTCGGAGATCGATTGGTTATACATCTGCTGTAAAAGTTGGTTTAGATTCAATCAATATGAGGGTGCTATCGGTCTTCAAGCAATCGAACGTTAACAGACGGACGACGGACAATTTACCATGACATGAGCAGTGCTGGGCTTTTGCCAATAGAGCTAAAAAAATAAAAACAATTTAAAAAAGTATAGCTTTTAGGTGACAATTTTTATAAATATATATTTTTTTCAACTTATGTCCTTTTTAAGGATAAAAAATGAATTAGAGGAAATGTTTATCTCAAAATACTTAAGGGGAAAATATGAAGGAGAATTGTTTTTAAAACAATACTTACATTAACAAAAGTACATATTTATGAATGTTTTTATTATAACAAACTTAAAGATAATATTTGTTTTATATTTACACTAAGAGTTATTTCTATATATTTTAATTTATCGGTTTCCTCGTAATATATATTTTTTCTCATATGGTAATTCTCTGATATATATTTAATTTTCAAAAATATGTATTGCTATTGAGACACATTAACGTTGAAGTTCTAACCTGGCTAGCGTTTTAGGTCGAACTGGCGTCACGTGTTCGACGGCACGGAACAGCTGATGCAAGCACTGGTTTGTGGACTTGATTTACACCCTTGAACATTTAAGAAAAGTAATAAATTTCCACAACCATCTCACATTTGATAGCTTCCTATATTAGCCACTCTTTGAACAATCTCTAAGACTTTATTTTATGATCAATTTTGACAAAAGAATATGAGTGACAGTATTAAAGTATATTGTGTTTATTTCATGGTGCGGTTTCGTTGACCTTTAGTATATATATATATGCACATGCAGAATTATAAAGTTTCAGCAAAACATTTCATTTTTTCAATGTTTCCACCATATGCATGGTGTTTAGTGGGCCCACTCTTACCATTACTTATGTAGCACCATGGATGCACGCTTTCGCTGCTGATAATTTGACTGAAATAATGAAAATTATAAAATTATAATTATAAATATTAAATGGATATGATAAATCCATTAAGATTAAACTCTTAACCTACCTTGTAATGTCGGACGTGTTAAATTTGTGCGCACAAAGAATTTCATAAAAAAGTGCTCATACAACGATCTAAAACATTTTGATATTAGAAAAAAAGTGTTAACGTAATGTACGTGTTTCGGAATATTAGTGTATTTAAGGGTATACATTTCAGGACTTTTATTTAAGAGTAAGCGATGTCTTTTTTCTACAAATCCTTCGTCTATTTGGAATTGTCTAAGTTCATATAAGAAAAGACCACTCAGTAGAGGGGTCAGGGTTATGACACCCTGGCTTTGGAAAAAGTGTTAACGTGATATACGTGTTTCGGAATATTATTGTATTGGAGGATATACATTTCAGGACTTTTATTTAAGAGTAAGCGATGTTTTTTCTATATATCCTTTGTCTATTTGAAATTGTTCATATAAGAAAAAAACCATCTCAGTAGAGGGGTCACGTTTAATTCATCAATACAGAGCTTCGGGGCATAACGGAACTTACCACGCAGTTGGACTGTATATAGCGGGATTGTGTCCTAAAACCAATCAATGTTTCAGCTCACAGTGGCTAACGCGGAACGCGTTGAGTATTTATAGATTCAACTTTGATTTCAAAGTATTAACCTGAAATCGTAAAAAAATATGTACTTAATAGTGAGCCGCAAGTGATCATTAGAACTTTTCTAAATGGAGATTATAGCGGACAATTTAACGGAACTCGAGCCAGTATATATTGACCACGATACAGAGGTCAAAGTTCCCGTTGCAACATTTATTAAAATTGCAAACACACTAAACTTAAGTGTATCGCCAATGCTTATAATACAAACACAAGTTTTTCTGTTAAACCTACGTTGCATCAAGATTCTAGTGCGGATCTTACGGAATATAATCTCCTTTGATCGAGTGCTAATAGACTATCAGCAGTCAGAATCAAATCTCGACCACACTCGCGTGATGTTATTTGAAGTGAGTCGGATGATTTCCCCTTTGATACCAACTGTGATTTGAAGCGCCGCGCGAACACACGAAATGGTGATTCGGCAGCCATTAAACTGGCCCAAGATATCCACAATGTATTGTCGGTAATCGAAGGTGCTGATGTGTCCTGTCTAAAAGAGCTAATAAGTACATCCAAGAAATCTTCCCGTGTCCAAATGTAGTGTTCGAACCCAGTCACAATCAACTTCAACCGAAAGATGTACATTCCAACCAGAAATGAACTTAAATACATAGTTTCTTCCCTGCAGGCATATATGTTACTTATGAAACAACGACACGCACTGAACGTGTGCACATCTTCACAAGACTCGTTGGCGGCTTTTTAATTGAGCCAGAGTTAAAAAATTGTTGACTCTGAGCAACGGATACATGTACAAGATATATGAGTTGTGCATTGAATCCCAAATAATTTTCGAGGGGTGACATTTGGGCCGGCAAGAAAAGCTATTTCACTACATTTAGTCATTGTTCCAATAATAAAGCTATACATGAATCGAAATTTCTAAGTAAGCCCACTTATTTTGAAAGAGGGGGTAACTATGATGAGTGGAGAGCAAGGAGTATTAAGAGTTTCTTTTCCTTGGAAAATTATATGGCGAGAGCTGTTATTTATTTATCACATGATAATGTTTAAAAATATTAAAAATAAATGATAATTGATAAACCCACCCTCCCAGACCCATCATTTGTTCTGTTGCTGTCATTTTTATTACTTATTTCAGCATCAAGAAATGGATATGCATATCATTATAGCATTCAGTGACCCATTTCATATTAATGGCATGGCTGGTACTAAGATCTCTATGTGATGGGCGTTGCTGCAGGGACATATAAAACAGGCTAGAGAACTACGCATGAGCGATGGAGGGCCATTTTTCCCTCAAAGAAAATGAGTGAATGAACATTTAAAAACATACGTCTATATTTAAAGTATTACCGATTGTCCGGGGTATCTATATAATAGTCATTACCGAGTTTTCGGAATGTACATCTGGTTATATCCGATTGTCCGAATACAATTCTCATTTCCAATTATCAGGAATGAATTAGATGTCCGAGTGTCTAAAAAAATATACATTATGACTGCTGTCAAAAATATCAGATTACTTTTTTAGACTGTCCGGTATATAATTTTGTATATGAATACTCTTAGATACATTCATGAATACTCAATAGAAATAACCAGCCAGTTTAATGTCCAGTTTCTGCCAAACAAATTATGAAATATAATGATAATAGTTTATTAATGTTTTGTTGTATTTCAATTCCCCCTCTTTTCATAATAAGGAAGAAAGCAATCGGTTTGATTTCTCTTTTCAGTTCTTAATACATAATATATAAAATATATCATTAAGTTTTACATATATATCGCTTGTAACAGACATAAATATCAATAACTAACTGATTCTGACAATTATCATATACCCACACGAGTGACCAAGAAAAGCAACTCTTAAAAACTCCCGTACTCTTCACTTATCGTAGTTATCCCCCTTTTCAAAATAAAAGTACGCTCTGTGTATAGCTCCATTATTTTCGTCTGTTACGTATATTTAGTTGCACCAATTCGTATTTAGTTTCATTCACACAAACGATTTCTTAAAATAGATTTAAATATACATGTGCTTTTGTTGACGATCTGAGTCATAAAAAATGTGCGATCAAAATGAAAATGAGCTTTATAACAGATCAGTGAGGAAAAAAAATATTCAGATATGTTATACATATATTAAAAAAGGCTTTGTGGTAAAAAAAGAATAGAAAATTGTATATGAAATCAAAATAAAGTGATTGTTTCATTTAAGTATTCCATCCATAATACTCAATTTTTAAAAACTAAAAAAAAATTACCGTATATTCTTTCAGTTTTGGTGTATTTTATAAGCATACCCCCTCTCTGTCCAAAGTACATTGTGACTCATGTCTGTCATATTCATCTGGTTATTGTTTTAATAATTTCTTGCAAAATATCTATTGTTATATACTAGTAAGTAGACAAAACATTGGCAATTACAAATATAGCAAGAATATTTCATTACAGGATCAGGAAAAAATGTATGTTAGATCTGCATATTCATTTATGTTATAAAATGTGCATTTTACATGTCACTTTAAAATATAACATATTGCCATAAGTAATCCTGACTAATCAACTGATAATACAAAACTATCAATATATTAAACCTTTAAACATATTATTAAACATATCTAGATAGAGGTATAAAAAGGAGCAAGTATCGTTGTGATGCCGGACTGCACTCCTGAGATCTAGATAGAGGTATAAACAGGAGCCAGTATCGTGGTGATGCCGGACTGGGTCCCTGAGATCTAGATAGAGGTATAAACAGGAGCCAGTATCGTGGTGATGCCGGACTGGGTTCCTGAGATCTAGATAGAGATATAAACAGGAGCCAGTATCGTGGTGATGCCGGCCTGCATTACTGAGATCTAGATAGAGATATAAACAGGAGCCAGTATCGTGATGATGCCGGACTGGGTCCCTGAGATCTAGATAGAGGTATAAACAGGAGCCAGTATCGTGGTGATGCCGGACTGCGTTCCTGAGATCTAGATAGAGATATAAACAGGAGCCAGTATCGTGATGATGCCAGACTGGGTTCCTGAGATCTAGATAGAGATATAAACAGGAGCCAGTATCGTGGTGATGCCGGACTGGGTTCCTGAGATCTAGATAGAGATATAAACAGGAGCCAGTATCGTGGTGATGCCGGCCTGCATTACTGAGATCTAGATAGAGGTATAAACAAAAGCAAGTATCGTGATGATGCTGGACTGGGTCCCTGAGATCTAGATAGAGGTATAAACAGGAGCCAGTATCGTGGTGATGCCGGACTGCGTTCCTGAGATCTAGATAGAGATATAAACAGGAGCCAGTATCGTGGTGATGCCGGACTGGGTCCCTGACATCTAGATAGAGATATAAACAGGAGCCAGTATCGTGGTGATGCCGGACTGCGTTCCTGAGATCTAGATAGAGGTATAAACAGGACCCAGTATCGTGGTGATGCCGGACTGCGTTCCTGAGATCTAGATAGAGATATAAACAGGAGCCAGTATCGTGGTGATGCCGGACTGCGTTCCTGAGATCTAGATAGAGATATAAACAGGAGCAAGTATCGTGATGATGCCGGACTGGGTCCCTGACATCTAGATAGAGATATAAACAGGAGCAAGTATTGTGGTGATGCCGGACTGCGTTCCTGACATCTAGATAGAGATATAAACAGGAACAAGTATCGTGGTGATGCCGGACTGGGTCCCTGAGATCTAGATAGAGATATAAACAGGAGCCAGTATCGTGGTGATGCCGGACTGCGTTCCTGAGATCTAGATAGAGATATAAACAGGAGCATGTATTGTGATGATGCCGGACTGCGTTCCTGAGATCTAGATAGAGGTATAAACAGGAGCAAGTATCGTGGTGATGCCGGACTGCGTTCCTGAGATCTAGATAGAGATATAAACAGGAGCCAGTATCGTGGTGATGCCGGACTGGGTTCCTGAGATCTAGATAGAGGTATAAACAGGAGCCAGTATCGTGGTGATGCCGGACTGGGTTCCTGAGATCTAGATAGAGATATAAACAGGAGCCAGTATCGTGGTGATGCCGGACTGCGTTCCTGAGATCTAGATAGAGATATAAACAGGAACAAGTATCGTGGTGATGCCAGACTGCGTTCCTGAGATCTAGATAGAGATATAAACAGGAGCCAGTATCGTGATGATGCCAGACTGCGTTCCTGAGATCTAGATAGAGATATAAACAGGAGCAAATATCGTGGTGATGCCGGACTGCGTTCCTGAGATCTAGATAGAGATATAAACAGGAGCCAGTATCGTGATGATGCCGGACTGGGTTCCTGAGATCTAGATAGAGATATAAACAGGAGCAAGTACCTTTATGGAGTATGCAATCAATTCAACCTCAATTGCATTGACATCATATTAATTTATTAAGCCCGATTGTGATGAAAGCTCAGAACTTATTTGTTTTGCTCTCAAGTCCTTGGTAGAGCCAGTACTGGGTGCTGTTTTAACAGTTTATCGGATAGAGAGTGTAGGATCGAACTCACGCCATCAGGAATGAGCACCCAACACGTACCCGCTGTACTTCCATTTTAATAGTTTATAATTCGAGAAATGTTAAATAAATTGTTGATAGGACACTCTAAACTTTAATACAGAATCAAAACAGTATAACGCCCTGGAAGTTAATCAGCATTTAGAATAGTCCAAGAATTGGTGGCCTGGTGTCTGATGAGAAGCCCAATAAAAACTGCCTATGTGAGACATTGTTTTGAATTTATGAAATTATTGAGAGATTGTTATTGGTTATTCATTGCTTTATTATGCATAACATGTTTACATTTACTGCCTTTGACAAGGCGGTTATCAAAATAACACATTGCAATGAATAATACATCTCGCACCATTGATTCTAAGGCAAGACCCTTCGAAATTAGTTGATAAAGTATATGATAATGAAAATGCATATGTTCAAATCATTTTTAAATATAACAAAATAACAAGTGGTTAACAATGGTAATGATAGAACTGCACCTTGACACCGACATTATTTTAGTAAACTATAATAACTATAGGAGGCGTCCAAATGGGTCTGACGTAGAGACTATTATTGTCAATACTATGTTTTCTTCTGATACAAGCTAAAATAAAATAAAACTACACGCTGTAAATTAACGTCCGATTACTGACATACCTACAGATGTTTTGAATGAATGTGAGTATTGTTTATTTATAATTATAAATGAATTTGGAATTGCATGGTCTGAAACTTCTGAATGAGTTAAGATATAAAGATGTTTAAGCTGGTGGAAATATTAATGCTATTTTCCCTCACTATTACACATTTAAACCATTTTAAATCAACATAAAGCGAATGCTGTTAATGTATCATGAACAAAATGTTCAAGCAGTATGTTTGTAGTAAATGCATCCCCTGATGTAATACAAATGAGCACATTGTACATGGACGGCGCTGAAAAGTGATGATAAAGAACATGCGAACCGGCAATAAAATGTATATGTGTAGCGAGTAAAAACTGTTTGTTAATCACTTAAGACACAAATAACTATAACATTCAAATCACTTTAACATACAAATACCTACACCATATAAATCACAATAACATATAAATCACTATTACATATAAATCACTATAACAAACAATCACTTTAACATACAAACCACTATAACATACAAACCACTATAACATACAAATCACTATAACATACAAATCACTATGACATACAAATCACTATAACATATAAATTACTATAACATACAATCCCTTTAACATACAAACCACTATAACATACAAACCACTATAAAATACAAATCACTGTAACATACAAATCACTATTACATACAAATCACTATGACATACAAATCACTATAACATATAAATTACTATAACATACAATCACATTAACATACAAATCACTATAACATGCACATCACTATAACATACAAATCACTATAACATACAAATCACTATAACATATAAATCACTATAACATACAATCATTTTAACATACAAACCACTATAAGATACAATTCACTATTACACACACATTTTTATAAAATACAAAGTGCATGATGGGTATGCTGGTTGGTTGGTTGGTTGGTTGATTGGTTGGTTGGTTGGTTGGTTGGTTGGTTGGTTGGTTGGTTGGTTGGTTGGTTGGTTGGTTGGTTGGTTATTTTCAAATTATAATGTGGACGTTATTTGGTGAGTGTTTCATGCCCTTAAATGGTCAATAATAACACCATCGCGTATTTTCAATTGGATTTTAAATATTTTTCATGGAATACTAAATAAAAATAACTTACATTGATGATATAGAATAACTAATGTGTGCGTTTAGTTTAGTCTTTTAGATGTCAAAGTGTTACCTATTTGGTATTTTCAACGCCACAGATACATTTGAAAATATTGTACATAATCTATTTGTGGTGCAGGGCGGTGGCTGTTTCCAATGCAGGCAGTATTTCAACGAATTGTATACACACGTGTGATGGAAAATGGACTGACCACTTGGGAAATCACAGTGGTTCTTAATATACACGTTTAACGATTTTGACTTCTTTAGCAACCCCTTCCGACTTTTCTAAATATTTTTTTTTAATTTTCAGAGCTGAAGTGGGTCCAGACTTTCTTACCCCCGACTTTTTAAAAAAAATAATTTAATTTTCAGCTGAAGTGGGTCCAGACTTTCTATCACATTAGATGTCACATATATGGATATTCTGTTATCAGTAAACTGTACTGGTATGGTTTAATAATTTCCCTGTGCTTTGGTATTCATTTGTTTACATACCTTAAATTTGTTAGACAAAGCACTTGAGAATCGATAAGAAAAGAACGTGAAAGCGAAATTCGTGAAAGATGTGAGTTGATTTAGATTTAAAGTGGGGGGAGGGGGTGAGAGGCTACACAATCATGATTAGGTTGGTGTATTTACTCGTACTATTTGGAGATATCTTACACTCATACTCAGCTTGGTTTATTTAAATACACTGCACTTGTGTACACGCACTCGGTCTCCTAAAAGAAAAACTGCATGATAAGCTTTTAAATCCCAGGATCAAGTAATGTTTTTAATGACAATAAAACAAATGAACAGATATTATGCAAGTCTATATCGTTGCGTGTTTTGTTTGTGGAGCACGACTCCAAATGATTCTGTTTTACACACACATACAGGAACCAATCAGATTATAAAACCCTCTGCAAGTTTTAGCATCAGTGGAGTCGAGTTCATGAATTCACAACAACTATAGTCAAGACATCAATATGCATCTTTGTAAAATACTAAATTACTAAAACAACACGCACGCACGCAAGCACGTACACACACACACGCACATATACAAATACATTGTGTACACACAACTTGTTTTTTTTTTATATCAGAGACCTATGCACTGAGTGACAGATGACCTGCATTTCTACACTTCACATATTTAATTGGATTTATAGTAATTAGGGTGAGTGCAGCTCTGATGAAGTTTTATATAACCAAAAATTGACTTGCTCGAGTAGGCGCTTACAATGCCAGCAGCTCTGATATACGCTCGTATGTCTCCTTTTCCGTTCTAGAGTTTAACTGCATATATCATTTTATCTGCATTTGTAACACTGAAAACGTTCGAGTTCAATACAGTTTTTATAATAATGATGTCAGACCGACACACTGTCCACATTTACAGGATATTGACAATACATGTATCCATACCAATTGCCGGATTTAAACAAGTGTTTCTTTTAAGTAGTTTAATTTGTAATTTACAGTAACCAATTCCTGTATATATCCGCAATGAAAACTCACAATAAACAACAAACGTAGCCTAATTTAATAATAATCATCATCAATATCATCATCATCATCAATGTAAAACTAATATAATGATGATAATAACCATAATCTTCACCATGCATCAATGAACGAACGAACGAACGAGCGAGCGAACGAACGAACGAACGAAAAAAAGAAAGAAAGAAAGAAAGAAAGGATTACCAAATAAATTAGATAATCAAATGGTTGATTAACGAAAGCATTAATAAAGCATTGAATAAATAAATAAATAAATAAATAAATAAATAAATAAATAAATAAATGAATAAATGAATGAATGAATGAATGAATTTATGAAAATGAAAGAATGAATGAATTAATGAATGAATGCATGAATGAATGAATGAATGAATGAATGAATGAATGAATGAATGAATAATTGAATGAATGAATGAATGAATGAATGAATGAATGAATGAATGAATGAATGAATGAATGAATGAATGAATGAATGAAGTTACGGTAACCGATTTAGTCAAAATACTAATATACCTAGGAATTCGTGATATATATACACAGGAATTTTCATTTTTATTACATTAATATAATCTATCTTCATCATGCTATCATTAAATGATATTTTCATAAACGTTTATTCCTAGCCATATATATATAAATATATTATGTATTGTCTAGATCAGTTTTGAAGAGTTTTGTAAACAACCACCAACTATGGCGGTATTACCGTTAATAAAGGGCGTGACACGCCTTTTATTTCGTTTGATGTAATTTAGAAAAGTCGTTAGGTTTATTTTGACATTTTTCAGGCAAGATTAATTATTAACAAGCATACTCATATCAAATTTGTGCGTTAGCCATTTCCCTGTACTGTATTAAAATTAGTATGCGGTATAACGTCTGCTTCAACCGTAATCATATCGTCTGCATTTTAACAATTTTATTTATTTCAAACAATCGTTGTAGTGAAGTTTACATAGTTTTAGATATCGTGTAGAAATCAAGAAGTGATGTTAAACGTTTAAAACTGGAGACGTTATCAAATTTTTTACAGACGACAATGTGAAAACACGACATAACACGACAACACAGATACTGGCACTGTCCGCCCATTTATTCAGTTGTTGCTTTTTACAAAATTGACTTTTAATATTTACGTCGTAGTTTATCAAACAGGAGTTAATGTTGGTGTATTATAACAAACGCAACCGAAGTTGGACAAATGACACATAAATAATTTCTTGTGGGAGTGAATAAAGGAGACGTGAAATCATCATCATCTGCGGTTCACACTGGACATTTTCAACAAGCTTGTGAATACATTTGACTTTATATATTTTATACCATATACTAGGTAAGATATTTACTTCTTTATACTATACAATGTATATTATATGTTGATGTTGTCGTATGGTGATGACAAATGGTGATACCCCACCCAGTTATATAATACTGACACCAGGCAGACCAGACCTAGAACTCTCCTCTAAATAGTGAGCGACAAGCGAAGAAGCTTCTAGTATCATGTTTTATGTCTTTGGTATGATCCGGCCGGGGATTGAATCCATGACCTTTCGCATGCGAGGCGGACTTTGTCTTTAGACGCATAGGGATTTATTCAACTGTATGGCATCTCAAATTATTCTCCATTTAGCAATCAGCCGTCGTCAAAAAGTCTAAGGCGTTTTCATAAGATCCGACTTTTAACAAAAAAAATCCAAAATGCATATTGGGTATTTCCTTCCCAACCTATAAAGTTGGTACTTTAGGTGTTTAAAATGGCGTGTGCTATTTAAGGAGTTTAAAATGACGTGTGATATTTATAGAGTTTAAAATGGCGTGTGATATTTAAGGAGTTTAAAATGGCGTGCGATATTTAAAGAGTTTAAAATGGCGTGTGATATTTAAGGAGTTTAAAATGGCGTGCGATATTTAAAGAGTTTAAAATGGCGTGCGATATTTAAAGAGTTTAAAATGGCATGCGATATTTAAGGAGTTTAAAATGGCGTGTGATATTTAAGGAGTTTAACATGGCGTGTGATATTTAAGGAGTTTAAAATGACGTGCGATATTTAAAGAGTTTAAAATGGCGTGTGATATTTAAAGAGTTTAAAATGGCGTGTGCTATTTAAGGAGTTTAAAATGGCGTGTGATATTTAAAGAGTTTAAAATGGTGTGTGCTATTTATAGAGTTTAAAATGACGTGTAATATTTAAAGAGTTTAAAATGGCGTGCAATATTTATAGAGTTTAAAATGGCGTGTGCTATTTAAGGAGTTTAAAATGGCGTGCGATATTTAAAGAGTTCAAAATTACGTGTGATATTTTAAGAGTTTAAAATGGCGTGTGTTATTCAAGGAGTTTAAAATGGCGTGTGCTATTTATAGAGTTTAAAATGACGTGTAATATTTAAAGAGTTTAAAATGGCGTGTGCTATTTAAGGAGTTTAAAATGGCGTGCGATATCTAAAGAGTTTAAAATGGCATGTGATATCTAAATAGTTTAAAATGGCGTGTGGTATTTAAACGATTTAAAATGACGTGTGATATCTAAAGAGTTTAAAATGGCGTGTGACATTTAAACGATTTAGAATAACGTGTGATATATTAATAGTTTAAAAGGGTGATATTTAAACGATTTAAAATGGCGTGTGATAATTAATGAGTTTAAAATGGCGTGTGATATCTAAAGCATTTAAAATGGAGTTTACTCTCATAAAACACCTCCATAATATGTAAATATATATTTCCTTTGTAATAATTATAATAATAATAATAATAATAATAATAATAATAATAATAATAAAGATAAAAATGTCTTTATTTATAGAGGGTTAATTCATTAAGTTTTATATACAATATTTATCTTATTTTCAAGAGGCCCTCTGAATAACACATTTAAAATCACTATAACATCAAGATTACAATGTTTTACATAAACAATATAAAGCAGATACCAGTTAAAATCTATACAATGTTAACAGTGACAATGTGCTTTTATTTCATTTTCATGCGAAAGATGTTTTAGTAATGAAAAAAATATATATACATATATTTAAAAGTATCTACGTAATTTAGTGTTTTGATCGTTGAAGGCATATTCCAGACTCCCATAGCATAATAAGAAAATATACGTTTAAGAAATTCAGTTTTAGCCTTTGGATGCATAATGTCCTTGTTTGAAATTGAACGTAGATTATAGCGAGTGTTAATGGGTATCTTAATAAGGGTACATATAAATGAAGGTACTAAATTATTATTTGCTTTAAATACAAAAAAGCCAATATGATATTTTATTCTGTCAGGAAATGATAACCAACTAAATTCTTTTAAAATTTTAAAAGAATGTATTTTATAAGGCGAACCAAGAATGAATCTAGCAGCTTTCGTCTGTATTTCAAGTATCTTACTAGTTTTAGAACGTTTACCAGTACCCCAAATAGTGGATCAATAGTCCAATGTATACTGAATATACGTATTGTGGAATGAAATTCTCATTTCAAGATTTAAGTATTTAGATATACGTTTTAATATATGTAATATATGATGTCTTACGGCGCCCCAGATAACTATAATTTAATAAGATTTAAAAAAGGCGGGGTTATTTTACTCGCAAAGTTTAAGAATTAGGTAAATAGACATAATGTCTATTATATGATCAATTAGTTATTGCAATCAGTACTTGAAATGATGCCTAAATACATACTTACAATAATTTTTATTATGTTATTCACTTTTAACCTCATCTGCCTTTTACAAGATATAGAATAGAACAGTATATATCCATATTCCAGAAGGGAAACCTTGTAGACGTATTTAGTTTCACATATGGATACGTGTGTATATGTAAGTTCGACTGCGAAGAAGCTCAGAGCTTAGACATGTATGAACCGATCTAAGCTCACTTCATCGGCAGAACCAGAGACATAATGCGTCTATGTCTCTGGTAGAACCAACACTGCGTGTGGATTTTGAGAATCCATCTGTTTAGTGATCAACCCCGTAACCGCTGGCATGAACGGTCAATAATAATATACCACCGACAACCGTTAAAGCTAAATTATTAGAAGGTAGTAAACCAATATATGAGGCACTCTCCCATTTCTTAAAACTAAATTGTATTAAGCTATATCATGAGGGTATACACCCCCACCCCTAAAAGTAACCCAATAGGGTATTTCTACTTGGCTCCACCACTACTTCGGTTATATAAAAAATATGTGCTATATGTTATCAATGCTGTCGCATTAAGCTATCATATCGCTGGCACATGATATGGTGTCAACGTTGTCGCATTAAGTTATCATATCGCAGGCACATGGTGTGGTATCAACGCTGTCGCATAAAGCTATCATATCGCAGGCACAAACGCTGTAGCATTAAGCTATCATATCGCAGGCACAAACGCTGTCGCATTAAGCTATCATATCGCAGGCACATTGTGTGTTATCAACGCTGTCGCATTAAGCTATCATAAAGCAGGCACATGGTGTGGTATCAACGCTATTGCATTAAGCTATAATATCGCAGGCACATGGCGTGGTATCAACGCTGTCGAATTAAGCTATCATATCGCAGACACATGGTGTGGTATAAACGCTGTCTCATATTGCAGGCACATGATACGGTACCAACGCTGCCGCATTAAGCTATCATATCGCAAGCACATGATACGGTAGCAGCGCTGTCGAATTAAGCTATCCTATCGCAGGCACATAATACGGTAGCAACGCTGTCGCATTAAGCTATCATATCGCAGGCACATGGTATGTTACCAACGCTGCTGCATTTAGCTATCATATCGTTGGCACATGGTATGGTAGCAACGCTGTCGCATTAAGCTATCATATCGTAAGCACATGGTATGTTATCCACCCGCTCGCATTATGCTGACTCCAGAATGATGTCTTAGGACACCCCGTGAGTTCTCTCGGCATTAGCCAAGGGCATTATTTGCAATCGTTACAGCGGTTAGAAGTTAGTTTGATATTATTATTTTGTCTTTAGATATAATAATGAAATGTATAGATAACAAATACGCCAATGTTCATATTATTGAACGGATGCTAACTAAAATGCATTTTTTCCTTAAAAAATTGGGGCTATAAGTCAGATGCGAATTTCAATCCAACGTAACCGTTTGTGTTAAGAAGTAAAGCGTACAAATTTAAAGAAAATGGCGCGTTTGTTCAAATTATAGTGCGCATGTTACATGTTGGACGCCGACACTAAAGTAGACGCCGACACCGACGAATGAGTTGTTTCTAAAGCTCACAGATCCATAAAATAAGAGAGCTTGAAAATGTAATTTTCATACGCATAAAAGCGGGCAAGATAAACACAATACAACTTTCCTTATCGGCGAATTAAAGATATAGAAACAGTGTAAACATTTAATATTGTTACAAATAGTATATTGTTTGAACTCAGTGATGCGCGCATGTTTATTTTCATCTTATTTGTAAACAGATTGTTCATTGAATTCATATTCATTAGAATGTTTATGTTAACTTATTTATTTTGTGTGGATACGCGTTTGATTGCATTTCCTCCACGTTAACTAACCATACATTACACATGTATATTTATTGAATCTAAATGCGTACACATTTATATATGCGTTAATAATGTTAAATAGCGATAAAACCAAATATCTCATTTCCTGTTTTGAGTGGGCGACAATTTATGAGTCAGCTCTCGAATCTGTAGCATAGTTATTTAAAGCGTTGAATCTGAAAGCATATAACATAACTATTTGTTCGTAATTATTCGACTCCTTCCGTATATTTTCGTACACGGAATCGCTGAGATGTTTAGCAGGAGATTGTTGTTGTTTTTTAACTATATACATCCTGAAAAATATAGAGATTAGTACACTGTATAACGTTGTTGCACCTCTTGTTCAGATGTAAAGATAATGCATTTTGTATATACTTTATTAAGAAATATATTTAAAACACGTCTTGATTGGCGATGACATTTCCTGGGTGACAAACGCGTCGTGGATAAAGACTAACGTATCTTTTTTTATCATAAAAAAACGAGCATTGCAGTGTACAACGGTGATAAAATTTAATTTGTATACATTCTGTCGATGTGGGGATTTGTTAATCGTTTTCTGTATATTTTTATTGATAAATCATTCGAAATAAGCCTTTTCGTCAATTTACATAGTTTGGTTGGTGCGCTAAAACAGCCTGTTAAATAAATTGATTAGGTGCACGGCACTAGCAATGGATAGCACTTAGTTAAGTAGTCCTAAATGTATGTGAAATGTTTTCGTAACCCAGTCAGATGGCAAATTTTGTTTTTAAATCTGTTGTTCACGACTTTCAACACGAGAGGTGATCATAGAATAAGACATGAAAATAAGTGGCGACGCCAAACGTGCACATAGCTTCAACATGATGGCTGTCGGCACGGTATTAAGAAACCGACTTTCACCGAGCTTCTTCTGAGTATATCTATATATATATATAGTCAGAACATGAAAACATTCTACATTTTATTCACTTACCTAATGTAAATACTTATATAGAAATGTATAGGAAACTTACAATTTTGATAAAATGGCACGTGATGGATTAATTATTATTCAGAGTGCATATTATAATTGTTTTGTGGTATATAAAATGCAAACTGGATGTTTCACTTATAATTTTATGATGTTTTTGTCATGTAAAACTATCTTGTATTTCAAACATTGCAGTTTAATGTAAATATTAATAAGTGCAATATAACACCGGCATTGTTAAATGGGATATTGCCGCATAGTTCTGTCGAACGGGGTTTAACGCCGCGGGGCATATCTTATTTCAGTGGCGAAGCGAGATCGCAGAATGAATCTGAGTAGAACTACCGTCCGTCCGCAAACAAGCTTTCTCACATTATAATTATTTTTGGAACGAACTCGAGCCACGACCGCAGAGGTGAGAGGAAAGGGAAATTGGTCATAAGTCGACAACACATTCGTTCTGTTGACGTCCAGTTTTGTCTAATAGAGTTTTCAATCTTTTATATCACTTTTCATGGTCATGTTTGTTTCTATATTAACGTGATAACGAAAATTCGCTGTGCACATTCTGTAAAATCAAAAGTTTGAAATAGCAAAGCGATTTTGAAAAGTGAAATGTTTTTTACTTGTTTCCAGTGATTTGAATAAATACATACGTACAATGATGAAAACGCCTTTACTCAAATTTCAAAATATAAAAAAATGATATACATGTAGCTGTCATATGCCATAGACAATCATTTTGCTTGCAATGCTTAAACAAGTTTATATTTTGTTTTGCTATTGTATTTTGTAAATAACTTGTAGATGCATCTTTAGAGGGCCTCAAGGAAGATTGGTTTCGAACTAATCGGGTTACCCTCTTTTAAATTAAGACTTTCATTCATTCATTCATTCATTCATTCATTCATTCATTCATTCATTCATAAATCGACCTAGATAATTTATTTTTATTTAATCTACTAGTATTTCGCGTTCGATTTTGATTTTTTTTCGAGATTGATTTTAAAGTTATTTTTTCTTACTCTACCACCTTAGGTTTGTTGAGCCAGTCATTATTTTTTCTTGCACGATGCATTTTAAAATGAAGATCTCCAAGCAAGTCATTTAGTTAAACCACAAACATGACGGATTGTTCGGCTGTTCATGGGAATGATAAGTTGAATAAAAACAATAATATGTACCAACCCAGTCTTCGGATAATGTCATTAGAAAATGATTCACTGAAACTGTCTGACATCAACTGTGATGAGCTATACTAATTGAATGGGTATTTGTCGCTCATGCCAGAGGTCAGGAGTTCGACTTGATGACATCTAAAAAACAAAACCCAGAACTTGTTTTGTCCTGGAAACGGACCATAGATGCACAAAAAAATGTAAGCTAACTTAAAAAAAAATTGAGGTTTGAAATGGAAACAAATGGACAATGCTGCTGTTCTGTATTTGTTAAAATAATTCGTTTTCAGGCTTTTTACTACTATCCAGAGTAAAATTGTGAATGGCATGATGTATTGTATGTATTTTAAAAATAATATTGTAAATTTGTACTGTGCTGTAAATATATAATACCTACATGAATATGTAAAGAATATAAAACAAAACAATTTATTACAAAAAATAGACAACTTCGCAACCGGGCATAAAATGTATAATTTACACCATTGTATAAAATGTATAATTTACACCATTGTTGATATAATGGTTAATGACGTTTTATGACGTCCGGTTTACTTGGTGGATAAAGTCACAGCTGAATGTATATGCACATCTTATCATGGATATTAATAGAACCATCAACCTTTTCAGAAAACCAGTCACCTGTTTGAAAAAAAACAAAAAAACAACATATTTCTTTGTTAAACGTTGTAAATGGCCAAAGGCAAAATTTGCCGATTGCTGAATAAACTTGCAAGTTGAAACATGTTAAAAGGTCTTGGAATATTTGGATTCGAGCCATCTACCTCGCTGTTAATGATAAGTATCGGTAAAAATATGCATCGGTAAAGATATGTATCGGTAAATATATGTATCGGTAAAGATATGTATCGGTAAAGATATGTATCGGTAAAAATATGCATCGGTAAAGATATCGGTAAAGATATGCATCGGTAAATATATGCATCGGTAAAGATATGCATCGGTAAAGATATGTTTCGGTAAAGATATGCATCGGTAAATATATGTATGACGTAGACTAAGATCACTCAGCATTTACTAAACAAATATATAGGGACAAAGGGATGGAGCTATATCAGACTTAATATATAAATATATATTTTATATATGAGTATATTGATATTTATCTTGCAATCGTTAACAAACGTTTAAATATACAAATAAATCATATTTTACGGACGGACACTAAGTCGACTGGTCACAGATGTGCCGTTTAAACCCTAAATATTAATCGAGGAAGCTTCCAGTATCATTTTAAAGTTGCCGTGTGGTCCGAACATTTTACCTCCAGCATGAGAATGAACGCTTTATTCACAAACCGCCGTAGTTGTCTGATTCAGTGACTAAGACCGTTGCTAGACTAGGCGTGCATGGGAGTTCGAGCCTCACCCTCGTTCTTGTTTGGTTACTGCATTTCATGTTTAATGTTTAACCTGGTCATTCAGATAAGACGTTTGACATTCCGCTGCATCGGTGTCGAGCAAGTTAAAGAATCCGCTGTATTTAAAGATTACGCTGTCATAAGCAGAACGCAACAGGAGACTGGGCAATTGATGGAGGCGGGTGGGGTTTTAATGTATAATGAAGTTCCACTTTTTAGAAAAATACTAACATTTACGTTTCTTCTACTCCCAAGACTAGGTGGAGGATTAGATCCGCCCCTGCACCTACCGTATAGTCTAGGCAAAGCGCGTTACTACATTGGAATTCTATTTTAAGCCAGATATGATTTTCATGTCACCCTTTTTCGCCGCCGCGACCTCGGATTGCGGTACATGATAGATGAGGGAAAGATTTACGAATGCGTGTGGACTTTTCGCCGTGATTTATTGTATGCAATTTTCGCTGATACTTAAACTTACGGCTCGGGCTGTGTTTACGATAGTACTTGAAATGTCAGACCAACTCCATGTACACCCTAACTTAAACTAGTTAACCAGACAAGAATGGATGGGATAAGATAGGCAAGCCTTTTTAAGTAAACACGTCGGGAATATGCGTATTGTATTGTATTGTACTGTATGGTGGTTCAGGTCGCTTTTAACAAACTTTTAGGTGTAGTCGTCTGTCAATCGGAAAATGCATAAATTACCCCAAAGGAACCCTTGAAATAGCACTTAAGATAGTTTGAGAGCAAGTTAAAATCACTGTATACATCACTACTAGAGTTATTTTTACTTGCGGTATATGCGTTGCCCGCAAGGAAGAATAACTCTGTTAGAAAATGATGTGGTGTCAAAACAAATGTGTGTATGCTCTGTTTGGGACTGGGGGTAAGGACAATTTAATATCTCCCCAAAGGAAACCCTGAAATGGCACGTTAGATAACTTGAAAGGAGGTTTAAATCATTGTATCCATCTCTACTCGAACTCATCCCTTCGCGGGTAATCGTTCCTTAAAGCACATGTGGTGAATGGGGGTGAACGGGGGTTACCGTCATTTTCAACACATTTCACGTTATATTTGGCATATCCAGTTTTACTGGTTGAGGAAGACCTCAGACTGATTCAGACTGATTCAGACTGAGTAGAACCATCGCAAGTAACTAGAATTTTCCTCACATAGAGTTTTTGGAGCAATCCTGGACTCGAACTTACAACCTTAGCGGTGAAAGGTAAATGATCTTGTGGTGATTGTCAGGCGTTGTCAGTGTGATGTTATTGTAATAACGGTGATTATATGACGTGTTTGGGATCGATCCTTGTCTTGTCACATCAAAAAGTTTAACGAAATGTAATGAGAAAAATGGGGAAGTTGTGTGTAAGATTAATCAGCTCGATCCAGATTTAACTTCAGTGTTATAACTATATACACTTTACACCAATCCAGGGATCGCGGGTTCGATTCCCTTCCCGGACACAGTATCCATGATGATTGCTAAACGACACTGCGTCTCATTGTTATTCGTATATCACCGCTGATTCAAGTGGGGAAATTATTAGTTATATGCGTTGAGGTGTACTCGAGGTCTGGATAACCTTCCAAGATCCCAGAAAAAAGGGATTGTCTGTTATCCCGATATGGCATGAAAATACCCGGGGCTAAAATATTCAATCAATAAATTAATAAACCATGATAAAATGTTCGAACTAAGCATTGAACTATGAGTTACCGTCCGTATTTCGGTCAAAGATGATGTGACCAATGACAAAGTAAAAGGCCATTTTTTAAAAGGAAAATTCCCTTTATACCGTGTTCGTAATACTCAACAAGAGACATATATATTTTAGCGTTGCAAAAGATCACACCAGGTTGAAGACAGTTAAGCATTTCTATGTATAAACATTATTATGCCATTATTCTGTCATAAACTTGTATGATACTATACACCTGCACATTATAACGCCACAAAAACACGTATCATTAAATATACCTATTGTATCAACCAACCTTATATTTTATATGTGCCTATAGTTTTTGTCATACCGAAGGTATGCGATAAAGTTCATTTCGAGTTAATGTCACTTTATGCGAATTCGATTGCTTCTATACTAGAGAGGACTTGAAGGTACACAAGCTTCACTACTACGCGTCAAATTTTCTTTTTGCAATGACACGGTTTTTATTAATAAATTATTTTGATATCAGCTTAAATAATTCAAATATGCACATATTTCTGTTGTGGCCATTATTGTATCTGATATCTTTTCGATGAATCTGTATAAAAGTCGTTTCCATTAATATAAATTGGTATTAAAGTTGGCCAATAAACACCATGTTGTCTTATGTACGTTGTCAAGATTACTATCTACTAGTATTTTGTAGTGTGGGAGATTCCAGCTTAGGTCGTTTTAGAGCATTTGCAATTTTAAGTTCTTGCGTAAGAACGATATTTCTACCAATGTTCATTTATAGTCGCCAATAAAAACACATGCCATATACGGCACTATGTTGAAAATATGCGCTACTCCCTCAAACATAACAACAAAAACAACTAAATAATAATAATAGTCGTTAATGGATACGTCTTTGATCAAGTTAATCTTGGAACAGTGCCACATTAAATAATATGCTTGATAAAGTGTGAAGGGCTTTACAACAATAGTATAATACGCGTTTCATTTACAATACACAGTAAAACTTCGTTGGCTCGAACACGGATAGCTCAAACACTGTATATAGCTCGAACCACTTATCTGGTCTCGAACGAATTCCTATTTTGATGGATATAATGTTGAACAATACTTGGCTCGAACAACCCTTGACTCGAACTAGTTTGTACAGTTCCGTTGGGTTCGAGCAATCAAAGTTCTACTGTAGTATTACAATTTCCAATTAAGATACACATTAGGCCTAATTGATGGGAATTCCGAACTTTGTACGAAATGCATTATCAGACTCAATCCTTGCTGTAAGGTATAATTTAATCCATCGCAAATGTAGTTTTAAAAAAAAAATAATTACCGAATTTGCTATTTCGTATGTTAAACGGAAAAGTGTTCTAAACCGTGTTTTTAGTGCGGGTTTGATTATTCAACATTAAATCGCTTTAAAGGTAGATTTATGAATTTAAAGTATACATGATAATTTAGAATAGATCTACGATTTTAAGGTAGATCTCTGAATTGAAGGTAGATATATAAATTAAAGGTAGATTTATAAATCTATTTATGTTTTGTTTGAATTAACCTAAATAGATTACATATACACTCACGTCTAGATACCATAATCAGATTGTGACATACACGTGTCAATAAACCCTTCTTGGATTTCATACTTATGAGAGGTTATAAAATGATTGAATTATGTAAATAAAAATTAAAAGGTTTGCTGTACAAGCTGTGATGATAAACTATCAATCTTCATAAAAGCTGTGTTGTCTGACTCAAACAGAAGTCTGTTTAAAGGGACCATCGAAATTTTTAAAAACATTTTAATAAACGTATTTTATTTATTGTATGATAAAAAAATGTGTGAACTTAAAACAGACGGTCCTCCGTGACTGAATGGTTTAAGGCGACGTCTCACGGTCACGTGCGTCTCACCGCTAAGATTAGCTCCAAAAACGTTACGTGAAAAAGTTTCCAGTTACTTGCAAACGGACCGTGGTTCTACGCTGTTTCATTCTGAGATCCTCATCGCCAGTAAAACTGGATATGCCATATATAATCTAAAATGTCACATATATATGGCATATCCAGTTTTTCAACGGTTGAAAATGACGTTAAATTTAAACCCAATTTGCAAGAATTCCTTATTTTTTCTTTCAGTTTTTTTTTTACTGAAACTAAAACCTATTTTGCTGTCTTCATCGTTGGATATTATAAAAAAGAAAATGAGTCTTTTGGAAAGTTATAAATACTACTGAATAGCACCAACAATATCTAAATTTTATAATTAGAATAGCCCCATATCAATGTCTGTTGACAAATCTATAAACGCCCATTTATTATCTCCTGTTCTATAAATTTACAAGTAAATGTGGTGCAATTTGTTTGTTTTCTTTTATTTGTCTTTCATGCACTGTGCATCACTCTTTATCTTTTAATCTTATATACATCTAGTGGAAATAAACTGATTGTACTCAAAATATAACACTTTATATGCCCCCCCCCCCCCCCCCCCCCCCCCCCCACCTTCCCACACACACCAACCTGAATATTATGCTCCTACGCCTTTGTACATGTATAATAGCTGGAAGTTCAGTCAGAAGTTGCAGGCTTGGATATTAATACGTGATACATAGTTTATCGTACACATAGTTTTTAATACTCAAAGTGAAAGGATCACTTTAAAATTATATTAACATCTATTATAAAGTCATTCATTATATACTGGAGAATGAAATGAAAATATTACATTTTTTTATTCTTTAGAAGAAAAATGCTATTGAGCGGTCCCTTTTCCTGGACCCGCTCGTCACTCGTACAAAGTCTTGATGTCCTTATTTGTGCCCCTTTAGACATTTCACTGCACAAAGGTTAGACGACGTCGTCGTTTGTTACCGTGACATCTAATTAGCCACGTGGTTTCATAAAACAGGTCATAAATTGTGTCTGTGTGAAATATAAAACAGTGAACAGACGTAGATGTAATTTATCAAAGGTTTAACAAGACGAGGTCATGATGGATACGTTGTCACCGGAAGTCGTTGTTAAGCAACTACGTATTCGTTCATGTTTGTTTGTGTCAACTTCTATCCAAATTATTCTCAAATGTCACATGTGTCAATTATCGTGAATTTTCGATTACCACTATTTCTGAAAGTTATATATCTTTAATCTTTATACTGTATCACAAAATAATGTTAACACCTATAAACGTATAAACATACGGAAATATCAATCTCTAAGTATTAGTAAATCAAATTTCATATTTACGAAAGACGTTTATTTTTAATATAGAACTAGTGGTGTCTCGATATTTTAAACACGTATAAGCAAAAATAACTCTTTTAAAATTAGAAATCGATGCTGTTTTTTGTAACATATCGATGAAAACTGATGGAATGTAATGTTTTGCACCTGTGTCACAAATGAAAATAAGACGCAATTCATACTTTTTTCAGAGACGTCTGATCAAATAACCTGATAATGATGTAAATGGATTAATTTGCTGGATAACCGTGGGTAAACATAATTTCCCCCAGTGTTCCTTGCGTATTCTCAACTCTGTGTGTTTGTTTGGGATCTGCACCTTTGTTTTACGGTTTTCATTGTGATCGGGCAGGGATTCGAACCCATATAGCCTGGATTGACAACCAGGCGCGTTACCGATTGAGCTAACTGGACCCGGCTCTCAACTCTAAACTCACCCGTGAACTAGATCGGTTTTTACTTCAAGATAAATGCTTGAACCTACAATAAAGAACAGCAGATGCATTCTTAGGCGTATAGATGATAGTTCCGCCAAAGCATCAAACGTATTTACCTCATTGAAAAGCTTACAATAATGTCGCCGTGGTAGTACACATATAAATGCAGATTTTTTAATGGATTTGGTTCGAATCATCAACTTGTTTTAGATCTGTCACGATTATGTTTGGGTATATGATTGTAATTGAGTTAATGAATAAAGTGGTGTTGAATTTATTGGGTCTTATTATATTTTTTATCATGATTATGTTATAACAGCCAAACCTGCGTAAGCAGTCACTTCTACTAAGCAGCCATTTGTCTTAAGCAGCCATATTTGCTATTTCCTATTTCAATGCTTTCAGAGCAAATTAACCTGTATTTAACAACAACCTGTCTTAAAAGGTTACTTTTGCTCTTTCCCTTGATTTGCTGCTTAAGACAGGTTTGACGTTTATTTTTTAAAAGAGATCATGAGTCTGCCTTAAAGCGATATAAGTGGGAATTAATGCGCGTGTCTCTTGAAATCCATTTATTTTTAGTGAACACATATGTGAAGCAACGTTGATGTATGACTAGTAGTTACTGAGATACGAGCTTGCTAAAAGATGTTAAACAATTTTTCTAAGTAGAAAAGTAACCGTAATTCCGCTTAAAAATCAAAACGGAGTTATCCCACATAGTCAGGTATGTCCCTTTAATGATAGTGAAGACACATTCGAGATTCCATTGACGTGTTTTGAACTAGTTGTCTCAGCTTTGAACTCGCTTGCAACTTGATCTAGATTTACTAAGTATAAAATGAAGCATAAGGCCATTATAAATTAAATGCTAGATTAGTATCCATTTTTTTCCTAAAAACGGAGAGGGCGGGAGGATTTTATTTTTTATTTTTATTTTCAATTTTTTTTTATGCTTTTCTTTTAAATAAAAAAAATAAAATGTTTATTTTTTTTTTTGATAACAGAACAGAACAATATTCAATATACAGTCAAACCTGTCTGAAGCAACTAGTCAAGGAAAAGGGGCAAATGTGACATTTTAAGACAGGCTGGTGCTTAATATGCTCTGAAAGCATAGAAATGGGAAATAGCAAATTTGGCTGCTTACGACAAATGTTTGCTCAATAGAGGTGACCGCATTCGCAGGTTTGACAGTGTATGTGACTGGTGTATCGTTTTCCCAGGTAAATTATTTAGTTTTGAACAACGACTACGCCCTTTATTTAGTCAATACATTCATGAAGCTGCGATAGCAGATGTTTAATCTATAAATTATGCATTGATTACAATTTTGTTCGTGTGGGTATACCATTATGATATATTGCCACTTTATAAATTATATATTTCTCTGATACATGTAAAATATACAAAAATAACAGAAATGAATGAAATTATGTATAAAAATGACTTCATTTACCACGTCGCTACTCTCAGCAGCCCGTAATCTCCACGTGAATGGGGCGAGGGTCTACCAATAAGTGCAGACAAGATAAACCCGAATACCCGATATGGGCAATAAACCTTACTGAACACATAAAATTACATATTCTTTTAAAACATAAAAAGTTCAAATGAAACAATTATATGTTATAAGAAAATTCAGATCTTTATGACAGGCATATATTAAATATAATTTATGGACAATGCGCATTCTTATTTCTTACGCCCTGTACATCCTCATAATATAGACCATGGTTTATAGGCTATTCGTTATATTCATTAAGCATAGTGAATGACCGGCTGATGCATTCTTGACGGATCAGCCACCTTGATTGGTTTTCTTTTAATCGACGCTGCATACCAGCTGGCATATCAATTCAATAATCTACATTTACATGTACCTCCAATTACAATTTAGTATATAACACAATTCAATTAGCATTAGTTTCATTTAACATAATTAACGATCCTCTGTTATATTTTGACAGGTCAGCTATAATCTTATTATTCTTACATTTGATGTTGACCAAATTGCTCGTATTCTTATTTAAATCTCTACCCCCATTACATACCTATTCAACGGAAATGCATTCTGTTCATTTAGTTTATTGAACGACCGTCAGGGAGGGGTGGGGCTCGATGGATCATCGCCCCTGTTTTTCTTAAAACCGATTTTGTATAGGCAAATTGTATGCTATTTAAGTATCTGTCTTCCATTAAAAAACATATTACCGAATATGCATTTTATCATAAACTTATTGAACGACCCTCTGTTGCATTTTTGACGGATCAGTTAACGTGTTTATCTTATAATGGATGTTGCCTTGGCTATCCATATTCTTATTTAAATATCATCCAATGTCTGTGTCTAATCAGTATGGAAGGCTGTGTGGCGGATGTGCAGTCATGTAGGGATTTATCTCATTTAATTTTATTTGATCTTGATTGATAACAAATCAGTTGGACGTGAACAAATACACTTCTGTTTGCACGGTGCATCATGGATTAAAGAGTGAACATATTGTATATTTTTGTCTAAGTGTTGGTATGGTAGACGTTACGCGTATTCATTTCTAAAACATGGATAATTCATGGACAACAGGCCAATCTTTGAGACCAAGGTCCAAATCGCAAGGTTTGTGCGTTTCGGTAATACATAGCTTTTAAAATAGAGTAGATATACATTTATTGGGTTTTACAACGCTTGATTTTAGCTTTTCCCACCTGTAGTAACATTTTTCCTACCGTGCATTATTCGGTTGGTTGTCATAACTGTTTGGATTCCAAAGATTGGTAATATGTTTAGTGTTAAGCACATGGTCCTTGTTAAAACTTTGTCGTTGAGGACTCGAGGGACGATTGGATTAGTATATAAGTCTTACTAAATTTAATCGTAAACCAAAGTCCCAAGTATTAACTGTTGTTGTTATTGTCACTGACGCTGTTGTTGTTGTCGTCGTCGTTATTGTAATAATAATCATAATCGTTACCGTTATTGTCATTGTTATCAGAATATGTACACATCGTTATTGTTATCTTTGTCGCTGTCGTTTTCATTGTCGTTAAAGTCATCGTGATCGTGATCGTTAACGTGATCGTGATCATTATCGTGATCATTATCGTCATCGTTGTCGTGATTGTCATCGTGATCGTTAACGTGATCGTGATCGTTATCTTAATCGTGATCGTCATCGTTAACGTGATCGTGATCGTAATCGTAATCGTAATCGTTATAAATATCGTTATAAATATAGTCATAGTTATCGTTATCGTTATCGTTATAGAATTTAAGCCGAAATCCGTAATGAGATTTTAATATTTATTTATGAAAACCATACACTCATTCAACTTATCGTCCGTGGTCCGAGTTTCTACAATACCGACGCTACTTCCGTTATCCACACCACCGAGAGTGTTGTTTATAAACAATGGAGATCTCACGCAGTAGATTTATATAACACAAGATCAACAACAAACAGATAAAAAAAACACAAATAAACAGCAAATAGGTTTCATGATGAAAACAGTTCAAATATGTAAAAAGAGATAAACATGAAAATGAAGATTAATGAAGAGATTTTTTCAGGAAATAGGAAATTTGCGCATCTTAATTAAAAGCAACCATCTTGACTTTGTACTTACTTGTATAATGTATATCACGTGATCATGATGTTAACGCACTGCTTTTTAATATAAGTGTATTTGTTGAATGCGTTGTTTAAAACCATTTACAACACATATATGGTTATAAATGGCATGTCCAGTTTAATTGGTGGAAGAATACTACAGAATCTTGAGTCCATCGTCTTTCCTAAAGTAACTGGCAATTTTATCACAAAAATGATGTTTTATACCAAGCTGGGCCCTGGGCCGTTAGACAAATTTAAATTAGATATAATGAAGGCGCCATATTAAACATGTAAATCAAATCAGACTGTTGGCACTTAAAATATATGATGAAATATCAAAATAAAGGGTCGTGATGGGTGGGCTTTAGACGTAAACTCCCTCGCCGTGCATTGATATTCCCTTTTTTTATTTTTTTATTTAGTGTTAATTTGTCTGAACGTTTTGTAAAAATGTATAGGTGTAAACCCACCATTGACGTTTGCTCTTTATCCTATAGTAAATAATAAAAAATTGGAGGCTTGTCATTCATAGAGAGACCCAAATGAAAGAAGTGAAACTTACATTTTACTGTTTGTCAACCTCTGCACTACCAAACTACCAAAAAAAAAAAAGAAGAAAAGTAGGGACTATGTGTCATTTAAGAAAGTTTTTTTCTCTGTTTATTGTGTACACTGTTGACAAAGTGAAAGTCATGTATTCATACTCCAATTTCCAGGCATCATTTTTTTTCCTGAATTCACAATTAAAACACGATAATGCTTTCAAAATGTTCAAAATACATCAATAATGCCAGTCAAATAAAAAAATGAGCATTAAAATAAGAAAAATACCTTTTAAAGAAGAATAAACAAAGATTATTTATAACTGCCATTATGCAAATGTCGACCGGCATGCAATTTTGAAGTGTTTGACTAATTTTACCAAAAACATTTTTTTAACCTAATCCATTAAAACATTTACACCAAAATAGACTTATGACACACTGAAGACATTATTTTACTTATATACATTATTAAATGCTAAAAACTGCACATTTCAATCATTGAAAATAAAAAAACATTTCAAAATATTGTGATTTTTCATGAAATTTCAATGTAAAATACGCATATATGAAGTCGGTCAAGTTAGCAGAATGGCAGAACAGCAGAATGAATTTTTTTCATTCTGCCAGCAGAATAGCAGAACAGCAGAATGAAATATTCTCATTCTTCCAGCAGAATAGCAGAACAGCAGAATGAAATATTTTCATTCTGCCAGCAGAACAGCAGAATAGCAGAATGAAAAATGATGTCTTTTTTATCACTTATTTTAGTATAATTATGTACGTGCATGAACATGCATTCAGTCTTAAGAAATGTTGTTGTTTTTTACCAACAATCAACAACCGAAGGTTAAAGTTGAATTTTTTTTTTATTATGATTTTAGTTCGTTTTCATGCATAAACATGCAGGAATGTTTAAGAACTGTTGTTTTTTTTTACAAACAATCACTACCCGAAGGTTAAAGGGGAACGTTTTCTCATTTCACCAAAAGGAAAATACTCAATTTATCACCGAATTTAACTTCAAACTAACAATTATTAGCCGAGTTCAAGTCCATGTACCATTTTACACATGTTTTGTTCATACTGTGTTCAGTTAAAATTACAAACGATACTTGTACACGTGCTCAACCCGTCCCAGCAAAATGAAAATGAGAGTTTTTCATCATTTCACCTTGGATTCGCATTGTAAAACAGTTTGACTGACGTATTTCGCTCGCCAACTACTTTATCGAACTTTTTTCTTCATAACTTTATCAGCGGAAATGATCCGCTGACGAGTTATTCACGAAAAACGGTTCATTTTGCCAAACTGCTCATTCCGCGAGTGAGAAAAGTGGGGAAAAAAACGAAAGAATTTTTTTTTTTTTATCATTGATTTTAGTTCGCTTTCATGCATAAACATGCAGGAAGGTTTAAGAACTGTTGTTTTTTACAAACAATCACTACCCGGAAGTTAAAGGGGAACTTTTTCTCATTTCACCAAATGGAAATTTCTAATTTTTCACGTTCAAACTAACAATTATATGCCAGATTCATTTCTCTGCACCATTTTCCACCTTCTCGTTCAGTGTCTTAAGTAAAATAGCGATATACTGAAAAAAAAAAAAAAAAAATTTCCAGCAGAACAGCAGAATAGCAGAATGAAATATTTTCATTCTGCCAGCAGAACAGCAGAATAGCAGAATGAAAATTGGACTAAAATGAAATTTTTTTTTTATCACTTATTTTGGTGCAGTTACACACATGAACATACCGGAAGTCTTAAGAAATGTTTTTTTTTACAAACAATCACTACCCGAAGGTTAAAGGGGAACGTTTTCTCATTTCACCAAAAGGAAAATACTCATTTTATCACCGAATTTAACTTCAAACTAACAATTATTAGCCGAGTTCAAGTCCATGTACCATTTTACACATTTTTTGTTCATACTGTGTTCAGCTAAAATTACAAACGATACTTGTACACGTGCTCAACCCGTCCCAGCAAAATGAAAATGAGAGTTTTTCATCATTTCACCTTGGATTCGCATTGTAAAACAGTTTGACTGACGTATTTCGCTCGCCAACTACTTTATCGAACTTTTTTCTTCATAACTTTATCAGCTGAAATGATCTGCTGACGAGTTATTCACGAAAAACGGTTCATTTTGCCAAACTGCTCATTCCGCGAGAGTGAGAAAAGTGGGGAAAAAAATGAAAGAATTTTTTTTTTTTTTTAGCATTGATTTTAGTTCGCTTTCATGCATAAACATGCAGGAAGGTTTAAGAACTGTTGTTTTTTACAAACAATCACTACCCGGAAGTTAAAGGGGAAATTTTTCTCATTTCACCAAATGGAAATTTCTAATTTTTCACGTTCAAACTAACAATTATATGCCAGATTCATTTCTCTGCACCATTTTCCACCTTCTCGTTCAGTGTCTTAAGTAAAATAGCGATATACTGAAAAAAAAATAAATAAAAAAAAAATTTCCAGCAGAACAGCAGAATAGCAGAATGAAATATTTTCATTCTGCCAGCAGAACAGCAGAATAGCAGAATGAAAATTGGACTAAAATGAAATTTTTTTTTTATCACTTATTTTGGTGCAGTTACACACATGAACATACCGGAAGTCTTAAGAAATGTTTTTTTTTACAAACAATCACTACCCGAAGGTTAAAGGGGAACGTTTTCTCATTTCACCAAAAGGAAAATACTCATTTTATCACCGAATTTAACTTCAAACTAACAATTATTAGCCGAGTTCAAGTCCATGTACCATTTTACACATTTTTTGTTCATACTGTGTTCAGCTAAAATTACAAACGATACTTGTACACGTGCTCAACCCGTCCCAGCAAAATGAAAATGAGAGTTTTTCATCATTTCACCTTGGATTCGCATTGTAAAACAGTTTGACTGACGTATTTCGCTCGCCAACTACTTTATCGAACTTTTTTCTTCATAACTTTATCAGCGGAAATGATCTGCTGACGAGTTATTCACGAAAAACGGTTCATTTTGCCAAACTGCTCATTCCGCGAGAGTGAGAAAAGTGGGAAAAAAAATGAAAGAATTTTTTGTTTTTTTTAGCATTGATTTTAGTTCGCTTTCATGCATAAACATGCAGGAAGGTTTAAGAACTGTTGTTTTTTACAAACAATCACTACCCGGAAGTTAAAGGGGAACTTTTTCTCATTTCACCAAATGGAAATTTCTAATTTTTCACGTTCAAACTAACAATTATATGCCGGATTCATTTCTCTGCACCATTTTCCACCTTCTTGTTCAGTGTCTTAAGTGAAATAGCGATATACTAAAAAAAATTCATATTTCCAGCAGAACAGCAGAATAGCAGAATGAAAATTGGACTAAAATGAAAGTTGTTTTTTTATAACTTATTTTAGTACAGTTACACATGTGAACATACCGGAAGTCTTAAGAAATATTTTTTAACCAATTTTAACGCTAACCAATTACTTTATCTACCTTTTTTGTTCATTACTTGATCAGCGGAAATGATCCGCTTACAAGTTATTCACGAAAAACGATTTATTTTGCCAGACTGCTCATTCCGCGAGAGTGAGAAAAGTGGTGAAAAAATGAAAGATTTTTTTTATCATTGATTTGAGTTCTCTTTCATGCATGAACATACAGGAAAGTTTAAGAACTGTTTTATTACAAATAATCACTACCCGGAAGTTAAAGGGGAACTTTTGCTCATTTCACCAAAAGGGAAATTCTCATTTTTCACCGAATTTACGTTGAAACTAACACTTATTAGCCGGGTCCATGTCTGTGAAACAAATTTTTGTTCATACTGTCTCCAGCTTAATTTATAAACGAAAGTTGTATATGTGCACAATCCGTTACAGCAACATAAAAATGTGATTTATTCATCCTTTCACAACGGATTTGCATTTTAAAACATTTGGTCCGACGTATTTATTAACTTTTTATTGATCTAACCTTTTTGTTCATTATTTTATCAGTGGAAATAAACACTTTAAAAGTTATTCACGAAAAACATTTCATTCATTATACAATTCTATAGTTAAAGACGCGACGCAAAATCAAATAAAGTCTACGAATCGTGATGTATGGTTGTTTACGAGTGTTATATTTACCAAAAAAAATTAACACGATAACATTTGACAAAACATATGCAGTACAAAACACACCAGAAACAGATAATCAATTAAATAATTAAGTCACTGGTATATCTGGCAAACCGTGTTACATGGCTATACTCCAGCACACCTTGTTACATTGCTATTGCTGCATACTGTGTTACTACTAGTGTAACATACAGTGTTGCATTGCTAAATATATTCCATTGTATTACATTTATATATCTTGTTCACTGATTTACATTGCCATAACTAGCACATTGGATTCATCTGATACACTGTGTTACATCGTTACAACTAGCAAACTGTATTTTAAGGCTATATCTAGCTCACTATGTTACATTGCTATATCTGCGACAACGTGTTACACGGATATATCTAGTAAATTGCGTTATATAGATAGTGTAGCATACTGGGTAACATTGTGATATCTAGAACACTGTGTTACATAGCTATATCTGGCACACGTGTTATGCGGATATATCTAGCAGACATTGTTACATTGCTATTGTAGCATACGGTGTTATATTGCTATTTGCAGCACACTATGGCACATTGCTATATCTGCGACACCGTTTTATACGGATATATCTAGTACATTGCTTTATATCATTAATGCGGGAGACTGTGTTACATTGTTATATCTAAAACACGGTGTTACATAGCTATATCTGGCACACCGTGTTACGCGGATATATCTTTCAGACCATGTAACATTGCTAATGTAGCATACTGTGTTACATTGCTAGTTGTAGCACACTGTATAACATAGCTTTATCAAGCACATTGTGTTACATGGTTATATCTTGTACATTGTGTTACTTTGCTTTTGTAGCAATCTGTGCTACATTGCTATATTTAGCACACTGTATTACATCTGGTTCACTGTTACATTGTAATATCTAGTATACTTTGTTACATGGCTATATCAAGTACACTGTATCACATGTACGTTCATATATCTAGCATACTGTGTTACATTGCTATATTTATCATATTGTCAAACGTTGCTATATCTATCACACTTTGCTCATGACTATATCTGGTACATTGCTAAATGTAACACACTGCGTTACCGTATGATAGCTATACGTGTGATACATAACTAAATGTAGTATACCGTATTGCATTGCTATAAACAAGCAAAGTGTGGTACATCGTTATTTCTCGTTAACTTACTGTACTGCCAGGATATAACTAGAATATATTATTGCATTGCTATATCTAGCATATAGTGTTAGCTGCCATATTGTACATTTATAATAATGATAATAATTATAATGATAATAATGATTATGATAATGATTATAATGATAATAATAATAATAATAATAATAATGATAATAATAGTAATGATGATGATGATGATGATGATGATGATGCTGCTGATGATGGTGGTGGTGGTGGTGATGATGATGATGATGATGATGATGATGATGATGATGATGATGATGATGATGATGATGGTGGTGGTGGTGGTGGTGGTGGTGGTGGTGGTGGTGGTGGTGGTGGTGGTGGTGGTGGTGATGATGATGATGATGATGATGATGATGATGATGATGATGATGACGATCACGATCACGATAGTAATAATAATGATGAATATGAATATTTTATGCATATATGTTGTAACTTAATTTCGCATTGCCAGATATTACACACACATATATATATTATATAAACAAAAAGTACCTTTGACTCTGCAGATATCACGAAATTTGATGAAAAAATAGTTGCGAAATAATTACAGACAAAACATCTTAAATGCATATTCCTAAATTAAAATTGTTTTAGTGTGTAAGCGGACATATTACCTACGTTTTCGTTCCATCCGCATTCACGCTGTGCAATTCAGACGTTCTGTTGCGGTGCATTGTGTGTATGTGTATATTACAAGGGTCAGCGATTCATCCGACCTGTCAATCAAACGTCCAGATGTAGGCTAAAGAATAACTGACCAATCGATAATCGGCGCTTCATGATTCGCCACCTTCGCGAATAAAATTAATAAATATTAGATCAGTGACTTAATTAAGTACTGGTCCGCGACCGAGTGGTCTTAAGCGCCGGGTGATACCGCATAAAGCTCCGATTATAAAATCTCAAAGAGCGTCTCGCCGTCGGGATGCCACATAATCCCGCATAGAGAGCTCTTCGTTTGGATATATTGACTTCAATATGAATAAAGAATATTTAGAGAACTAGTACAACATCTACCACTTCTTCTACATCAACAACGATAAAATCGCCATTGCTGTCGATTCCATTACCATTAACTTCATCCGAATTACCGTGCACACGTGAGAACAAGAAAAAAAATGATACAAAGGCATCAATTCGCCGCAAAAAAACCCTACAAAATCATCATCATCGCCATCGCCATCGTCATCGTTACTATTACTAGTACTAGTATTATTGTCATTATTGTTATAACTTTATCATTACTATTATTATTTTCATCACTCTTCGTTTATATTTACTGAATGTTTTATTCATGAAATGAGAAAAGTTCACCTTTAACTTAATAATGTATCAACACTTCCTAATTGTATGTATTCACAGTAAACAGGGGCCAAACGACGATAAAAACTCTGCATTCTTGTATGTGTTCATATTTCATTCAGCAGTATGGAAATAGTGGAGAAATCATACTAGACAGCAAAAGTGTTTGGTCATCAAAATACATTTTTTTTTCATTTTGTGGAGTCTTACTTGACTGAAACAATTTTGCTGTCTATTATGTTGATACATTATTTAGTTAAAGGTGAACTTTTCTAATTTCATGAAAAAATCATTCAGTTAATAGAAGTTAAAACGAAGAGTTATGGGCCTGGTTCACCACAGTCAACGCCAAGATTGATATACGGCAAAGTGTCTCATAATCATTTGTCTATCATTTCTGATAAAAGTGGGAAAGTTATCGGTTACTTGTGGAGTTGTGTGTTCTTCAGTACAGGTGAACCTTCAAGATTCCCGGTAAAGAGTGGTTCACATTAACTGATCGTCTCTTAACCCTTGATGGCATAAACATGAAGCTAAACATTCAGTCAATCAATCAATTATTCTAAGGTCTTGCTCCACGAGTTGAAGTGGGTATGCTAAATAAAACGTATAATGTGCTGAAAATGGCGTTAAACCACCATTCATTTATTAAACCCATTACCGGTCAGCGGACGATCACCTCTACGTTTGAAATGGAAGAGAATTAAACTATCAACCGATGTTTCGGGAGAGTAATGATTGGAGGGTCATGGGTTCAATCCTCAACCATGGCTATTTGTGGTTACATAGCTTTATCCAGGATGACACATTTTCCACTGATTTATTATTATCATTATCATCATAATCATCATTATTATCATTATTATTATTATATTTATTATTATAATCATTATTATTATCATTATTTTTTATTATTTTACAATATGGCAGCTAATACTATATGCTAGATATAGCAATGCAATATAATATTCTAGTTATATCCTGGCAGTACAGTAAGTTAACGAAAAATAACGATGTACCACACTTTGCTTGTTTATAACAATGCTATACGGTGTGCGACATCTAGTTATGTATCACAAGTATAGCTATCATACGGTAACACAGCCTGCTAGAATAAGCAATGTACCAGATATAGTCATGTACAAAGTTTGTTAGATATAGCAAGGTTTGACAGGATGATAAATATAGCAATGTAACACAGTATGCTAGATATATGAACGTTCATGTAATACAGTGTACTTGATATAGCCATGTAACAAAGTATGCTAGATATAACAATGTAACAGTGTACCAGATGTAATACAGTGTGCTAAATATAGCAATGTAGCACAGAGTGCTACAAAAGCAAAGTAACACAATGTACAAGATATAACCATGTAACACAATGTGCTAGATAAAACAGTGAAACATACTGTATCATATGTAATACAATGTGCTGGATAAAACTATGTAACACAGTGTGCTACAACTAGCAATGTAACACAGTATGCTACAATAGCAATGTTACATGGTCTGATAGATATATCCGCATAACACGGTGTGCCAGATATAGCTATGTAACACCGTGTTTTAGATATAACAATGTAACACAGTCTCCCGCATTAATGATATAACGCTATGTACTAGATATATCCGTGTAAAACGTTGTCGCAGATATAGCAATGTACCATAGTGTGCTACAAATAGCAATATAACACCGTATGCTACAATAGCAATGTAACAATGTCTGCTAGATATATCCGCATAACACGGTGTGCCAAATATAGCTATGTTACACAGTGTTTTAGATATCACAATGTTACCCAGTATGCTACATTATCAATATAACGCAATGTACTAGATATATCCGTGTAACACGTTGTCGCAGATATAGCAATGTAACATAGTGAGTTAGATGTAGCCTTAAAATACACAGTTTGCTAGTTGTAACGATGTAACACAGTGTATCAGATGAATCCAATGTGCTAGTTATGGCAATGTAAATCAGTGAACAAGATATATAAATGGAATATATATAGCAATGCAACACTGTATGCTACACACGTAGTAACACAGTATGCAGCAATAGCAATGTAACAATGTGTGCTGGAGTATAGCCATGTAACACGGTTTGCCAGATATACCAGTGGCTTAATCATTTAATTGTTTATCTGTCTCTGGTGTGTTTTGTACTGCATATTTTTTGTCAAATGTTATCGTGTTAATTTTTTTTGGTAAATATAACAATCGTAAACAACCATACATCACGATTCGTAGACTTTATTTGATTTTGCGTCGCATCATTTACTATAGAATTGTATAATGAATGAAATGTTTTTCGTGAATAACTTTTAAGCGGTTTATTTTCACTGATAAAGTAATGAACAAAAATGTTAGATCAATAAAAAGTTAATAAATACGTCGGACCAAATGTTTTAAAATGCAAATCCGTTGTGAAAGGATGAATAAATCACATTTTTATTTTGCTGCAACGGATTGTGCACATATACAACTTTCGTTTATAAATTAAGCTGGAGACAGTATGACGAAAATTTGTTTCACTGACATGGACCCGGCTAATAAGTGTTAGTTTCAACGTAAATTCGGTGAAAAATGAGAATTTTCCTTTTGGTGAAATGAGCAAAAGTTCCACTTTAACTTCCGGGTAGTGATTGTTTGTTATAAAACAGTTCTTAAGCCTTCCTGCATGTTCATACATGAAAGCGAACTAAAATCAATGATAAAAAAAATGAAAAAAATTCTTTCATTTTTTCCACTTTTCTCACTCTCGCGGAATGAGCAGTCTGGCAAAATAAATCGTTTTTCGTGAATAACATGTAAGCGGATCATTTCCGCTGATCAAGTAATGAACAAAAAAGTTAGATTCGGTGATAAAATGAGTATTTTCCTTTTGGTGAAATGAGAAAAAGTTCCCCTTTAACCTTCGGGTAGTGATTGTTTGTAAAAAAAAAAACATTTCTTAAGACTTCCGGTATGTTCATGTGTGTAACTGTACTAAAGTTAGTGATAAAAACAATTGTCATTTTAGTCCAATTTTCATTCTGCTATTCTGCTGTTCTTCTGGAAATATCAAAAAAAATTTTTGCTTAAGACACTAAACAAGAAGGTAGAAAATGGTGCAGAGCAATAAATCAGACTCATAATTGTTAGTTTGAACGTAAATTCGGTGAAAAATGAGAATTTTCAATTTGGTGAAATGAGAAAAAGTTCCCCTTTAACTTTCAGGTGGTGATTGTTTGTAAAAAAATCTCTAAAGTCTTCATGCATGTTTATGTATGTAACTGTACTAAAATAAGTGATAAAAAACAATTTTCATTTTTGTCCAATTTTCAATCTGCTATTCTGCTGTTCTGCTGGCAGAATGAAAATATTTCATTCTGCTATTCTGTTGTTCTGCTGGAAATATATATAAAAAAAAATTTGTTAGTATTTTGCTATTTTGCTTAAGACACTAAACAAGAAGGTAGAAAATGATGCAGAGAAATAAATCAGACTCATAATTGTTAGTTTGAACGTAAAGTCGGTGAAAAATGAGAATTTTCCTTTTGGTGAATTGATAAAAAGTTCCCCTTTAATTGCCGGGTGCTGATTGCTTGTAAAAAACATATCTTAAGAATAACGATGTGTTACTGCATGTAAATGCACTAGAATAAGTGATAAAATAAAAACATCATTTTGTCTAATTTTCATTCTGCTATTCTGCTGTTCTGCAGGCAGAATGAAAATATTTCATTCTGCTGTTCTGCTATTTTGCTAGCAGAATGAAACAATTTCATTCTGCTGTTCTGCTGTTCTGCTGGCAGAATGAAAAAAATTCATTCTGCTATTCTGCTATTCTGCTTACTTTACCGAGCCGCATATATGCTTTATTTGGGCCACAAACATGCCAAAATGTGTTTTTTTATGAAGGAAATGTTTCTACTTGTCGCGTAGCAAACAGCAAGTCATAGACAGCTTAAGTTCAAACTATCCAATACATGTACAGTAATGCCAACTGATTTGTTATAAAAAATCAAATATCTTATGGATAGAAAACGATAAATAACGGAATGCCAGCGGCCATCCCGTTGTTAGTTAGTGCAGGTTTTAGTAATACTTCTTTATTAAATGCTTGTTATGTCCATTGAATAACTGCCTAACCATTGACATGCGCATACTGTTTGAGCTAACGCTTATTTTGTTTACTTTCAGTCATGGACTCGAAGGGTAGCAAAGACAACCTTGAAAATATCAGCAAGGTTCTGAAGCAGGTGCGGGACTACTTCATTCTTATATTCACCTTATTCTTGTATCGGTTCGCTCGTATCATCGTCATATCCTTCCAGAAATTCACATGGGCTGTCCGCGGAGTGGAGAAAACCAGACGAGATGCCAAAAGTGGGCTCAACTTCCGGTCAGGAGCGCATGTGCAAGATATTAAATGGCGTCGAAAAAATCACCCTCTGGATATAGCGGACGCTTCAAATTTTATTACGTTCCACAAGGAGTTCCAACATCCAAAATATGTTCTCAAACCGCATATAACTCTATACTGTATAACTGAAACGGAAGCAGTGTTCGTAGAAGTAGAGGAAGGAAAAAACATTTACGACTCGCAAAAGAACTTTAGTTTCTACACATCTCAATTTAAATATGCAAAAAGAATGATCTCAATGCCCCTCGGAGTTTTCCACAAAATCGCACAAGACCTCGGAGATCCAAGAGTACCCGTGATTCTAATCTCAAGTACGGGTCGGTGCGGTGCGTCTCTCATGGGCCGTATGTTTGAAAAGGTTCCGGGCACCATGCTTATACAAGAACCAGACTGTCTGACAACGCTTGCAATACTGAGAAAGTCTTCTGCTCTGTCTGCAAACGAGCACGACAATATTTTGGCTAGTGCAATTCGTCTGCTTTGCAAACCGGACGATAGGGCTGGGCTGATCGTCATCAGGACACGCCCATGTTGCTGTTGCCTTATAAAGCAGATCCAAGGTCTCATGCCAAGGATTCGCCATATTTTTCTGTACCGCAACAGCTTGCGAACAGTGGCGTCGTACATAGGTACCATGACAAACGACACCACCGCACAATGTGCGCGTTTTCTAGTGGACAATGCATTTTTCTCAACAGTGTGTCCATTAGTTAGGAAGTTATTATATCGCTATTTTGTGCACGCGCTTGATCAAGACCCGCCTGTGATAAGCCCAGCCTCTCTTTCGACCGTTGGCATATTTACCAGCGTTTGGGCATCTTGCGTGGCGTACGCGGTGGAATGTACAGAAAAGAACATTCCGATGATATCCGTGCTTTACGATGAGATGATGAAAAGTCCACAGCGTAGCTGCAATGTTTTATTTGAACGCCTGAATATCCGAACGCAATATGCCAGCGTTGCGGTCCAAGCGTTCAAGGTCGATGTGAGCAAAACCCCTGATCTTTGTCAAAATTTCATGAACACGGATTCACGGAAAACAATTCCACCGGAAATGCGCGCTGAAGCAGACGGGATACTTAAAAAATATGGATTCCCAAAATTGGGAGAGCGGTTTGAACTAAATGGCATGGCGACCTTTGACCCACCGCCTTTCAGTAAAGCAATGTCCAAAGAACGTCTGCTGTATTAGAAGAACAAAAAGTAAAAAATAAGATGAATGATTGTTAACGTCAACTTAGCAAAGAATGTTGTATTAATTGCATTTTAATATCTCAGGAATAACTAATTAACCAGAATGATTGATACGGTGGTGATTAAAGTTATGGAAGATTTGTTTTAATATAATGCATACATATATATCTGGGGGTATGACATTTTTATTTCAGGTAATCATAATTTTAAATTAAGTTTTTTTATTTGCTGTTGTAATTAAATACTACGAATGCTGTTTCAAAAGTTTTATATATTCAATGTATATAGTTATATTCAAATGACTCATTTTGACACATTATGGGTCATGATCATTCATTACCACGAATATATTACACAATTTAACTCAAAATTCTCTATAAAAAGTATATGATGTTTACTGACACTATTTAGTCACGACAGATTGACCTGTTATAAGAAATGACTATAATCGTAAAATATACATGCATTTTTTTGTATATTCGTATTCAGTAATAAATCAATTTATAACCGGTCTCATTTTTGGTTCGATATTTGGCGTACATTACATTGAAACCTACATATAATGTGAATGTAAGTGTCGTCCGTTCATTTGTCACGTTTCTCCTACCTTCCTTCCTTCCTTCCTTCCTTCCTTCCTGCCTGCCTGCCTGCCTGCCTGCCTGCCTGCCTGCCTGCCCGCCTGCCTGCCTTCTTTCTCTCCGTCCTTACTTCCTTATTTCCTCTCTCCCTCCCTTCTTCACTTCCTTCCATTCTTCCTTCAATCCATCTTTCCTTCCTTCTGTTCGTTAATAAATGGCCAGCAATGTGCGAAAAGAATGCCTTCAATTCAACAATTTACCAAAGTAACTTTTTCAAAAACAGAAACGACATTCTGCGGTTTGTTTTGATTTCATACTTGCCTGATACAGATATATAACTCTCAGAAAAGTATTATGTAAAGATATATCAGCACTGTCGTGTTTACCTTCGATACGTTTTAATCCATAATATATATCTTTATATAAAAGTCACAAGAAAAATGTAAAGCAAAAATTTATTTGTAAATGGTGATGAATTAGTTCCCATCATCATCAGCGTAAGCAGAAGCAGCAACAACAAGGCAAACAGAAAACAGCAGTATCAACAACACTAGCAAAGACAAAGAAAGAACAAGCTTCAAGTTTAAGATTCATAATAAAAAATGACAACCGATGCGTTGAGTCATTTACTTAGATTTTACACGTACATGATACATAAATAAATGTTACCATATAATCCACAACATAATGAAAATGAAAGCATATAAATAAGGATTAAATGGGGTTTAGGTGTGGGTCGCTTATTGCAAAGGTCGCTGGTTTGATCAAACGCTCAACCCGATGACCAAGGTCATGCTATATCTTAAGAGGTAAGCTCCTATAGACGGACGTGCGGACGGACGGACGGAAGTAAGGTTTTTCTCTTATAAAACATCTTTTTTCATAAACAAAATAAAATTTTCTTCCTAACCCTTATGTCACAAACGTTGAGATCCAACCCTATTGACACTTAAAAAGAAATAAAAAAAGTAAAAGGAAAAATGGAATTTACCCCACGATGATATTCTCTACAGATTTGGCATTGTGGGGTTAATGTTATTCAACCCTACAATGTCACTCTGCACAACACTAAAAGTTGAATCGATTTTTATCAAATAATTGGCAGTACGTGTGTCTTGTGTACAACACCAGAAAATCAACCTTATAATTGATATACGGAGACGACGGAGTTCATCACTAATTAAGAAAAAATACGTAAAATTAATCACATATTACACAATATCGTGAGATGATTCAGTACAGAACACGTCCAAACCTTCTTTTTTATCTTTAATTTCTCCAGTAATAGGACGTGATATATGAAATTATCACAAATTATATACTATATGTTTCCGTTTATGGTGCTTTTCCACGAATACGATACGTAATTACTGGGAAAGTGAAATGTAATTGTATAATATTGTCTTTGTAGATATGATAAATTTGTATTGATGTGTTGTTGTATTCATGTTGAACTCTTCTATATGGAGGAAATAAAGAATATATATACCTAGATAATGTTTTTCACATTTAACAAATCCCGTTCCATATTTTTCTTGCTGCTGGTATGAAGTTTAAAAGGCTGTTTAAATATTGCGGAATGGTGTTTCCGTGCCTGGGCGCTTGGACACATATGTGCCTGACACATACGAAGACTGGCGAGGTAAAGTATAGTGAACATCAATACCATCTTGTAAGACATTTAAAAATACATATTAGTCTTATTTGTTCAATCATACCGGCAGAAAACAAATGATATTAACAAATAATAGATGTGAATATACGTAATGATGATTAAAGGGAGATAACGCATTCTAAACAGTCAGTACTCAGTTATCTCTCTTATATACTGTCAATAAATATTTAAGAGGTCGAGTGACTCAGTGACTGATGAAATAAAGATCGATGCAAATTGATGATTATATATTTCTTAATAATACAGGGAAATACTGTATCATTATTTACTATTACTTATAAAATTAATAATTTCACAAAAGGTACAGAACTAGTCAGAGTTGTTCCAAGCTCTGTAGGTTAGGTTAACGTTAAGTGAAATCGTGTACATGTATTTCGATATTTTCAAAATGTTATGTTTTCATGTCAGATACATTTGATTGTAGGAATAGAATTGACATTTTGTTAAACGTGGCATTACACTAACACTGGGCACGTACGCTTTGAAAAAAGTTAACCCCTAATAAACTTTTACACGCAAATATACATAAAGATTGTTAGGTGTGACTCTAAACCTCACAAAACAAACCGTGTTGTACCATGGTTTAATCTCATTATTTTTTTTTTAAAACTTATTGTCAGTTGTCAACGGAAAAAAAATATTTAAATTTATGTCTCCATCGCGCAGTTTTTGAAGAACGAAATTTCGTGAGAAATTTTTAAATGTATGCCTACGATTATTCATTAACTCTCAATGGCGTAGGCCTTTATTACACATGTTACTGGTTGGGTGTATGAGTACAGTGATATAATAATATATATGTCACTGTAGACATGTCACTGGTGATTCTGTATAATTAAAAACAAGTAATGTTTCTCTCAATTTCCTTTTCAAAAAGTTTTCTAAACTTGTTTCACTAGATTAAAATTAAATACACCTCATATTTTTTAATATTTATTAAAATAATATGTCTGTAGTAAATAAAAATTGTGAATATGACCAGAGGCATAAAACATGTGTAATTAAGTCACTGATTAATTATAATATAAACATAATGTAAAACATTGATACACTAAATGTCACTGCTAAAATTAAATTCATTGCTCCATAAGTCTATTACCTTGCGGTCCATTGCGTTTACATTGCGCTAATTTGTTAAAGATAGCTCTCTAATCTCCATTACTTCAGAAACTTAGTAGCTAAAAAATACTCATAAATATTGGCTTTTAAACTTACTTATACAATAACAATTGCATAGATTATTAATAATCGGTTAATCTATTCCTATTTGTAATCAAGACGAGAGACATTTATACAGGTAAAGGGGCTGGCTCAACGACGAAAGTGAAAAGACTGACATCCTGACCCCTTGTAGCATATTTTCCGTATTCACCGAAGCCCAATAATGAGAAGACGAGGAGCCGGTATAGCAGCAATCAAGAATAAGTCTCTAGCTCAGGTCAGTTCCTAATTTTGATACAAAATTATGTGTGAGTTGAAATCATGTGCGAGTTGCCATGTTCTGGCATGTCGGGATTCTCTACAGAAAGGAATGCACGCACTGGGGATAAGAGCGCGTGAACACCTTAAACACATTTTCAAGCACTTTTCAAGCACTGTGTAAGGCATTCATTGAAATATATTTCACTAGTAAAACTTGATTAATCAGTTGAAGTCATCATATTTAGTGTGTTTCATTTAATGTATTAAAATGAGAAAAGATATGCAAAAAAAATATTTAGAAGAAAGAAAGCTTTTGCAAAATTTTGTTAAAAAGCGCTAGGGGAATACCATTTCTGAAAGTTAAGTGCTGGGGTATCTCTGTGCTTAAATGGCCTGTGGAGAAGCCTGCATGTGATCCTCACAATTGGACCAAAGTACACTATTTTCCTATATGTAAGATCTGATGATGACCTATCAAAACTAACTGAAATCACAATATCGCTTTTTTTAACTACTTTTATTTCAACCAATAAGAGTACTCGTTTCAACAGCCATATGGCATAACCTACAATATACTACAATAGTGATCTTTGTATGTTGGTGTATAAAAAAAAATCCCAGTATCGTCCCTGGTTTCTAAAACTTGTAAAATGATCGTCATAACAATTATAAATGTGTGATAATTGCACATAGTAATTAAAATCCCAGTTAAATATAAATTTTCGTCAGTTAAACTTCTCTATTTGCTTTCAAAACCTTGAAAGAAAGCCTCTGTTTGAACATGACCTTCTATGCGTCGTCGTCAGATCCCATAATGAAGCGTCTTGAAGATACGATTTTAATGAGATTGGTGATCCAGATTTCCCATTTCACTATAGAGTTGGAACTGCTAATTAAATGTTTTTAAACACACCTCGGTAGTGCATTATCGGCAAGTTACTTTATAGCTAGTATTATTTATTAAATATATTTTTTTGTATCTTATCTTGCATTATTTATAGGCAAGATATTGTGAAATTATTCCACTTTGTACGTACATCTGATTGTATGTAAATCTGATTGTAAAACAATGTTAGAGTGGGCCTTGTACAAAGTCAATGTTTTTTGGAGTGCATGATCCAGGGGTAGATTATCAGACCTAGGATTGGAGGATCATGAGCTGTAATTTAACTGTTTCACAATTGAAGTAAAATAAATAAGTTTAAGCTAATGTACATTATTTGAAGGAGATGATATGATCTTTAAGCTAATCCATGAATTTGCATGATCTTTAAGTTGATCCATGAATTGGCATGTTCTTTAAGTAAATCCATGAATTGGCATGATCTTTAAGTTAATCCATGAATTTGCATGATCTTTAAGTTGATCTATGAATTGGCATGATCTTTAAGTTGATCCTTGAATTGGCATGATCTTTAAGTTGATCCATGAATTGGCATGATCTTTAAGTTAATCCTTGAATTGGCATGATCTTTAAGTTGATTCATGAATTGGCATGATCTTTAAGCTCATCTATGAATTGGCATGATCTTTAAGATAATCCATGAATTTGCATGGTTTTTAAGTTAATCCATGAATTGGCATGATCTTTAAGTTGATCCATGAATTGGCATGATCTTTAAGTTGATCCATGAATTGGCATGATCTTTAAGTTGATCCATGAATTGGCATGATCTTTAAGTTAATCTGTGAATTGGATACAAGATAACCAAAACTTTCAATATTGAAAAGGGGTTTCCTAATTTGGACTACTGATGTAGGTCAGACTAAAATAGATTTCCCACTTAAAATTGCAACATATTTTGTAACGTATTAAATGAGTCACATGATTTCATTTTGGTTTTAAGTATGATCCCTCATGATGGTTGATATATTGTAGAATTTGTTTCATCTTTGAAAGAGACTAAATGATGATGTGAAGGTTTTGAAGCAATAGTTAAGTACTTTCTATCTTTAGAATGGTGATTTTATTTCAAGTTTACCACTCCAATTAAGATATCTTTAACTTTATGTTTTGTTTTGTTGGATTTGATATTCCATTCAGATTTTATTTGTAAATGAGATGGTTTGTATCACTTTAAAAATAATTTTATTTTTCAAGACACTTGAAGCATTTTCCCCCTGATATATTGCCTTTACTGTTTAATGAGAAAAATGTGGTTTAGAATGATTATCACATATTCATTTCTTTATTATATGCATGCCAAAATGTAAACACATATGTATGTAATATATATAGCAGATATGTGTTGGGTGAAGAACTCATTGAAGAGCAAGAATGATCAAAGAATATTCAATGAGTAGCTGCTGCAAAGCATAATTGGCTTAAATAGATTTCTTGTGAAGCTTTGATGTACCAACCAAGGAGCATCTGGCATTAATTTTATTCTGGGGAGAGCAGTCATCATTCTATCCACTGCACTACCACTCCAATCACAACATATATTTTTGACACATAACTTAATTTCAGGCAAAGTACAAAGATAAAGGAAATGAAATTGCTGAAGATCAGTTGACACAGGTAATGTACTCAAGTATTTCTTTTATTAATCTACAAAAGTATTTTCTTTAAACCTGCCAAGGCATTGTATCAGTGTTTTTTTTTTCACCAGTTTGGGAAGATGACCCATACCCTTGGAATTGGGAATTTTAGCAGCATTTTCATTAACATTGAGAAAATATTTGCATTAAATATATTTATATATTTATTAAAAGTGTACACTTGCTTATCAGGCCATTTAATTAAATAATCAATGTCATACTTAATTCAGAATGGGGAAACCTTTCTTTATTTTATCAAGGAAGTGTGGCAAGTTTCAATTTACATTTTTGAAGCTTTCAATTGGGAATTTTTACCATTCAATTGGGAAAAAAAGATACTATTTGCCATTGGGAATATGACCCAATAACGGCTATAAAAATGGCCGAAAAAAAAAACACTGTGTATAGAGGCCATTATAAATTAATTGCTAGATTATCATCCAAATTTCTTAAAAACGGGGAAGGGCGGGAAGGATTTTATTTTTTATTTTCATTTTTAAAGTTTTATTTTTTTTTTATGAAAATAAAAAGGGTCGGGGAGGCATGAAAATTAGGGGGTGGGTGGGGATGATAATCTGGCATGTTCACATAAAACTCATTTTCACTTATCTTAACTTCGATTAATGTCAATAATACAGAAGATGAAGTTTTCCACAAAAAGACCAATTCTAGCAATATGTGTCTTATAATTGTTGAAATAATACTGATGGAGATGGATAACTTTCGATATTAATAAAATTTGTGACTACAGTCATGTAATCCTATAATTTGTTGAGAATGACGTTAAAGTCCATCTACAGATGAATAAAACACTGAAGTGTTATTCTAGTTGTATGAAAAATAGTAAATCATTAAGCATGGCGATAAAAAGAATATGAGAAAAGAAAGAAATATTTGACAGGTTTCAACATTTATTTTCTTGATTGGGATTCCCTAAGAAATTCCTACTTTTTAAATCTTGGCGCCCTCCTGATAATCAGAGCTCCCACTTGGAGATAGAAGAAAAGGTAAAACATATTTTAACGAGTCAATGGATTACTGCACCACATCCCATTTAAAATGTAACTACCGGGTAACTTGACACAAACATTAGCAGTTAATCTTAGTCAATTTGGGATCACTTTTTCAAATCTGTGATGTAGGTTTTGCTCTATGCAGCCCAACAAACAAGAAACTTCTCAAACTGAAGGCAAATATAAATAACTTGACAGCAGTTTTGACTTGTTTTTTTTTTCTTTAAATAGACATGATAACATGTATTTTAAAAACACCTTGAAAAAAAAAACAAGCATCCTAACAGAATCCCCATCTTTTAGAAGCTTTGAATCCTCCTGAAAATCTTAGTTCCTCAGGATTTTGGGACACTATTACTGTGTAAACCTGATTGAACAGATGTTTATTTTTGATATTTTTTTATCAAGTAAAAATTCCATCGAGATTACTTCATTTATAGATTAGAAATCAACAGGACATTATTGGGTGCTTAAATGTGTTTTATTGTACAGATGACCAAACAGATGGACACTTTTAAAGGTCACCTGGAAGATTTTGCTGCAAAACACAAAGATGACATTAGAAAGGACCCTGCATTTAGAGTTCAGTTTCAGGAGATGTGTGCCTCCATCGGGGTGGATCCGCTTGCTTGTTAGTATTTCAGCGGAGATATCAACTCCATGTTTGTTGTTTAAATATTGTTTAAAGTTAGTATATTAACTATTTTTACCTAAACATGTCATAATAAAAGCACTACCATTCTATATTTCGTAGTGGAATATCAAAAGTATCTAATTTATTGCCATTTTGTGTAATATGTTCTTTTATGCTGTAGTATGCTTCATTGTTATTGCTTGCCTTCATGGACATACCTACGTGACTGATTAGCTCTGTCGGTAGGGCATCTGCCTTTCAATGCAGGAATTTTTAGTATGAATCTTCATCTGGTAAAAATTTCTGATTATTGGTCATGAATCACCCATTTCTCAATATGTGGGGAAGTGGTCAGTGATTTGCAGATATAAATGTGTTTTTAGTACTGATTAATAGTCTGGTCGATCCGAGGAAAGATGATTACATGTGCCATTAAATAACCGAAATACTGTTAAAAATTATTTTAATTCTTGTTATTATTCTATCAGTATTCCAGCTTGTTAATTATCGCTATGAAAATTATAATATTATGCTATCACTAATTGACTGTTCCATTTCAGGATTTTGTTTATTTGATGTTAGTATATCTCGTATATTATATTTTTATGTACAATCTGATTCATTTCAAGCGATATTATAGTAAACAAATGGAAATAATGTCACCAATATCTTCAATGTTGATTTTTCCATGTTACCAGTAATTAATTTTCCAGTCATTTAAGCTGGGTCAGTAGCACATCTGACTATCATTCCAGAGATTGTGAATTTGATTTTCCATAGCCATAGTCTCTGTGATGATTGATATACAGCATTGCATCTTATTGTTATTTGTCTCTCACAGCTGATTCAAGTGGGAGAGTTATCAGTTACTTGCAAAGATGGGTGTGCTCGAGTACTGGTTGACCTTCCAGGAAAGTATGATATGGTAAACAGGTCGCCTGTTAGTGCTTGATGGCATAAAAATGATACTAAATATTCAATCCAATCATTTAGCAAAGTGAGTGAAGTAAGTTATTACTTGGAGCCAGTCTAACCTAATGTAAATATATTTGTTTTATCCATTTTTACCAAATGTAATCATTTAACCAATTATACACTGGGATTCCTCTATTGATGAGTGGTCTAAGGCACTGTCATCTTATGACCACTTACATATACCATTCACCACTGAAGTCATGGGTTCGAGCCCAGTTCTGTCCAATAACTTTAATGCGACAAAGTTTGCCAGTAAATTGTGGAAATACGATGGTTCTACTCAGATTCGTGGTTCTACTCAGATTCATTCTAAGCTTTTCCTCCACCAATAAATTGGAATATGTCATCATTATATAACCAGACATGTGTAAAAAAAGGCATTATGATAAATCCTGGAAACATTATAAATGATACACTGTTTCTGGTGACACATTAATTCTCCTTCAAAGTACAATATTTAAAAAAAAAATTAAGAATTTTTCTTCTTAGAATTAAAAAAACAACATAGTATATTTTAATGATTTTATATAGTGCATAATTATATAAGTAGTAATATTCAACAATCCTATGTTGCAGCTAGCAAAGGTTTCTGGGCTGAGATGCTGGGAGTTGGAGACTTCTACTATGAACTAGGAGTACAGATTGTCGAAGTTTGTTTGGCCACTAGTCACAGAAATGGAGGTACATTGTTACTTGCTGATCCAAAACTTTGTTTATATATAGAGGAGCACAAATGTAAGATTCTATATATCACATAACTTGGGAAATTGATACATTTATCTTTCATTTAACGAAGAATGAGAAAAAATTAGACAAACTAGATTCCGTGAGTCATCGTAAAGTAGTTGGACAATCGGAACGCCACTTTGGTATTTCTGCCTCCGTACGAAATGTGTAGGTGGAAACGGTCCAACGATGTTCCGATTGGTTGTTGGAGTCAGAAAGTAGTTTGGTATTTTAAATATGAGAGCTGAGTTATATGGAAAACACTGTGCAATGAATTGGAAGTGATATTACGCTAGGTTGATATCAATAATAGGTTCATTACACTCCTGCACCTTAAATTATGTGATAAACTAATTTGTTTCCACTTTTTTCGTACTGTAAGTTTATAGCTTAGATAAATATAAATAAAGGTTTTAGTGATAGAGAAGAACAATCTGAGATTTTATACAAGAAGCAAACTTGTCCTGCACAATTAGAATGTCTGTTGGAGAGATAAAAATCTGCCTGTCTTATTACTCCATATGGTACAAAGTTTGTACACTTGCACCAGTTGTTTTGTTATGTAGTTAACATCAATTTATTACAGGTCTGATAAGTGTAGAGGAACTTCGCAATAGACTGGTGAAATCTAGAAGTAAGAAGAGTCAGGATATAAGTGTGTAAGTGTATATACTAACCATTATAAATATCATCCAAATTTTTCTTAAAAATGGAGAGGGCGGGAAGGATTTTATTTTTTATTTTCATTTTTAATTATTTTTTTTTGTTGAAAATTTAAAGGGTCTGGGTGGCATGAAAATTAGGGGGTTGGCGGGGATGATAATCTAGCAATTAATTTATTATGGCTATAGTGGGAAAGTTTTAATAAAAGTAAATTAGCATGTACAGTTAAACCTGTGTAAATGGTCATGTCTGTTTTTAAGCAGCCACTTGTCTTAAAAGGCCACTTTTTCTCCTTCTCTTGACTGGCTGCTAAAAACAGGTTTGAATGTTATTAAGTTTTTGACAGCAAAACTATTCTTCCTTTAATATTTATTATTTACCAACAGTACAAATTGTTTTAATTTTAAATCTGGAAGGTATGCAAAGTTTTACTTTTAATACTTGGTAGTAGCCAACATGACAAATGTTATGCTAATATTTGTTTTACACACAGAAGGTATTACTATTTCCTGCAACATTTTTCGATATAAATATGATTGAAGTCATTTATATAAAAGGATATTGCTAACTCTGGGTTAAAGCAAAATTTCTCATTCCTAAAAGTCTCCTTAAAAGTTACCTCCCTTCATAATGGGAGCAAGATTCTTGCACCCAAGAAATTAGAGCTGTGTTAATCGGTTGGGCATAATTTTTGTTGAAAATGCATAAAATTGTCATATTTCTTTGTACATATAGGAACATTGGAACATTTTAATGATTTCTGCCAAGTCTGGATGACATTAGGTACTATTTGATGATGCTATAACAGTTTAACGATGCGTAGTGATACGCTGCAACATATGGGCAGAATAGTCAAAAATGAAGGAGTGTCATCTGGCCATTGTAACAACAAAAAAGCAACCTGGTCAACCCCATATATAATTGTACAAACAGAGGACTTTCTATGGAAACATACTATTAGAACCATGGTAATGTGTCCAGTGTTCCAGAAGTACATTTTTCTATATGTAGAAAAGTGCAAATTAATTGTTATGTAAGACGTAAAATGTCATGAAAATTGCAAGTAAAATTCAGACTCAAATTAATAACAATGGTGATTTTATGTTATATGAAATCAGAACATGTTTCTGATACACAGTGCATACATAAGAAATATGCTAATGATTAAATGTGAAATTGACAAACATTGATACAGTGTGGAGAGTCTGACCCAGTGGTAGATAATCAGATCCATGATCTGGGTCCTTGGTTTGATCCTGTGTCACAGCTATGTGTGGTGTCATTTGGACACGGCAATGACTATGTTATGTATCCTTGAATAAGACACTTTATCCACATATGCTTAGTACTTGTTTTACCCAGGAAGACTTTGAGCTTGATATGTTAAACGTTGTAAGGTTTTCATGCACAATAAATGTAAATGACTTGTATGCAAATACACTATTAAAACAAACCACCAGACAAAGTCACTTTTGATAGAACAATGGGGGTTATAAACCATATGGTTTTAACATCGTCTCCCTGTAAGAGACCTGGTAAGAGAAGGTAAAAAAGGAAAAAAATCACACATCATCAGGGCTAATGGTCCAGAAGTCTGTTGAGTGTTAAAAAACATAAATTACTTAAAATCTAAAATTCAAAAATATTTTTTACTTCTAATAAAATGGCACAACTTGTATTGAACATAACATTTACTAACAAAGGTTCTTGTACATAGCATCATATTCAAATATTAATTCAGAGAATTTTTAAGAGACTTGAAAACACTGTATATTTGTTGTCTAATTTGATTTTTCTTCTGGTATTTAGAGTTTTGAACTAACCATTTACTAGTGTGTACAGAATGATTTCATATCCAAAACTAGATAATTTGGAAGATCTTTTTTTAAAAAAAGGTGCTGTTTAATTTAATTATTGATCATTTGATTAATTAGCTAGGGTCATTTTATGCCATTGATGGCTAACAGATTGTCAGTTTACCTAACCATCCTTTCCTGGGATTCTGGAAGGTTAACCAGTAATCGAGCACACCCATCATGAACTTCAGAGACAAATGACAATGAGACTCAATCTTGTTTATTAATCATCATGTAAACTGTGGCTGGGTGGGAATTCAAGCCCACGACCCCGGATTGATAGTCAGCCAAACTGCCAATGGAGCTAACCAAGTCCAACTATAGTTAAATTAAAGAGCATAAAATGAATGAATTTTAACAGTTACAGCCACTTGAGTAAATGATATATTCTTTAAGCTTTTCTACAGGTTTAAAATCCATTTCAACTTGTATTGATTTTTTAATATGTTTCAGAGATGACTTACTGTGTGCAATTAAGAAATTGAAAGCTTTAGGTAACGGGTTTACAGTGATAGCCCTGGGAGGGACGTACATGGTACAGTCGGTACCCGGAGAGCTGAGTCTGGACCATACAACTATTATTAAACAGGCTCAGGTAAGTGTTGGCTGTTAATCAACAGCAAAATGTGTATACTTGTACATTAGTCATGTTTTAAATTAAATTGAAATTTTATATAAAATCATTCCTGGTTGCTATTAAAGTTACAAATGTTCAATTGAGCAGTCAAAAATCCTTAATACAATAAAATTAAGAATAAAACACTTTTCGAATTGTATTACAAATGATAATCAAGTATTTAGAATCAGACGATTGGCATTAAGGATTGTGAACTTATCATATATAATTAAGAAATAGGATTAAAGAATTAAACATTAAGCTTATTCAATTATGAACATTTAGAATTAAGCATTTAATGGGAGGAATTTTGACCCCATTGGCTTCCATACTATGCTGCAATATAATTTACTTACTTTTATAGGCAGCATATAGTTGTGTGATCACATACTTAGTACATTTATTAGTGTACTGTAATGTTTCAGTCTTGAACTTGTTTTTGAAAAGAATGGCTGTAGCACCACTTTTAATACATGACAGGTTATATTAAATATATGCTGTAACCATTATTTTTTGGCGAAAAATCTCAGAACGAATCTGAGCATAACCACCGTCCCTTCACAAGTAATTAACAAACATAATTATTTTGGACTGAGCTGACCAGTGGGGTTGAACACATGATATCTTAGTGGTCATCAGACGCCGCCACCTTGGATCACTCGCCCATAAAGGACCCTATTTTTAAAGAATAAACAAAAGGTACGGAAATCTCATTTCAATGATTTGATGATTTATTGTAGAAGATACTAACAATGGAATAGGTTTATAACTTATAGAAATAACAAAATCACTTGGCAATCAATTTGATATTAAAATGTCCATCGTGACCAATATCTGATTTGTTGTTGTATGTATTCACATAATGTAAGGGGCATCAGAACCAACTTCATCAGCATGGAAGTTTTCTATTATTATACATGCATTTATGTTACGCAGGCTGCCGTTATACTTACACAGGTTGGTACAGAGCAGTATCTTAGCTGCATTGATCGTCAGACAACAGTATATAATTGTAGAATTAGTTGAGAGTATGTGACCAAAACAGCGTACACAAGTTTTCAGCTAAGGTCATGGGTACAAACCTAGTTTGGTCCAAATATGGTTTGCCAGTTGATTAGGGGAAGGATGGTCATTTCACTCAAATTCATTTCTGAGGGATTTTTCTACTATTTAATCCTTTACTCCATAGATACGCGTTTTCCCGCACCAATCACAGAAGGCCTTTGAAAACAGTGCAGGAAGAGTTCAGATTGCTCGTAAAGAACAATCTGAACACTTTCTGCACTGTTTTCCACTCTGTCAGTTAATATAAACATAATTAACCCAATAATTCAAAAGCTTTCTAAATTAGGTGTCAAAATTGTCAAAAGGCGTCTATATGAAGCAAAGGGTTAAACTGGATATGTTCTATATCATTTTGTCATGCATTGAAAGCGACTCTCAATCATATTAAAGAAAAAAGAGGCCCATATTGGACCAAGATGCTCAATTTATTAAACTGGATGCCATATTTAACAGTGCATAAAAACATTCAATAACTAATGTAACACTCCAGTAACATAACAGAACATGATCACTTCTTTTCTAAAATTCATAATCAGCTAAATAATGGTTGCCATTTTTGGAATGTCTCAAATAATTATTATGTTTCTGTCAATATATATTTTTCAATTTTGTTTTATTTGTTGAATACAGTATAGTAGAGTTCCCTTCCAATACAATAAAATGTTATGCTACACGTTTATCTAAACATGAATTTTTTTTGTTAGTTTATATTTTTTTAAAATTAACATTTTGGTTTTCAATTATAATCAGAGTTCATCTCACGTGACCAAAACTGTCCTGATAAAAGAGCTGAAGTGGGAGGAGGAGAGAGCTAACAGAGCTTTAGTAAGTATTTCTGGTCTGTTACAAAGGAATCTAGCTGAACTTGCTTTGGTAATCCCCGGAATAGTCCCCATAGATACAGTCAAACCTGTGTAAGTGGTCACCTCTATTAGGCAGCTACCTGTCTTAAGCAACCACATGTCTTATAAGGCCACTTTTGCTCCTTCCGTTGACTGGCTGCTTACGACAGGTTTGACTGTATAGAGATTCTTGCACACCGGATAAGGATATCTGCATTTTTACCGGGGTAAGATATTTCTATCTCACCCTAGGGCTGAGATAAAATTCTCGTGCTGTTACGTTGGAAACATCTACATGACGTAATGTATAAAATATATGATGTAAATCAAAAAAATAAATGTCTTACAAGCAATAGTAAAATCTATAATGATAAATTAGGTTAAAATAAATATTCAATGTGTTTGTTATGCAAGAAAAAGAATCATTCTTTCAAGACTTTTTTGGTTTGATAGAAAATTCCCTTCCTTGGGATAACTGTTTTTGTGGGTACTCAGCAGAGTCTCGTTCCCGCTAAAACAGTTATCCATTGAGACGGAATTTTCTATCCAAACCTGAATCCCATGTAAGATTCTTATAATACCATGTTACTGCCTTTTAGTCTAAATTTTTTAGTTGAGGTAAAGAAAAATATTAGGCACGATTTTACATACATTTACATTTATTGACAGTATATCAACGGTAAATTATGTTTCAATGCAGGTTTAACACAACGTAAAACCAATGACGTCATCAATTTGTGTGACACTGATCTTACTCCACTTTATATGTAGAATTATACAAAATGACGCGATAACAGGAAACCCCAGTGTATCACCTGAACTGAGTAACATGTATGTCATCTGGGTAAAGCTGTTATAATAACAGAATTAGTCTGTTTATTTTATTCTTAACAGCAGATTGTTAAATAGTGTATAATTGTATATGTGTATCTGTAGAAATCTTGAAAAGTTGAACCGCATATGTTCTTGCATGACATTATCATAAGTAGGCATTTATACCAACTGCTAGACCAAAATGGTAAATAATTTATCTTTTTTTCTTTTGCTGAAATTTGAGAAATTTGTATATATGTCTACATAATTAACTTTTATGGTATTTCCATTATAGAATTATCTTGTTAAAGAAGGATTGGTGTGGGTTGATGACCAGTCTACAGCAGAGAGACAGTACTGGTTCCCGAGTTTGTTTGCAGGTGCCATGAATGTTACATCCTGATTATTATCATTTATAACACTGGCTCCCAAGTTTGTTGGCGGAGTCAATATTGATATGATATAATGAACATAGAACACTGGTTCCTGAGTTGATGGTGGTGATAATAAAATTCTGGCTCCGGATCTTTTTGCTGGAATGTATACCATGTATAACATATAACATATGTACCACATATAACACTGAATCCCAGCTTTTTCTGGAAATGTATTGTGACAACATTATAATATTACAACACTGGTTCCCGAGTTTGTTGCAGGAAATGAAACTGTGATGTCCAACATACTAAAATTCAACACAGGTTCTGCAATCTTTTTAATAGAACATATATTTTGACAGTTTAGTGAACATACACCACTGGTTCCCATGCTAGTTGCAGAAGTAATAAGTGTGCTAAGTTAATCAACTTATGCCCTGCACTGGCATAATAATGCTGAACAATGTTTGGTTAAAAGTTTCTGAGACTGGCGAGATCGCATTCTTTATCATTGCCACAGTTTATTGTAAATTTTTAATTGTGATTTTATAATAGGAGTACTCTTTTCCAACTAAAATTTCAGTTATTTTTAGGGAAGAATGTTACCTTTGATTGAAATACATTTATATTGCTGCTTAAAATGCGGTCTTACTCTGAACAGGTTTTTATTTACTTTCTACAGTGAGGTTCTGAGTAAAATAAAAAAAAAATTTTTAATATGGGAAAATAAAATATTGTAAAACAGAATATTGTAAAATTGTTTGTCCAGATATGCAATGTAACTTTGAATTTGAAACAGATTTGATTAAATGTGTAAGTGTTTAAAGAGAAAACAGCATGGTACATTAAACTTAAATAAATTAATTTTATATAATTGCAGTTAAACCTGTGTTAGTGTCCACCTCTTTTAAGCAACCGTTTGTCTTAAACAGCCACATTTTCTATTAACATTTTTTTTATTTTAAGTTATAATGTACCTGTAACAAGCAGCTACCTGCCATAAAGGGTTGACCTGCCATAAAGGGTCGTTTTTGCTCTGTCCCTTGAGCGGCTGCTTAAGGCAGGTTTGACTGTGTGTCCCCCACCCGGCAATAATCTCTGTGAAGATTGATATACGGCATTGTGTCTCATTATCATTCGTCTCTCACTACAGATTCAAGTGGGAAAATTATCAGTTTCTTGCGGAGATTGGGTGTGCTTGAGTACTGGTTAACCTTTCAGGATTCCAAGAAACAGTGGTTAGGTTAACTGATCATCTGTTAATCCTCAATGGCATAAGACTGACGCTTAATATTCAATCAATCAATCAATTGACTGTATGTTTGTATACAATTAGAGGTCGGCACCTTTTTAGCTTTAATATTCATAGAACAAGAGGCTATTGTTTTATCAGGTAAAATATCTATGCAACCACTCATTCTATATGAATGAAACTTCACATGTGTGTTCAGCATCATCAATAGAACACACAGAGACATAAACCACAAATCTGGGTTGCATTTTGGCACAGTTATGACCCTTTTCGGACTTAATTTTTCAGATAAAATTTTTTAATCAGTTAAGATATCTATGCAATCACTCATTAGATATGAATGAAACTTCACATGTGTGTTACACAGAGACAAGAGCTATAATTCTGGGTTGCATTTTGGCACAGTTATGGCCCTTTATGGACTTAATTTTTCCGGTTAAAGTTTTTAATCTGGTAAGATATCTATGCAATCACTCATTTGATATGGATGAAACTTCACAGGTGTGTCAGCATCATCAATGGAATACACAGAGACATGAACCATAAATCTGGGTTGCATTTTGGCACAGTTATGACCCTTTTTGGACTTAATTTTTCAGGTTAAAATTTTTAATCAGGTAAGATATCTATGCAATCACTTATTTGATATGAATAAAACTTCACATGTGTGTTTAGCATCATCAATGGAACACACAGAGACAAGAACTATAACTCTGGGTTGCATTTTGACACAGTTACAACGGACACTTTATGTCCCTTCACCTTTTTTTTTGAATGACAGGGGTCATAAAAAGGCTTTATATTGTAGTTACAATAGTATATCCCAGTACCCAACATCTCCAGATTCAGGTCTGTTATACCCTCATGTAAAAGCATGGAATTCCTCGTCTGTCCCACAGTTCATAGCATAGTATATCCCAGTACCCGACATCTCCAGATTCAGGTCTGTTATACCCTCATGTAAAAGTATGGAATTCCCTGTCTGTCCCACAATTCATAGCATAGTATATCCCAATACCCGACATCTCCAGATTCAGGTCTGTTATACCCTCATGTAAAAGTATGGAATTCCTTGTCTGTCCCACAATCAATAGCATAGTATATCCCAATACCCGACATCTCCAGATTCAGGTCTGTTATACCCTCATGTAAAAGCATGGAATTCCCTGTCTGTCCCACAATTCATAGCATAGTATATCCCAATACCCGACATCTCCAGATTCAGGTCTGTTATACCCTCACGTAAAAGCATGGAATTCCTTGTCTGTCCCACAATTCATAGCATAGAATATCCCAATACCCGACATCTCCAGATTCAGGTCTGTTATACCCTCATGTAAAAGCAACTTTTGGTGAATAAATACATAGATACTCTAAGAGTATCTATGTATTTATTCCCCAAAAGTTGTGTTTGACATCGTGTGTTCCTAGTTAGGATAGTATTGTATGATGTGATGATTGGCGTCGTTGTCAACACTTGTTCAGTTATATCACGACGGTGCTTGCTTGGGACAGTATTCTAAGCACTAACAATCTGGAAAATTATGCTGTACTTCCATGGCATAAATCCCATCCAGTACTGACACTGGGCTGACCAGACCTAGAGCAATCGTCTAATTGCTGAGTGCCAAGTGCGGAAGTCTAGTATTGTATTTGAAGTCTATGATATGACCCAGCTGGGGTCGAACTCATAAATTCACAATTTATATATGACGACGCATTCCAAATGTTCAAATACATCAATTATGCCATTCAAATAAAAAAAAACAAGCATAAATTAGGACAAGGAAACTGCATTTTTAAATAAGAAGAAACCGGGATTATTTACAACCGCCATCATGCCACACGGAAGCATTTCCTGTGTCCAATGGTGGTGCTATGTCTTGAAGAGATATTCATTAGCGCGTCCTTCAAAGCGGTATTCCATATAAACATGCCACTCTGAGAAGTTTTTTTATTTTTGATCACAATTTGTTTTTGTTTATTTTAACGCCGAAGACTTGGAAAATGCTACTGGACGCTTCCACGCTTGGTGCTTAGAATTTAGAAGATAGTTTAGATCTGGTCGGCCTGGTGTCAGTATAATGTGACTGTGTGGGGTATACTGTGTGTCTGCGGCATGATACTCTAGTTTGTCGACGTGCCGTAAAACACCATTCATTAATTCATTCCAGTGTGGCAACGCTCAATATACTGACACCGTTCAGATATGACAAAAAAAAGCAGCGCTAAACACCATATAACATTCATCGAAATATGAATGGTGAAATCCGTTGGAATCCTGTAAGACCATGGCACCGAGTTTGGTCACACACGCTTACATGGGGTGGTTAACCAGTACCTATTAGACATCGTTCAAGTATTCACTCATTCAAATAAAATCATGTTAGAAAAAATACCAACAAGAAGCGAAGACACTTGAGTCTCACGCTCTGTCCAATTCCTGCATCGGAATTCAACATTGTTAACATATCTGTATATAGAAGTTGGTCAAGTTAGCAGAATGACAGAACAGCAGAATGATTGTTTTTCATTCTGCCAGCAGAAAAGAAAAAAACTCGTTCTGCTGTTCTGTTATTCTGCTGGCAGAATGAAAAAATTTGATTCTGCTATTCTACTGTTCTGCTAACTTTACCCATTTACCGAGCCCATTTGATGTAGAATGTCTGGCCGCTTTTCCATATGCAGCTATAAATGGTGAGTTTACAGCCCGACAATAACAAAAAAGATTAACGTGATTCTGTAATTTGATATTGTAGTTGAACTTGACGGATTGATGTTTACCTAAATCAACATACTTACCGAAATTATTTATGGATGGAAAACTTATAAAATAGACGTCAAAATCAACCCACGGAAGTTAACTATTTATCACTTTCCTTTTCGACAAATATGACATGGTGTTTGTTTCAACTATAGTCCGTACAGATGGATATGCTTAGTGTTTTTTTCTATTTATCATGCATTATTTATAAAATATACAAATGCATTTTTAAGCGGGAACTTTATTTTAGTGTAATATAGGCGCGTAGCTCAAGTTAGAAAATCTCTTTTAAGTATATTATTTTGGTTTGTTTAAAAAGATCTATATTTTTGGCAATACGTGGCCATTGAATATATACAGGTATAGGCCTGAACGAACATTTATTTATGTTTAGCACAGTTCTCAGTCAATTATAATAAATTAAAGATTGTGTTGCGGATCCAATTCTATTGGTGGAGGAGGACCTGATGATAAATCTAAATAGAACGACTGTCTTTCCAAGAGTAACAGGCAAACTTTATCACATATTGTTTTTTAAATAAAATTGAATATTTGTGAATTTGAAACTAACAAAAACACAAACTTACTAGCATTTTGTTTTTGGATTGGATGCGTATATATACATAAAATGTATCTAATTAATAGTTTTCATTTAAAAGTCCGTCTTCACGCTATGAACATATAATTTTAGGGACAAAATAATACCCAAGTATTACTGTCTGGAACATCATTAATTCTTTTGTTTTGTCTTATTTTGTTGTTTTTATAGTTCAGTTCGGCTAAACGTTTCATTACGCTTGACACTGGCTTAGCACCGCATAAGCACACAGTACGCAATAATTTTAGGGAACCAGGCATTAAACGTGTTTGCTGTTTAACGGTGCTGAACGCAGATCAGAAGTACAATATTAATAAAAATATAAATAAATATTTCCTTGGATTTTTCTTTCGATCATAACTAATAATTAAAACATCACACTTTTTGTCATAATTGCGCATAGATGATCGAAATATAATGACTTCCAACCGTTTTGTGAGATTGTCTCCTGTACAATACAGAGGGCACACTTATATTATTGGAGGATTTAAAGCTATTTTCAGCACTTGACAAGTTATAGAAAGCATATCCAGTGGTATTAGTGGAGGGAGACCTTATAATGAATCTGAGTAGAACCACCGTCCTTCTGCATGTAACTGGCAAACTTTCCCAAATAACGTGTTACGACCGAGCTGGGATCAAAACATTGGGTGTGAGACTAATGGTTAGTTGAAATGGTCTTAGATGAAGTGGTCGTTTGGCGGAGTGGTCGTTAGAAGAAGTGGTCGATATACGAAGTGGTCGTTAGACGAAGTGGTCGATAGAAGGCGTGGCCGCTAAACGAATTGGTCGCTATACGAAGTGGTTGCTAGACGAAGTGGTTGATAGACAAAGTTGTCGATAGACGAAGTGGTCGTTAGACGAAGTGGTCGAAACATGAAGTGGTCGTTAGATGAAGTGGTCATTAGATGAAGTTGTCATTAGATGAAGTGGTCGTTTGACGGAGTGGTCGTCAGACGAAGTGGTCGATAGACGAAATGGTTGTTAAACGAAGTGGTCGATAGACAAAGTGGTCGATAGATAGACGAAATGGTCGACAGACGAAGTTGTCGTTAGACGAAGTGGTCGTAAGTCGAAATGGTCGTTAGACGAAGTGATCGATAGATGAAGTGGTTATTAGAGAACAGCGCCTTGGACAGCGACATTTAAAGTTGCGCATACATACTGAGATATTTCAGTTTGTTTCAGTTTTGCATCATGTAGATTTTTTTTTTCAGAAAAAAATATTCAAAAAGTAACAACGCATCCATGCGTCCCTTTGAAGGAGACTATGACAATGAACAAAGTCATTAAACTGAAATAATGATATTTACCGACTAGTCAAAACTAATTTCAACTTTTCAAAGAAAAGTGGTTGTGCTCGAGTACTGGTTAACCTTTGAGGATCCCAGGAAACAGTGGTTAGGTTAACTGATCGTGAGTTAAATCTCGATGGCATTAAAATGACGCTAAATATTCAATCAATTAAAGAAAAGCAGTACTTCACCTAAAATAAAATATTAGTTTTTAACAAGGAATTATATTGAAAATGAAAGGCAACTGATTAATACTGATTTAATTCAAGATATTTTTCGTGATCGAAACATTTTAAAATATTTAAGATTACATACAGCTTACATTTTATGCACAATAAATCAGTTGTCTGTAAATTATGAATGCTTTATTTTCAAAATAATTAATCCTTCGTGTGCTATTTTATCAACATTTAGTCAGGAATTGTAAGTTTCCTATCTTTCTATATAAATCCTTGGTAATTACGTCATTCTAATAACACGACATGTCTGAACTTCTGGACCGAATTAAGCACAGTTTTGTTATACTTCAAGTGCACTAACGGGCCGACTGTCTGGTCTTCTTTAGATGTCGTCATTACATTATAAAGAAAGAATGGGACACAATTATTTTACTTGTTCTGTAATCGAAGACAGTTGCAGACTTATATTAAGTATGCATTTGAAATACAACGCCAGACACATTTGGCAGACGAGATTCCCGTGAATCGTCCCACAATGGAGACATGCTTTATGCAATGATCCAAAGTGGTAATGCAAACTTATTGTGTGGTGTCTGTTTGTTAGTTCTATATCAGAAATAACAAGACACTTGAGGATTGCACACGATATATTAGCTCTCTACCGGTTTACAAATTATGTTGCCATAGCAACCACTATTTTTATCCGACAGAAAAAGTAATAAAATGTTGTGCACGGCCTCCTCAAACTTCAATCTACATGCTTAGTTTCACAAACGTAGCTTCGATACTTTTAGTGTTTCCAAAAGATCCAGATTGTATCTGTAATTTTACCAATGCTGTTGTCATAGCAACCACATTTTTTGTCTGACTAAAAAAAACCTGCATTATCTCCTTATTGCCCTCTATTTACATGCACCATGCCATAAACCTTGCCTGGATACTTTTCGAGTAATCTTTTCGGATGGACGGACGGATGTTACGGTATATACAAATGGCATATTCCGTACAGCATATTTAATTATTTCAAATTTCTAATACAGTACAGGTTATATGTGACAAGTTTTATTGGTGATGGAAGACCTCAGAACGAACCTGAGTAGAACCACTGTCCTTTTGCAAGTACTTGGCAAACTGTCTCACATTTTGGCGGGAGTGTAGAGGGAGAGTGAGAGTGAAGGGGTGACCTAGGCTTGAATCCAGGACTTCAGTGGTTAGATGCAATTCAGAACAGAACAGAACAGAACAGAATATACCTTTTATTTGACTTACAAACAGTACATCTTTATAAACATAGACATGTAAATAAATAGATAATAAATAGACATCGGCTTGGACCGCAATGGGACGAAGATCCTCTTCAGGGTTTAAAATAGACCCGTGTTGGTCCAGTGTCGCTTTGTAGAATCTATGAATCCTCTATAACATGCTACGTCTATTTTATTGTTGTTTTGCCATACATGTACTTTATTTTGATTAAATAAACCACCAGAGTGTTACAAGTGTGATTTCAAGAATAGGATTACTGCAGCTCCCACAAAAAGATTACTATTGCTCTGTTGTTAAACACCGTTTCTAATTAAGTACGCTGAATATTCAAACAAACACCGTTTCTAATTAAGTACGCTGAATATTCAAACAAACATTCAAAACATTGTTGAACTACAACTCAGTTTACGACATGTTTAAATATTCAGTGTAATTGGTTGGAAAATGTATTTCTTTACGAAACTTAACTAGATCAATGGTCATTTTTTATGTACAATAAGGGAAATAACTCATTCGATACTGCTAAAAGTTGACTATTTGTTAAATAGTTTGTTTGAATATTTATGCCCTCGAGGCCTAATAAGTAACTAGTTAATGTATCCAGTCTTTCCTGGGATCCTGGAATTTTAACCAGTACTCGGATCTCGAGTCCGCTTACTGGGTGGATAAATACTGCATCAGTGATAGAGCGTTTTTCACGAAAACCAAATTGTGCGTCATTAAAAACATGCCCGGTTTCACACCAATTATTTATTCGGTTTCTTAAGGTTAGAGAAAAAATCTTACCAATTGTATTTACTAATGTTATCCCGCGATAATTGGAAGGATTACCAACATCTTCTTTTTTATGAATGGGGACAATAACACCGTTACACCAAGCCTCGGGGTATATACCCGAGTCATAGATAACATTAAACATCGTACACAAATAAGGACTTATAAAATCATTCGCTTCAATAAAGAAGTCGGCTACATTGTTATAATAATCGGCGCTTTTGTTTCTATTCAATGAAGAAATTGTTTTTCGTATTTCTTCGATACTAAACTGAGCATCTAACATTTCAATGCGTACCGTCTCATCACGAGTTCGGCTATAATCATCCACGTTTACATGGTTATGAGGTGTATTAGAAATTGACGTAAAATGATTAACAATGTCGTTCATACTAATATCGTTTTGGTTATTGTTTTTCTTGTTAGTGAACTTTTATATATATTTCCAGAACTTTTTGGGTGAATGTTTACTTAAATTGGATAGGTTACGTTTCTCTTTCATATCAAAGGCACGTTTAGCATTACGTTTTACATATGCAAATTTGCTCCGATTTGATAAAAATATCAGTTTATTCCTCAGAGGCATGTTAGGCAAGATTGCGTTTACATCTAAAGAACTCCGATTTAGCTTTGCGACAATTTTCATTAAACCACGGCGTTTCCTTGGTTTTAATATGTGGTTTTGGTGAGTAAGACTAATCATAACAAAGGCTGTTAATATCACAAAGTTATGCAACTATTATTGAGGGTGAGGATTATGTGTAAATAGGCCAAGAAAATACTTATCATTCTAACACCGTGTAAGCCAGTAATCCCGTAATTACACGTGGAAATCGTTCTAAGTGGTATCGAGATTATTCCCAGGGAAATGACATAAATATGCGTTGAAAAGTAAAAGTGCAGATTATTTTTTTAAAAGTTTACGATTATGTAGCAAAGTTTCATATTATATTGACAGGAAACAGCTTTTTAACCTCGTGTGTTTAAAATAATTTGTTGTTTTTATTATATACTCAACTTCGTTTGCACTTGTTTTGCAACACAGCACGTGTTTGTCTTACTTACCTGGTAACGAATACCCACTTTCTTCATGCAAACAATGTTCAATATTAGCACATGGCCATAAAGGGTTCTTCAGTTTAACAAATTGTGTGAACAGTGCAAATCAAATTGTGTTATTATTTTTATTAAGTGAAATTGTGCTCATATTACATTCATATTTGGATTACATTCATATTTGGATATACATTCATACAATTCAATTGGATTTTATTGTGCAAATTTGGAGGGATTACGTGTCTGTAAGTAATATATTTTCACGGCATCTAAAAAATATTTTAGTTAATTGCTCTGTGACCCCTATATAAAGTTCACAGTCGAGCAGACAGGACTGGTATTCGTAAAGCTTCTTATGTTTTTCTTAAACTGTTTCACTTTAGTTGACTTTTTTTTTCTAAATCGCTATTTGTTAGTTAGGTGTTTATCACATTTAACCAATAAGATGTATTCAACTTATAAACAAACACAAGTCAAATTATTCAGATGATTTATGAATACCAGTCCTTGAATATATACGCTGGCCCAACTGTAAACAGAGCAGTAAGCTTAACGCTCTAATAGATGGGGATTCACAAATTATAAAATGTTGAGATCAAAATGCATTTTAAAGCTATAAATCCATATTTAAAGTTAATATGTCTTTAAAGAGACACATGTCAATGTAAACATCGATTTTTTTTCTAATTTACAGCACCAAATCCTTATGAACGTATGACCATTTGGAGATAAAACTCAATTACTACACACTGCATTATATATATATATATAACTTGTGGTGTCACACCAGCTTTGAAAAATTGAAATTAATTTTAACCATGACTATTTTAGGTATAAAACTGGTGGGGTCACGCCATCTTTGAAATATCGAAAAACTATTTTAACATTTTTGATGATTTTTATTATGATTGTTTTCCAGTTGGTCTAATAAAAACTAAAATCGAAATATATTTTACGATTGTTTCATCATTGACCACAAAAGTGTAAAACGGTTTCCGCTCGGCCATTTATAAATGTTTCCTTATCAAAAATAGAAACGAAATAAAGGGTCTGTTTTATACAGGGGTATTTAAAATTCTATTTACATCACATGGACAGATACATTCTAGAAATAGAGTTCAGGAAAAACTTATCAAAATTGTCTTTTGTCCTTTTAAATTATTTCAAATATTTTGTAAAAATGTAATTTATTGGTAAAAACGTAACTTGGAAAATTTAACATACCGGAGCGTTGATCTTACTGATCTATTTACAACTGTACCCGGGTATGTTAAGAAGTTGATTATGAAGAGAGTGATGATCAAAGGTTACATTTCTGACGACACCTACATCACAATTTTGATTGGTTGATTACGAGCTGTATGTTAGAGACTCACCGATGGTTCCAGACATGAAGAAATACATTAAAGAAGCGTCACTTATTATATATTTATATTAATTTATGTCCACCAGGGACTTATATAGAGAAGAATATGTAACTCATTCTCGTTTTGTGAAAGCTCACGTATTCACACAAACTCTAGCGAAATCTCGTTTTCAGTTATCTTCAATTTAACTCAGAAATTCAAAGCCAAATGTATTACTTTGCATTATAGCATCTACAGAAAATGAGATATTTACAGCAATTTATGTTTACAATTGGTAAAGTAGTGTGCACAATGCCACATAAAAATGAAAAAAAACACCCCTTTAGATTTTAACTTAAACTGATATGCTTTAAATATAAAATAAGTTTGCATGATTGAAAAGCAATGAAATAAGAAAGGTAACATAAAGCTTTCATTTTATGTACTAGAACGCAATTTCCTATTAATTTGAATGAATAATTTGTCAAATAAATAATCCTTCACGTGTTATTTTATAACTTGAACATTTGGTATGGATATGCTAGTTTCCGATCCTTCTCTATGTAAGTCCGTGGCATCTCACCTTTTATAATTATATTTATATAGATCTATGGCCCCAAAATATTTTACACTCGGTTGCAAAATAAAGTGGACACTGTTTTTTTTTTGTGCTAAATTTGTTGTATTAAATTAAAATAATTGTGTCATATACGTATTGTCATTGTACGTATTGTGCCTGTTTTTAGGATTGACCGATAAGTATCCTTGCTTACAAGTAGGTGTCAATACATTATACATGTACGATAGATAGAAAAGCAAATATCTTAAACTTAAAAGTGAACACTTTCTTTTCCAACTGTGTATACATAACAGATTGAAATAAAAGAAACCTAACTATTTTTAGTTGTTGTGTTCTTGGTGTTGTTGCTATTTATACATACTTATTATTATGATAATTATAATAATGCTTGTTATAATCATCGTTATTTTATGTATATAAGTTTTTCAGCAGAAACTCTTGCTAAATAGTGAGTAACAAAAGATCCGGAGTTTGGAACTTTATTTATGATTGCGTTAGACAGAGGTACACGTCATTCAGAACAACAATTGGGTCATCACGGAAATAGCCAATCGTAACCATTCGGCTATGTCCGGATGAATCCGCTTATAATCGCAGCGCTGTGCTTCGCGTATTATCGGAGTTACAAATACTTACTTTTACCGATCACATCAATTGGAATAACGCTCAAGCCAATTTTGTTTCTAGAGCGGAAATGGCCGAGCGTTGTTTCGATTACGATCGCATCATTGGTAACTACTCGGTTATTTCCGGACAAATCGGCTTATAATTGTAGCGCCTTCGTGTTTTAGCGGAGTTACGAATACATTTACCCATCAACGCTCAAGCCAATGTTGTTGCTAGAGCGTTATTCCGATTATGACCACATTATTTTGAACTGCTCGGAAACTTCCGGACAAGTGCAATTTAGGACCTAACTTCATCAGTATATTGATTCTGAGATTTAGACTCGGACTCAAAATGTCAAAAATTTAAAAATCAAATAACTCTTTAACAAGAAAAAATTAATATATCTATTTGTAGAATCCAGCAGTTTTAATGATTATTTAAGAGAAAATGTGACAGGAACACTTTATGATCCATAATTCTATGTTACTATGGATTTATAAAAAAATCAAGTTGCTGAGTTTAAGTTCGAGTCTCGTACTCAAATTATTGATCAATCGCCCAGGTTGCGATTGTGTCTTATTATCATTGTTTATGAGTGTTCGTTTGATATTCGTTGTCATGAGACAAAATTGAAAACTATACTTGTACAATGTATGAAACTAAACTGGTATTATATATCATAGTCAAATATAACACAGAACTGTAGCTTTATATACCAGTACGTTTTAAACATGCTCCAAGTCATACATGTACGAATATATTGTATTTTTGTTTTCCTTGGAAGGTTTGGTTAACCCGCAACGAATTTATTTTGGAAATGATTGATACAATCTTTAACATATACATGATTGTTACGCCTAACGATCACTTGATGTAAATGGTGGGCGCTGCCGACAAATAGACAACAAAATATGGATTTGAAATTAAAGTTGTCTATCCCTTTACTCCATAGATACTCGTTTTCCCACACCAATCACAGAAAGCCTTTGAAAACAGTACAGGAAGAGTTCAGATTGCTCGTAACGTAAGGGCTATTTGAGCATAAAATAGCTTAGTGATTTCTGTTTTAACATGGCCATAGTCAGTATTAACTCTAGCTGAAATTTTGTAACTGCGTCATTAGGAAATGTATGTATAATATTTGTTGGCTAGGTCGCATGAGCGGCCGAACCTGTACAAGGAACCAAACTTACACATTAACTCACTTTAATTGCCACATCGTTTATAAGACCTAACCGTTGGATGCTTTTTAAAAGCAGCCAACTTGTTTTTTGAAATGTTCTAAAGACAAACCTTGTGCAAGTTAACATAATAATTGACAGTGAATTTGAGCCTGGACAGAAGTAATATCGTAAATGGAAATAGAAGTTTGAACGTGAGTGAATATTCACGTTGAGATGAATACGTGGCATGGCGTTTTATACTATTTATACTGTGACCAGACCAACAATGAAACGGACTGACTTACATAGGCCTTAACATGACTTGGACGGCAATTACAAGTTGTAATTGTTCTGAGAGAGAATCAGGTTTGATGAGCAAGTGTTTGCGGAAAGGGAACACGAACATTGAAGTTTGTCTTATATTGGAATCTAGTGACATCAATGTTGATCTACAGAAACTAGATTTTGTATTTTATATTTGTGTTGACGGTTTTGTCAAACTTCAGAGTTTGGATCATTTAGGTGGCAATACTGATTATATAAACTCATAATGTTTAATACGTATCTATCTGTTGCTCTCTGTACAGATTCTGTTTTGTACTGTACGATTGTTCGTTTGGATATCAGCTAGAGAAGTAAGACTCTCATGGGCATTGTCGGCCGGTACATACATGGGCATTGTCGGCTGGTACTAACAAGGGCATTGTCGGCTGGTACTTACATGTGTATTGCTGGCTGGTACTTGTATGGGCATTGTCGGCTGGTACTTTTAGTTGTATTGTCGGCTGGTACTTACATGGGCATTGTCGGCTGGTAATTACTTGTATGGGCATTGTCGGCTGGTACTTACATGGGTATTGTCGGCTGGTACTTGTATGGTCTGTATGGAGTTATAGTGATCTTATATGATATTGTAAAGAAACTCATTTTATATGATAGTGTAAATATACTCATTTTATATGATAGTGTTAAGAAACTCATTTTATATGATAATGTGAATATACTCTTTTTATATGATAGTGTAAATATACTTATTTTATATGATAATGTAAAGAAACTCATTTTATATGATAATGAAAATATACTCATTTTATATGATAATGTTAAGAAACTCATTTTATATGAAAGTATATAGACTACTCATTTTATATGCATTTTATATATTAACATTTTCACAGACCATTTGTGGGGGCATGTGGCACTTACCAGTGACATTTCTTGTTTGTAATATAGTTATGGTTTAAAAATCGATATGTTCACCTTTATCAGCAGTACAAACTTGTTTAAGATCCGTCCGTACATAGATAAGGAGTTTTCAGTACTTTTCAAGGAAACGTCTGATCACCTCTCGTACCTATAAATTACATACAACAAGATAACATCTGTTTGGCTTTACAAAATTTTAAGTTAACGATCTCAATTTAACAGAAAAAATAATAACCCCCATTTGCACAAAATACTCTTGTATTAATTTCGTCATTTCCATTTGCGTTTTTGGAGAAAAGCGTTCCTAAAGATAATCTTTGCATTTCAAAACCTGATGTACGGTGATTACAAAGATATTTATATATTTCCCACCAGCAGTCAAAGATTGTGTTTGTGTGCATATTGGTAATTGAACTAAACCATACGACTACTTAAAATTAATCTTAAAACCTGTGTGCAGAATTAAAGAAGATGGTCGATTTCAAACTGTTCTATAGAAGTAATCTGTCAAAAGTGACGTAACTACATGTACTGCTTTCATATTTTCCAAACCATTTATATATATCATATACCATTTAAAATAGGAATAGAAAATAACGTAATTCAATTTAAGGTAGTTGGGAGCGTTCCTAGCGGGTTTTTTTTTACATCTGGTGTAAATTATTAAAAATCTGTACACATATTCTATGAAGTCTTAGCTTTCGTTTTAGCTAAGTTTCATTTAATATAGTCTCGCAGAATTTCGTTAACAGCGTCCCCTAGCGGTACGTGTTTTTCAGACGATTTCATCGTATTTTCCTAAGATGTTGGTGAAACAGAAACCTGTTTCACTACAATATGATCTTTATCATTATAAATAATGCATCAATACCATCTTTATCTTTATTTTTGTCCCTTATCTTTATCTTTATATTTACTTTATATTTTATTATTATCTTTGTATTTTATATTTATCTTTGCATTATCTTTTTATTTATCTTTATCTTTACTTTTTTATATTTATTTCGTATTTTATCTTTTTATTTCATATTTATCTTTATATTTTATCTTTCTTGGCTTTTTATCTGTCTTTATCTTTGTCTTTGTCTCTATCTTTGTCTTTATATTGTCTCTGTCTTTTATCTTTATCTTTATCTTTTATATCATCTTTTTTATCTTTATATATTATCTTTATCTCTATCTCTATATTCATCTGTATCTTATGTTTGTACTTTACATTTATCTTTATATTTTATCTTTCTTTGCTTTTTATCTTTGTTTTTATCTTTGTCTTTGTCTCTTTCTTTGTCCTTATATTATCTTTGTCTTTTATCTTTATCGTTTTCTTTTATATTATCTTTATTATCTTTATACTTATCTTTTATTTTGATATCTTTATTCATATGTATCTTATATTTGTATTTTATCTTTATCTCTATGATTTTTATCTTTTATCTTTATCGGTTTATTTATCTTTATAATCTTTATATTTTTTCTTTTTTATGGTTAGCATTGTCTGTTATATTATCTTTGTATTTTATTTTTACCTTAATTATCTATATCTTTGTATTTTATCTTTATATTGATCTTTAGTTATTTTTTCTTCATCTTTGTATTATGTCTTTATCTTTATCTTTTATACTTGTCTTTTATCTTTTTCGTTGTCTTTATCTTACTATCTTTATCTTTTTTTCTCTTTATTTTATTTTATTTATCTTTATTATATTTATCATTTTTATCTTTATTTTTATCTTCATCACCTAGTGATTTATTTGTGCTCGTACTTGTAGTGCTTCGACAACGACGCCTCATGTTAAACACATACATTTTTTCTTAAAAATAGTTTGATAGCTTTCGTATAATTGATCAAATGTCAAGCCATTTTCACAGCTATAATCAGGAAAAGCATCCGCTAAGCTTTTTATGTTCTACATCAGGAATTTTGCTTCTGGTTCGGTAAATTGAGCTTCTCTTTTATATAATTTCAGTCCACCGAATGGGGTTGTTTACACATGGCAGGTCATATATGGTGTATTCAGTTTGTTGGCTTTATATATTATTAGAGTAAACATTCTTAGTAACTCTAATAAATCGGGAAGCTCTTATCAAAATTGATATGCATCAATACAAAAATGTAATTTTCTTTGTTTATTCTTGTGTTTATAAAAAAACAATTATGTTAAATTAATGTTGTACTTTGTAAATGTGTTGAGGGCCTCATGGAACATTTAATTTATTCAAATGAGTTCTCTCGTTAATAAAAGTCTTTGTTATTATTATTGTTATTATTATTTTTATTATAATTATTATTATCATTATTATTGGTGGTGGCAGAAGACATCAGAATGAATATGAATAGAACCACCGTACAAACGCAAGTAACTAGCAAACTTTCTTACTTGTGCCTTTTGACCAAGCTGGGTACAAACCAACAACCTCAGCAACGAGAGGAAGTTGTCATTAAAAGACAGGTCCTTAAATCACTCGGCCACGGAGGACCTAATCAGTTTCAGACTAATTTCTTTGACAAATATTTAGTGTTGTGTTTTGAATGAACTGATTCATGTACAGGGAGGTGTGCCACATTACAACATGCGTGAACAGGGAGTTTTGCAACTTGACAACATACATTAACAGGGAGCTGTGCAACTTTATAACATGCATTAACAGGGAGTTGTGCCCTTTTACAACATACATTAACAGAAAGTTGTGCCACATTACAACATGCGTGAACAGGGAGTTGTGCAACTTTACAACATACATAAGCAGAGAGCTGTGCAACTTTATAACATGCATTAACAGGGAGTTGTGCCCTTTTACAACATACATTAACAGGGAGTTGTGCCACTTTACAACATACATTAACAGGGATTTGTGCCCTTTTACAACATACATTAACAGGGAGCTGTGCCACTTTATAACATGCAATAACAGGGAGTTGTGCCCTTTTACAACATGCATTAACAGGGAGCTGTGCTTCTTTACAACATGCGTGAACAGGTAGCTGTGCAACTTTATAACATTCATTAACAAGGAGTTGTGCTCTTTTACAACATGTATTAACAGGGAGCTGTGCCACTTTATAACATGCATAAACAGGGAGTTGTGCTTCTTTACAACATGCGTGAACAGGTAGCTGTGCAACTTTATAACATGCATTAACAGGGAGTTGTGCACTTTTACAACATACATTAACAGGGAGTTGTGCAACTTTACAACATGCATTAACAGGGAGCTGTGCCACTTTACAACATACATTAACAGGGAGCTGTGTCAATTTACAACATGCAATAAGAGGGACCTGTGCTACTTTACAACATGCATTAACAGGGAGTTGCTACTCTTTACAACATACATTAACAGGGAGCTGTGCCACTTTAAAAAATGCATTAACAGGGAGCTGTGCCACTTTACAACATGCATTAACAGGGAGTTGTGCTCCTTTGCAAGGTATATTAACAAGAAGTTGTGCCACTTTACAACATACATTAACAGGAAGTTGTGCCATTTTACAACATACATTAACAGGGAGTTGTGCCCCTTTACAACATACATTAACAGGTCTCTGTGATACTTTACAACATGCATTAACAGGGAGTTGTGCTCTTTTACAACTTACATTAACAGGGCGTTGTGCTTCTTTACAACATGCATGAACAGGAAGCTGTGCCACTTTACAACATACATTAAAAGGGAGTTGTGCTCCTTTACAACATACATTAACAGGGAGCTATGCCACTTTACAACATGCATTAACAGGGAGCTGTGCCACTTTACAACATGCATTAACAGGGAGTTGTGTTCCTTTACAACGTACATTAACAAGAAGCTGTGCCACTTTACAACATACATTAATAGAGAGCTGTGACACTTTACAACATACATTAACAGGGAGTTGTGCAACTTTACAACATGCATTAACAGGGAGCTGTGCCACTTTACAACATACATTAACAGGGAGCTGTGCCACTTTAAAACATGCATTAAGAGGTAGTTGTGCTCCTTTACAACATGCCTTAACAGGGAGTTGCACCTCTTTACAACATACATTAACAGAGAGCTGTGCCACTTTACAACATGCATTAACAGGGAGTTGTGCTCCTTCACAACGTGCAATAACAGGGAGTTGTGCCACTTTACAACATGCATTAACAGGGAGTTGTGCTCCTTCACAACGTGCAATAACAGGAAGTTGTGCCACTTTACAACATGCATTAACAGGGAGAGTTGTGCTCCTTTACAACATACATTAACAGGGAGCTATGCCACTTTACAACATACATTAACAGGGAGCTATGCCAATTTACAACATGCATTAACAGGGAGCTGTGCTCCATTACAACGTACATTAACAAGAAGATGTGCCACTTTACAACATACATTAACAGGAAGTTGTGCCACTTTACAACATACATTAACAGGAAGTTGTGCCATTTTACAACATACATTAACAGGGAGTTGTGCCCCTTTACAACATACATTAACAGGTCTCTGTGATACTTTACAACATGCATTAACAGGGAGTTGTGCTCTTTTACAACTTACATTAACAGGGCGTTGTGCTTCTTTACAACATGCATGAACAGGAAGCTGTGCCACTTTACAACATACATTAAAAGGGAGTTGTGCTCCTTTACAACATACATTAACAGGGAGCTATGCCACTTTACAACATGCATTAACAGGGAGCTGTGCCACTTTACAACATGCATTAACAGGGAGTTGTGTTCCTTTACAACGTACATTAACAAGAAGCTGTGCCACTTTACAACATACATTAATAGAGAGCTGTGACACTTTACAACATACATTAACAGGGAGTTGTGCAACTTTACAACATGCATTAACAGGGAGCTGTGCCACTTTACAACATACATTAACAGGGAGCTGTGCCACTTTAAAACATGCATTAAGAGGTAGTTGTGCTCCTTTACAACATGCCTTAACAGGGAGTTGCACCTCTTTACAACATACATTAACAGAGAGCTGTGCCACTTTACAACATGCATTAACAGGGAGTTGTGCTCCTTCACAACGTGCAATAACAGGGAGTTGTGCCACTTTACAACATGCATTAACAGGGAGTTGTGCTCCTTCACAACGTGCAATAACAGGAAGTTGTGCCACTTTACAACATGCATTAACAGGGAGAGTTGTGCTCCTTTACAACATACATTAACAGGGAGCTATGCCACTTTACAACATACATTAACAGGGAGCTATGCCAATTTACAACATGCATTAACAGGGAGCTGTGCTCCATTACAACGTACATTAACAAGAAGATGTGCCACTTTACAACATACATTAACAGGAAGTTGTGCCACTTTACAACATACATTAACAGGAAGTTGTGCCATTTTACAACATACATTAACAGGGAGTTGTGCCCCTTTACAACATACATTAACAGGTCTCTGTGATACTTTACAACATGCATTAACAGGGAGTTGTGCTCTTTTACAACTTACATTAACAGGGCGTTGTGCTTCTTTACAACATGCATGAACAGGAAGCTGTGCCACTTTACAACATACATTAAAAGGGAGTTGTGCTCCTTTACAACATACATTAACAGGGAGCTATGCCACTTTACAACATGCATTAACAGGGAGCTGTGCCACTTTACAACATGCATTAACAGGGAGTTGTGTTCCTTTACAACGTACATTAACAAGAAGCTGTGCCACTTTACAACATACATTAATAGAGAGCTGTGACACTTTACAACATACATTAACAGGGAGTTGTGCAACTTTACAACATGCATTAACAGGGAGCTGTGCCACTTTACAACATACATTAACAGGGAGCTGTGCCACTTTAAAACATGCATTAAGAGGTAGTTGTGCTCCTTTACAACATGCCTTAACAGGGAGTTGCACCTCTTTACAACATACATTAACAGAGAGCTGTGCCACTTTACAACATGCATTAACAGGGAGTTGTGCTCCTTCACAACGTGCAATAACAGGGAGTTGTGCCACTTTACAACATGCATTAACAGGGAGTTGTGCTCCTTCACAACGTGCAATAACAGGAAGTTGTGCCACTTTACAACATGCATTAACAGGGAGAGTTGTGCTCCTTTACAACATACATTAACAGGGAGCTATGCCACTTTACAACATACATTAACAGGGAGCTATGCCAATTTACAACATGCATTAACAGGGAGCTGTGCTCCATTACAACGTACATTAACAAGAAGATGTGCCACTTTACAACATACATTAACAGGAAGTTGTGCCACTTTACAACATACATTAACAGGGAGTTGTGCCCCTTTACAACATACATTAACAGGGAGCTGTAACACTTTACAACATGCATTAACAGGGAGTTGTGCTCTTTTACAACATACATTAACAGGGCGTTGTGCTTCTTTACAACATGCATGAACAGGGAGCTGTGCCACTTTACAACATACATTAAAAAGGAGTTGTGCTCCTTTACAACATACATTAACAGGGAGCTATGCCACTTTACAACATGCATTGACAGGGAGCTGTGGTGCCACTTTACAACATGCATTAACAGGGAGTTGTGCACCTTTACAACGTACATTAACAAGAAGCTGTGCCACTTTACAACATACATTAACAGGAAGTTATGCCACTTTACAACATACATTAACAGGGAATTGTGCCCCTTTACAACATACATTAACAGGGAGCTGTGACACTTTACAACATGCATTAACAGGGAGTTGTGCTCTTTTACAACATACATAACAGGGCGTTGTGCTTCTTTACAACATGCATTAACAGGGAGCTGTGCCACATTACAACATGCATTAACAGGGAGTTGTGCTACTTTACAACATACATTAACAAGGAGTTGTACTCCTTTACAACATACATGAACAGGGAGCTGTGCCACTTTACAACATGCATTAACAGAGAGATGTGCTTCTTAACAACATACATTAACAGGGAGCTGTGCCATTTTACAACATGCATTAACAGGGAGTTGTACTTCTTTACAACATGCAATAACAGGGAGCTGTGTCACTTTACAACATGCATTAACATGGAACTGTGCCACTTTACAACATGCAATAACAGGGAGTTGTTCTCCTTTACAACATACATTAACAGGGAGTTGTGCCACTTTACAACATACATTAACAGGGAGTTTTTTCCCTTTACAACATATATTAACATGGAGCTGTGCCTCTTTACAACATGCATTAACAGGGAGATGTGCCCATTTACAACATGCATTATCAGGGAGTTGTGCCCCTTTACAGCATGCATTAACAGGAAGTTGCGCCCCTTAACATATATCAACAGGAAGTTGTGCTACTTTACATCATGCATTAACAGGGAGTTGTGCCACTTTACAACATGCGTGAACAGGGAGCTGTGCCACTTTACAACATGTATTAACAGGGAGATGTGTCCCTTTACAACATATATTAACAAGGAACTGTACCACTTTTACAACATGTATTAACAGGGAGTTGTGTCCCTTTTACAACATGCATTAACAGGAAATTGTGCCCCTTCACAACATACATTAACAGGGAGTTGCACCTCTTTACAACATACATTAACAGGAAATTGTGCCCCTTTACAACATACATTAACAGGGAGTTGCACCTCTTTACACCATGCATAAACAAGGAGTTGTGCCCCTTTACAACATGTATTAACAGGGAGCTGTGCCACTTTACAACATGCATTAGCAGGGAGTTGTGCCCCTTTACAACATACATTAACAGGGAGTTGTGCCACTTTACAACACAGACACGCAATTAATAGCCTGAATTCATACTGGGTATGCTTATTTCTTATTTGCATAATGTAGATATCGAAGGCTCGGCGCAAGATTATTCTAACTCAGTTTTCAGAAATTATACAAGAAGTGGAAAAAACTTTGTTTTAGTTTTGATATTGGCTTGATGAAGTTGTTTTTTCATTTACACATCTTAAAACACCTTATAAATAATCAACAACATCATTTTATAGTGATTGTTATGTAAGACCATTCTATCTTAAGTTAGAATAGTTTTGCGATAATTAATTTTTATAATCCAACATTTTTTGACGCAAAAGTATTCTAACTCGAGTTAGAATACTTTTGAAATAAATCTTAAGTAAAGTTTGTTTACTTTTTGTATTTAAAATTATTTTCTAAACCAGATATATCATATTATCATTTATCCAAATTGACACCTATGGATAATTTTTAGTTAAATGGGGTTCATAAAATAGCAAAAAAACTTCGCATATTATTATCCATTGTACTAGTTATGTTTGATTCTAAACAGGCATTAAGATTAGGGCTGCTTTAAGGCTTGTTAAACAGAGGCCAAAATTTCTCTTCTACCTAATCCAAACATTTTTCCCAACTGACGAAAAACAATAATAGCAAAATGAAAAAAATATATTTGACGGGTTTTTTTCTTGCATAAAGGGATACAAAATCTCTTGATCTGAAATATTATTGTAATATCTGCAAATAGCTTGTTAACATTATCTTTACTTGTTGCACGTTACTTTCCAGTTTGCTTATGCCTTAAAACAATCCCAAATTCCCATGACAATCACCTGTTAATTCCCTATCTCAAAGGCTTAGACCTCTTCCAGGAAAAAAGCTCTAAAGATGAGCAAACTGTTAATATTATCACTACTTACTATTGTGGCACCACCTACTCTACCAAGATCATGTACCATATGACTATATCGTCAACACTATATGGTCACAAAAGATCATACTGCTACGATCAACCCAACCACTCCTACCTATAGTTCATTATTACTCACAACAACATCGACATCTATCATACAACCACCATTTACCCTACCATTACCACTGATTGTACCATCACTACCTATATCAATGCCACCACCTACCATACCATAACAACTAATGTACCATCACTACCCACAAAACAGTCACCACCTTCCCCACTATTTTCACTGACATCGTCATATACCATGATGTCACTTCTACCACATAATGTACTGTCATTACTTACCAAACTGCCACCACCGACCCTACCATTACAATATACAATTCCGTAATCACTCACAATAGTGTCGCCACCTACTATACTGCCACCCCTACCCCACCATCACTATGTTCTCACAGTACAATCACCACGCACAATACCGTCACCCCATATCCTTCTATCAAAACCTACCATGACCTCATTACATGTTCCCTGTCATACCATCAAGCCCTACCCTACCATTGTAGCAAATAAGCATTCCCTACCCAAAGTGTCATCCTTACAACAGTGCCATCTACCACCTTCCAAGCAATTACCATCAACAATATTATCACAACTATCCATACTCAACCACTTTTTTTACCATCACCACTCAAGTTTGGATTACTAGCTACAAAACTGCCACCATTTAACCTACCATCACTACTTTCCAAGCAATTGTCACTCAGAATATGACTTCATATCATACTGCGTGACCATCGACACCTACAGTACCAACAGCATTCATAATGTGACACTACCTTTTGTATTATCTCCATCCACGTTATGATTACCACCTACCAGGCCTTTCCTACCATCTATCATACCATCACTACTACCATACCAACACTACATACCTTACTGTCACTACATACCTTTCCTTCACCCCTTAAAACACCATTCCTTCTTGTTACCAGTAAGTTCACTAACATTGCCATCGCTATCTCTCAAACTATTGCCACATTGTCATTGTTTACAAATGTCCTCAATCCTATATGCCTACATTTAGTCTTAACAATATTTGTTTCAATCTTTGTCTACGTGTTTTTTCGGTTTGGTTAAACATACCTTATTGTACGATTCACATAATAAGCAAAAGGTAGGGCTACAAGTTCCAGCAAAATTAGTTAAGGCCCTCCTCTTTTAATATACAAATAACATTAGAATGAAGATGACAATTATAACATTCGATAGGATGTAAACCAACAGTCAAAGCAATGAAGAGATAGATAAAAAGAAAAAATAATAAAAGTAAGAGATACAAAAAAGACATAAAATGCATGACATGTGTTTGTTTAGGTGCTGTCATAATATCGTTCATGTGCATTACTTTTAAAGGGATACACGAAATTGGGTATCTGATGCCAAGAGTCAGTTGTTGACAAAACGTGACTTTAATGAATTGTTGTACCTGTGTAATCATAAATGTATTTGTGTCACTGGTATATGTTCTCTTACCAAATAAAAGCACTCGTGTACTTAAGGGATGAAAACGGCGTGTAGAACGAAAAGAAAACACGACATTGACGCCGCACACGGTAATGGTACCTCTAAGCGTAACACGACGTTAATCTTAAAATTGTATAAAATGTAACATGACGTTTTATTCATGTATTTTGTATCATTTATTTTACAACAAATTGCCGAAAATCGGAATATCAATTACTGCAATGGAATCATGATTATCTGCGGATATTAAATGGATCAAAACCAATGATATTACTGTACCTATGTAAACTATGAGAATACAGTATACCATGTACATAACTATTGGCGTCCATAGGTTTTCGCCGTATTAAAAGAACGCCAAACTGACTTCGTAAATATTTGATAGAGGACATGCTTGATACGAGGTATAAGTGATTTTCCATTTTTTTCAATAGTTCGGGACACCAACGGAAACTAAACTGACTCGATAATATTATTTTCAAAAGTCAATATTCCGCGGTAAAAATATGGTAAATATGGTCAAAATGTGAGGACAGACCATATTTTTTGTTAAAAATGCTAAGGAGCGGCAAATCATAGAGGACTTTTTAAATACGAAATATTTACCATTCACAGCAAAGTGAATATATTTCATTCCACAAAAGCATGTTCCACTGAAAATTTACTTAAGTATGATGTGATTTTAAAATTTATATGTTTGCGATTTTTTCTAAAATAATTAAATTGGTCAAATACGTTTCAATTATTTCTTTCAAATAACGTTGGCGGACAAAATTTTATAACATGTAATATCTCATAATCGCAATATGAAAAAAGTCATCAAGTACCATATATAATAAAACAAAGAACATGTACATACATATTTTAATGCAATACTAACCATTATTCAAATACAAAAAGGGATACTAAAAAGAACAAGAATTGTGTTCTATTAATTTCTCTTTTATATATATGCATGTGTTGGCATGAAGAATGGCCATGACTGGTTAAGAAAATGAATTTAAGCCCACCTCAACTTCTCCAGTTCCTATCGAAAGTGATTTCCCAATCAAATTAGTCGACTGACGTCACTTCCTTTAGTTAAATGAGAGGCCCGTACAAGTGTTTTTCCGTTGAATAAAAGTCTTAATCTTAATGATCGATTAATCCATCTATTATTCAACTACAAAAAGGGATATAAAAAAAGAACAAGAATTGTGTTCTATTAATTTCTCTTTTATACATATGCATGTGTTGGCATGAAGAATGGCTATGACTGGTTAAGAAAATGAATATATATAAATATTTAGAACATTTATATTAAGTTACTAGTTATCCTGACAACGAATGTAACCTATGTTGAGCTAGCAATGCCAAAAAGGTTCGAAAGTGGAGTCAAACGTAACGGAGAACCTTCCGCCATGCGAGCTAGCTATCCTTCACAAAAAGGGGCTAAAACCCCGTCAATTTCTCACTTTATATGTCCAATTAATAGTCAAATGACCATGCCTTTACCGATCTTCAGCCAGTTGATGGATATATATGTCTTAATGTGGTTGCGAAAGTATATAACGCTGTAGACAATGTGTTTAACATTATATCGCAACCCAGTTCAGACAAATGTGTGTCATCTAGGAAAATCATACTTCGAGACTCTTTAGTATCCGGGTACTTTATGTATGCCTCACCACGCTTGATACAATATGTACTTATACAACTATTGATTCTATTCCTGGTTTTGTTAGCTATGAAATTGAATGGAAATATCGCAATGACATCCTTGATAGTATCTGTGACCAAACGATGATTGTCTGTGGCATTACTGACGAAATTTGTTTAAGTAACTGTTTTATTTCCCATGTGACCTTTACCATGGGACGTAAACCTATGTCCTTACCACCACAATGTAGCACTAGTATTGCGGGAGGTTCGTTAAATGTCAATAATTATTGATGGCTTATTCCAGGTCAAACACCCTCATTCCGCCTTTTTAACTCCCATAGTGTACTTCCACCTATGACACGGAGTCCTAAATGTACCCCGTCTGGACGGTGATGAGCCCTCTTGAATGCATTCCTTATGATAGAAGATCCCACTATCCAAACCTTGAACTTGGCCTAGTGACCTAAAAGTTACTTAGTCACAGTTAGTACCTGTTAAGATTTATGTGTGCGCCACATATGTATCTGCCAGTAAATTAAAACTACACATGACAAATCATGTATAAAGTAGTTATCATTATAGAGTAAATCAAAACCACCTTAACTACATGTATATCACACCTAGGAACAACTGGTACCTGGATACATTAAACCTGCTAATGGCAAAAAACATTGCTACATTACAATATGTGTAAACCCAAGTGACTAATCTCTTTATCCACTTGTTCTTTACTATTTGTAAAATACACTCAAAATTAATTGCAATCGGCCTGTGTTTTTATTGAAAACACGCGCTCACAACTTTATCATTATTCCATGGTATCATTCAAACCATAATATATCCACTATTCCTTATGTATAATAAATGTACCAGACCCGTCAACGGATTCATAGTATCCTTATTTGCTATATAATTTAAAAATTTGGATAGCCGGCTTTCACATTACAGCATATGGCGATCCTTAAATATGTAAATTAATTATTCTTATTTAAACACAGCCAATATTACACTAGTTAACCAAACTTACTAGTATTGATAAAACAATTAGGCTGTTCAAATGTTCTGAATTAAAAACATAAACAACTTTATTTCTTATCTCCTGGTATCTGTAAAACCATCTATTCAATCTTCATTATGTAAAATAAATGTACTAGGCCCGTCAACGGATCCAAAGTAATCCATCTATTATTCAACTACAAAAAGGGATAGAAAAAAAGAACAAGAATTGTGTTCTATTAATTTCTCTTTTATACATATGCATGTGTTGGCATGAAGAATGGCCATGACTGGTTATGAAAATGAATATATATAAATATTTAGAACATTAATACTAAGTTACTAGTTATCCTGACAACGAATGTAACCTATGTTGAGCTAGCAATGCCAAAAAGGTTCGAAAGTGGAGTCAAACGTAACGAAGAACCTTCCGCCATGCGAGCTAGCTATCCTTCACAAAAAGGGGCTAAAACCCTGTCAATTTCTCACTTTATATGTCCAATTAATAGTCAAATGACCATGCCTTTACCGGTCTTCAGCCAGTTGATGGATATATATGTCTTAATGTGGTTGCGAAAGTATATAACGCTGTAGACAATGTGTTTAACATTATATCGCAACCCAGTTCAGACAAATGTGTGTCATCTAGGAAAATCATACTTCGAGACTCTTTAATATCCGGGTACTTTATGTATGCCTCACCACGCTTGATACAATATGTACTTACACAACTATTGATTCTATTCCTGGTTTTGTTAGCTATGAAATTGAATGGAAATATCGCAATGACATCCTTGATAGTATCTGTGACCAAACGATGATTGTCTGTGGCATTACTGACGAAATTTGTTTAAGTAACTTTTTTATTTCCCATGTGACCTTTACCATGGGACGTAAACCTATGTCCTTACCACCACAATGTAGCACTAGTATTGCGGGAGGTTCGTTAAATGTCAATAATTATTGATGGCTTATTCCAGGTCAAACACCCTCATTCCGCCTTTTAACTCCCATAGTGTACTTCCACCTATGACACGGAGTCCTAAATGTACCCCGTCTGGACGGTGATGAGCCCTCTTGAATGCATTCCTTATGATAGAAGATCCCACTATCCAAACCTTGAACTTGGCCTAGTGACCTAAAAGTTACTTAGTCACAGTTAGTACCTGTTAAGATTTATGTGTGCGCCACATATGTATCTGCCAGTAAATTAAAACTACACATGACAAATCATGTATAAAGTAGTTATCATTATAGAGTAAATCAAAACCACCTTAACTACATGTATATCACACCTAGGAACAACTGGTACCTGGATACATTAAACCTGCTAATGGCAAAAAACATTGCTACATTACAATATGTGTAAACCCATGTGACTAGTCTCTTTATCCACTTGTTCTTTACTATTTGTAAAATACACTCAAAATTAATTGCAATCGGCCTGTGTTTTTATTGGAAACACGCGCTCACAACTTTATCATTATTCCATGGTATCATTCAAACCATAATATATCCATTATTCCTTATGTATAATAAATGTACCAGACCCGTCAACGGATTCATAGTATCCTTATTTGCTATATAATTTAAAAAATTGGATAGCCGGCTTTCACATTACAGCATATGGCGATCCTTAAATATGTAAATTAATTATTCTTATTTAAACACAGCCAATATTACACTAGTTAACCAAACTTACTAGTATTGATAAAACAATTAGGCTGTTCAAATGTTCTGAATTAAAAACATAAACAACTTTATTTCTTATCTCCTGGTATCTGTAAAACCATCTATTCAATCTTCATTATGTAAAATAAATGTACTAGGCCCGTCAACGGATCCAAAGTAATCCATCTATTATTCAACTACAAAAAGGGATAGAAAAAAAGAACAAGAATTGTGTTCTATTAATTTCTCTTTTATACATATGCATGTGTTGGCATGAAGAATGGCCATGACTGGTTATGAAAATGAATATATATAAATATTTAGAACATTAATACTAAGTTACTAGTTATCCTGACAACGAATGTAACCTATGTTGAGCTAGCAATGCCAAAAAGGTTCGAAAGTGGAGTCAAACGTAACGGAGAACCTTCCGCCATGCGAGCTAGCTATCCTTCACAAAAAGGGGCTAAAACCCTGTCAATTTCTCACTTTATATGTCCAATTAATAGTCAAATGACCATGCCTTTACCGGTCTTCAGCCAGTTGATGGATATATATGTCTTAATGTGGTTGCGAAAGTATATAACGCTGTAGACAATGTGTTTAACATTATATCGCAACCCAGTTCAGACAAATGTGTGTCATCTAGGAAAATCATACTTCGAGACTCTTTAATATCCGGGTACTTTATGTATGCCTCACCACGCTTGATACAATATGTACTTATACAACTATTGATTCTATTCCTGGTTTTGTTAGCTATGAAATTGAATGGAAATATCGCAATGACATCCTTGATAGTATCTGTGACCAAACGATGATTGTCTGTGGCATTACTGACGAAATTTGTTTAAGTAACTTTTTTATTTCCCATGTGACCTTTACCATGGGACGTAAACCTATGTCCTTACCACCACAATGTAGCACTAGTATTGCGGGAGGTTCGTTAAATGTCAATAATTATTGATGGTTTATTCCAGGTCAAACACCCTCATTCCGCCTTTTAACTCCCATAGTGTACTCCCACCTATGACACGGAGTCCTAAATTTACCCCGTCTGGACGGTGATGAGCCCTCTTGAATGCATTCCTTATGATAGAAGATCCCACTATCCAAACCTTAAACTTGGCCTAGTGACCTAAAAGTTACTTAGTCACAGTTAGTACCTGTTAAGATTTATGTGTGCGCCACATATGTATCTGCCAGTAAATTAAAACTACACATGACAAATCATGTATAAAGTAGTTATCATTATAGAGTACATCAAAACCACCTTAACTACATGTCTATCACACCTAGGAACAACTGGTACCTGGATACATTAAACCTGCTAGTGGCAAAAACCATTTCTACATTACAATGTGTGTAAACCCAAGTGACTAATCTCTTTATCCACTTGTTCTTTACTATTTGTAAAATACACTCAAAATTAATTGTAATCGGCCTGTGTTTTTATTGAAAACACGCGCTCACAACTTTATCATTATTCCATGGTATCATTCAAACCATAATATATCCATTATTCCTTATGTATAATAAATGTACCAGACCCGTCAACGGATTCATAGTACCCTTATTTGCTATATAATTTAGACATTTGGATAGCCGGCTTTCACATTACAGCATATGGCGATCCTTAAATATGTAAATTAATAATTCTTATTTAAATACAGCCAATATTACACTAGTTAACCAAACTTACTAGTATTGATAAAACAATTAGGCTGTTCAAATGTTCTGAATTAAAAACATAAACAACTTTATTTCTTATCTCCTGGTATCTGTAAAACCATCTATTCAATCTTCATTATGTAAAATAAATGTACTAGGCCCGTCAACGGATCCAAAGAAAATCGGATCGCCGGCTTTCACATTACAGCATATGGCGATCCTTAAATATATAAATTATAGAATGTTCTTCAAGCTAAAAACTAGTATTGCTATTACATGAGCTGTATTAGGCACTGGCCATTGAAACCTACATTGTTAACCAAGCATATTTAATGTAACGAGGCCCGGCAACGGTTTCCTATTACCCTTATCTCGAGTTTATGGGTTTTCCCTAAAACATTAACGAAGTTAGATTAAAGTTGCCACGTGAAGGCTAGCGGATGTAGGTTTTATAGGCATTAGACCTCCACCGGCCTCTGTTTTTAATTTCGTCAACTGTATAACCACTCTTAAACATGGAAGATGCACCTCCAATCCTGAACGAGTGGGATAAAATCTTTTTGTTGCCCAGATCGGCAAATCGTAATGCTTTTTTTAATACTGCATTAAACTGAAAAGTTATGAGAGGACATCCGTCAAAATGACAAAACAGAGGACCTTCAACATTAGTCCTGTACTTCATATAGAGTTCTAACTGTTTAAAACAAAAGCTCGTTATCTTGTAATTTGGGGATATCTACGTGTGTACCTAAACCCCTCAGGTCGGTCTTTGATGTTTTAAGATAAATCCGAATATTTTCCGAGTCCATTATTATGTCTTCAACGCCTACGACTAGTTTCTTAGACTTACAACTGGGCTTGGCAATCTCTCCTACTCTAAGCAGGGCTACATAAGCTAATGAAAACGATGCTGCAAATAGCAAACATTCGTATTGTGACCGACAAACTAAATGTAATGCTGCTATAAGTTGTTTTAAGACCACTGATGTAATTGGTTTCCTTGTGTCAGTGTGTTTTCTTCCTCTACATACACCTTCTAACATTCGTTTAACCATGAAAACATTGGTGTTGTCAATGAAACCATTAATTTTGTTAACATAACTTATTGCCGCAATATGACAGTTAACAGTGGAATACGCATACTGCTTTATTGGCATGTGAGCTATGTACTCCGCAATATCTTGCACGGATGTGGGCCATGAAATCGGAGTGCCTCTGTTTTATCTAAACTTGTCAAAGGAACTTATGGCAGTGCATAGCTCTTACGTGTATTTTCAGCCAAAGAGACCCCAATAAGGTTCTCTGTTTCTTGTTGAAAAGGTTGTGAAAGGCCTCTGGAACTATGCACGGTACCTTGAAGGCGTGATCTGGCAAAAGGCTTTCTAGTTTCTTCCACTGAAATCGACTAATAGCATCATATATTTTGTTTTTCTGACCCATGATATGATTCGCTTTAACTGTTTAACTGGAATGTTGTTGTTCAAAATAAAGAGTTCGAGATGTCGAATCAAAGACATAACTATTTTGTTTTTTGATGATTTTTATTTATTATTTCTACTAATGCCTTATTTTCCGATCAAATGATTAACCTTTTGTTTGTCATTTTTTGACCCCAAGTGCAGTTGGCTAGCATTATTGGGACCAGCTCTAAAAAGGTAATATCTCTAAACACGTCTTCCTCCCAGAATTTGGGCCATGCAAAAACAGACCAATCTCCTTGGAAATAAGCACCACAGCCCATTGATTTATTCCCTGCTGCATCAGTGTAAATCTCTATAGATTCATTGGTTACCAAGTCCTTGTCATTGAACATAGTTACGCCATGATCGTAGCTCTCTAAGAATGTTAACAAGACATGTATCTTCTCGAAGTCCTTCATTTACCCTTATAAAATGATATGACTTAGTGGCCCGGGACATAGCATCATAGAATCGTCGGTTAAATGCTCTACCCGAAGGAATTGCCGTTGTTATAAAATTCAATAGCTATATCTGGCACACCGTGTCACGCGGATATATCTAGCAGACCATGTTACATTGCTATTGTAGCATACTGTGTTACATTGCTAGTTGTAGCACACTGTGTTACATTGCTTTATCTAGCACATTGTATTACATTTGATACAGTATGTTTCATTGTTTTATATAGCACATTGTGTTTACAGTTACATGGTTATATCAAGTACACTGTATTACTTTGCTATTGTAGTATTCTGTGTTACATTGCTATATTTAGCTCACTGTGTTACATCTGTTACATTGTTATATCTAGCATACTTTGTTACATGGCTATATCAAGTACACTGTATCACATGTGCGTTCATATGTCTAGCATACTGTATTACATTGCTATATGTATCATGACTATATCTGGTACATTGCTAATTCTAACACACTGTGTTACCGTATGAAAGCTATACTTGTGATACATAACTAGATGTAGCATACCGTATTGCATTGTTATAAACAAGCAAAGTGTGGTACATCGTTATGTCTCATTAACTTACTGTACTGCCAGGATATAACAAGAATATTATATTGCATTGCTATATATAGCATATATTGTTAATGCCATATTGTTTATTTATAATAATAATACTAATACTAATACTAATACTAATAATGATGATGATGATGATGATGATAACGATAACGATAATGATAGTAATAATTATGACGAATATGCATACTTTTATGCATATTTGTTGTAACTTAATATATATATATATATGATGCTAAATAAAACATATAATGTGCTGAAAATGGCGTTAAACCACTATTCATTTATTAAACCCATTATCGGCCAGCGGACGATTACCTCTGCGTTTGAAATAGAAGAGAATTAAACTATCAACCGATGTTTCGGGAGAGTAATGATTGGAGGGTCATGGGTTCAATCCGCAACCATGGCTATTTGTGGTGTCCTTAAGGATGACACTTTTTCCACTGGTTTATTATTATCATCATTATCATTATTATTATTATACAATATGGAAGTTTGCACTGTATGCTAGATATAGCAATGAAATATAATATTCTAGTTATATCCTGGCAGTACAGTAAGTTAATGAGAAATAACGATGTACCACACTTTGCTTGTTTATAACAATGCAATACGGTATGCTACATCTAGTTATGTATCACAAGTATAGCTTTCATACGGTAACACAGTGTACTAGAATTAGCAATGTACCAGATATAGTCATGTACAAAGTGTGTTAGATATAGCAACGTTTGGCAGGATGATAAATATAGCAATGTAACACAGTATGCTAGATATATGAACGTTCATGTAATACAGTGAACTTAATATAGCCATGTAACAAAGTATGCTAGATATAACAATGTAACAGTGTACCAGATGTAATACAGTGTAGTAGATATAGCAATGTAACACAGTATGCTAGACATATGAACGTACATGCAATATAGTGAACTTGATATAGCCATGTAACAAAGTATACTAAATAAACCAATGTAACAGTGTACCAGATGTAATACAGTGTAGTAGATATAGCAATGTAGCACAGTGTGCTAAATATAGCATTGTAACACAGAATGCTACAATAGCAAAGTAACACAATGGACTAGATATAACTTTGTAACACAATGTGCTTAATAAAACAGTGAAACATACTGTATCATATGTACTACAATGTGCTGGATAAAGCAATATAATACAGTGTGCTACAACTAGCAATGTAACACAGTATGTAACTTGGTCTGCTAGATATTTCCGCACAACACGGTGTGCCAGATATAGCTATGTAATACATTGTTTTAGATATAACAATGTAACACAGTCTGCCACACTGTTAATACAACGCAATGGACTAGATATATCCGTGTAACACGGTTTCGCAGATATAGCTATGTAACACGTTGTGCTACAACTAGCAATATAACAGAGTATGCAATGTTACACTATCTGCTAGATATATCCGCATATCACGGTGTGCCAGATATAGCTATGTAACACAGTGTTCTAGATATCACAATGTAACCCGTATTTACATTATCAATATAACGCAATGTAATTAGATATATCCGTGTAACAAGTCATAAAATACAGTTTGCTAGTTATAACAATGTAACACAGTATACCAGATGAATCCAATGTGCTAGTTATGGCAATGTAAATCAGTGAGCAAGATATATATAAATGTAATACAATGCGATAGATATAGCAATGTAACACTCTAAGCTACATTAGTAATGTAACACAGTGTGCTATATATAGCAAAGTAACATGGTGTATTACACATAGAAATGTAACACAGTGTGTTACATATACCAATGTAACACAGTATGCTGCAATAGCAATGTAACAATGTGTGCTGGAGTATAGCCATGTAACACGGTGTGCCAGATATACCAGTGACTTAATTCCTTAATTGTTTATCTGTCTCTGGTAACACAGTGTGTAAGATAAAGAAATGTAACAGTGTGTTTTGTACTGCAAATGTTTTGTCAAATGTTATCGTGTTAAATTTTTGATAAATATAACACTCGTAAACAACTATATATCACATCGCGAAATAGCAAAATACCATATACGAGTCGTAGATTTTATTTGATTTTGGGTCGCGTCTTTAAAGATAGAATTGTAATAATGAATGAAATGTTTTTCGTGAATAACTTTTAAGCGGTTTATTTCCGCTGATATAATAATGAACAGAAAGGTTAGATCAATAATAAGTTAGTGGAATACGTCGGACCAAATGTTTTAAAATGCGAATCAATTGTGAAAGGATGAATAAATCACATTTTTATGTTGTTGCAATGACTTGTGCACGTGTACAACTTTCGTTTGTTAATTAAGCTGGAGACAATATGAAAAAAAATGTGTTACATGATTCACTGGCATGGACCCGGCTAATGAGTGTTAGTTTGAACGTAAATTCGGTGAAAAAAGTGAGAATTTTCCTTTTGGTGAAATGAGAAAAAGTTCCCCTTTAACTTCCGGGTAGTGATTGTTTGTAATAAAACAGTTCTTAAGCCTTCCTGCATATTCATGCATTGAAGCGAACTAAAATCATTGATAATTTTTTTTTAAAAAATCTTTCATTTTTTCCCCACTTTTCTCACTTTCGCGGAATGAGCAGTCTGGCAAAAGGAATCGTTTTTCGTGAATAAGCGGGTCATTTCCACAAGTAATGAACAAAAAAGTTACAGAAATTGGTTAGCGGAATACGTCAGGCAAAGTGTTTTACAATGCGAATCTAAGGTGAAATGATGAAAACAATCCCATTTTCATTTTGCTGGAACGGATTGTGAACGTGTACAAGTTTCGTTTGTGATTTTAGCTGAAACAGTATGAACAAAAAATGTGTAAAATGGTACATGGAGATGAACTCACTAATAATTGTTAGTCTAACGTAACTTCGGTGATAAAACGGGTATTTTCATTTTGGTGGAATGAGAAAAAGTTCCTCTTTTACCATTGTGTATTGATTGTTTGTAAAAAACACTAAAACATTTCTTAAGACTTCCGGTATGGTCATGTGTGTAACTGCACTAAAATAAGTGATAAAAAACAACTTTCATTTTAGTTCAATTTTCATTCTGCTATTCTGCTGTTCTTCTGGAAATATGAAAATTTTTTTTTTAGTATATTGCTATTTTGCTTAAGACACTGGACAAAAAGGTGGACACTTGTGCATAGAAATGAATCCGGCTTATAATTGTTAGTTTGAACGTAAATTCAGTGAAAAATGAGAATTTACCATGTGATGAAATGAGAAAAAGTTCCCCTTTAACTTCCGGGTAGTGATTGTTTGTAATAAAACTGTTCTTAAGCCTTCCTGCATGTTCATTAATGAAAGCGAACTAAAATCAATAATAAAAAAAAGTTATATAAAATTATTGGTTAGCGAAATTCTTCAGGCATAATGTTTTTCAATGCGAATCCACGGTGAAGCGATGAAAATAGCACACTCTCATTTCACTGGAACGGGTTGTGCACATGTACAAGTTTCGTTTGGAACTTTAGCTGAAAACATTATGAACACGGTACATGGAGGTGAACCCGGCTAATAGTTGTTAGTTTGAACGTTAAATCGGTGAAAAAAATGAGAATATTACTTATGGTGAAATGAGAAAAACGACGACTCCCCTTTAACTTCTGGGTGGTGATTGTTTGTAAAAAACGACTGACGGTGTGTTCATGCAGGCAACTGTACTAAAATAAGTGATAAAAACAACTTTCATTTCTGTCCAATTTTCATTCTTTTGTTCTGCTATTCTGTTATTCTGCTGGCAGAATGAAAAAAAAAATTCTGCTATTCTGCTAACTTTACCGAGCTCCATGCATATCGTGGAACTCTCCCACAAAAACTGACAAATGTTGTTCCATTTCCAAGGTTATGAATTTGAACTATCTCTGAAATATATGCTGTATACGTAACTAACCATCTTATATGAGCCTTAACACTTTACAACTTTGCATGACCTCATGACTTTATGTGTATATGAACTGAGTGAATAAAGGATATTGTATTGAACTGTATGGTAACGTTTACATTTCGGATGAAGCGCAACTGTTTTGAGGTAAACTGGAAATTTTATAGGTCGCACTGTATATGTCGATGAAATATATTCCTTTAATACCCAGAAGATCGGTGCAAACTACAAAATCTGCACATGTACCCACAATCGAAACGAAAAATCTCTTCAACAAGTTTTTATGCCCCCCCCCCCCCCCACCAAAAAAAAAATAATATAGTAATCGCAGCGCCCGTCCTTCTGTCCGTCAGTCCTTTCGTCCGGTATTTCGTTTCCGGCCTGTAACTTTGTCATGCATAGATGGATTTTGTTGATACTTGCCAGTGACATTTCTTGTTGTAACTAATTTCCGGCACTGTTTCTAGCAGGTTTGCGTGGCATAGGTTCTCGCCCTTGATACTTAACAGTGACATTTCTTGTTGTAACTAATTTCCGGCACTGTTTCTAGCAGGTTTGCGTGGCATAGGTTCTCGCCCTTGATTATTGAAGAACAGTCACTTCACATGATAACTCAATACAGATGAATCTGCTATTTTCATTTATTAGCTGCAACGTGCTTGCAAAGAACATTGTATTAACAAGTTCTCTTATTCTTCAAATTTGTGAGCTGAAACTATTAGAAAACGCGATGAAAAAAAAACGACGACATTTCCCTAGAGACAATTTGTAATTATGTTTATAGTAACTACCGTAGACTATTTTAACGCCCAGCAGCTGCGAAGGTTGTGCTAAAAGAATTGAAAACACCGACATATTAACAGATTTAGTACAGTCAGGGAATGTCAAGGCCACGTATGCCGGAACCGTCTGCACTACAACCAGACGGTAATTTGTTGATGTTCTCCGAGACTCCAAAAATATATTTGCCTATCAAATATTGTGTTGTGTTTGGGTGCAGAAACGGTAATTTAATAAATCACCGGAGTGCATTCCAGCTGTACAAAATAATCTTGCAACAACAGTGAAATTACAACAAAACGACTTTAGTAAGAATTCGATAGGAACATTATTTTGGTTCTCATTTAAAATGTCCACCACTTGTATATATACACCTGGAAAAATGTTAAGCGCCACCACCCCACTCGGAAATTTGACATTGAATGACAACAGAAGTGCTGTCGGGAGATGGCCGATAATTGAGCAAAAAATATACTAATGTGATGTGTAGCGAGAACCCTTCAACAATCAGAAGCATTCAATGTTATCAGTTTAGTGTACCTTCTAATGTGATGTGTAGCGAGAACCCTTCAACAATCAGAAGCATTCAATGTTATCAGTTTAGTGTACCTTCTAATGTGATGTGTAGCGAGAACCCTTCAACAATCAGAAGCATTCAATGTTATCAGTTTAGTGTACCTTCTAATGTGATGTGTAGCGAGAACCCTTCAACAATCAGAAACATTCAAAGTTATCAGTTTAGTGTACCTTCTAATGTGATGTGTAGCGAGAACCCTTCAACAATCAGAAACATTCAATGTTATCAGTTTAGTGTACCTTCTAATGTGATGTGCAGCGAGAACCCTTCAACAATCAGAAGCATCCAATGTTATCAGTTTAGTGCACCTTCTAATGTGATGTGTAGCGAGAACCCTTCAACAATCAGAAGCATTCAATGTTATCAGTTTAGTGTACCTTCTAATCATAATATCGAAGCATAAGCACAAGTGTTTTTACCAAAGTATACATGTTTTAAGTATGGAACTGTAGTGTTTATAAGACGTTTACAAGTGGATAGTTTTACTAAAAATGACGGGTATTACCCCAGCATGACATACTGTAACGCAATCTTCAATAACGTGAATAACCTCCACTTACCCGGATGACAGCATCAACCCTTCATTTCATGCCATCAGTAAGACGTCAGATGACGTCATGGGGTAAATTTTGCCATTCTTGGTGCAGCGTTTACCATTTATATAATGTTCTTACTATCACCAAAACGATTTTAGAAATTGCAGTTGTGGTCGCGCTGAAATTGTGGAAAAATTCAGGGGGCGCTTAACCTTTTTCCAGGTATATATATTAGCTTGTCAAAGTACTTTTTTTAATTATCTCCATTTTTAACTAACCTAATATTGTAGTTGTAAATATATTATATATATATATATATTACGTCTTGGTATGATAATTAGATAAACAAATACAACTGTTCAGTAATGATTCTAGTGGTAAAGTGTATGCCATGTTTCAAAGTTAATTTCTAACCAACAACTGTTGAGGGAGTTTTGCCAAAAATCCAAGATGGCCGTCAATATTAGTATACAATCTGTTAAAACAATGCGAATATTAAATTTAGGTATATTGTGTTCCTGTTTAAAATATGAAATGTTTTAGGGTAAATACAAGAAAACTATGATTTATTCATGTGAAAAGAGTTGAAATAAGGGACATACTGGCCGGCAAACTTGAAAAATGTCGGTGGGTGTTGGTGGGTGGGTGGGGGGGGGGGGGGGGGGGGGGGTGGATGGTGCATTTCCCATTGGGCTCCATTGTGACATTTATACAAAAAAAAAAACAGTGGGGGGAAAAATATGTAGTGTGTGTCTGGGTTCATTTTCTTCACTGGTTCAAGATCTCTAATAATAAAGAATAAAAATCATACCTTGACCATTTGTTTTAAAAGACATAAATTTATCTAAAAATGTGGTATCAGCATCGAATTTTCAGTGATTTCTAAACTACTGACAATTTAACAAATGGTGGAAGAAATCACTGCGAAACAAAGCCCTAATAAAGAAGAATAAGAGAGCAAATGTTATTTCCACCTCCTTTATCTGTAGGTTCGAAAGTATTTAAAGGAGATCTTAGTGGTGTGAGTTCTTAAATGGTGGAGACTATCGTGTGTTGCTATTTTTTTAAATTCTGGATCTGAAATAGAGTTAGTCTTCCCAGTTTTTATACCCCCGACAAACGAAGTTTTAAGGGGGTATATCGGAGTCACCCTGAGGTCGGTCTGTCGGTCTGTCGGTCTGTCGGTCGGTCTGTCCGTTGCAATTTTCCTTGTCCGGTGCATCACTTGAAAAGTACTGGATGGAATTTCATCAAACGTCATACAATGGTAGAATATAATGAGAGGAAGTGCAGTGTACAAGAAACATAACTCTATTCTTGCTAATTACAGAGTTATTGCCCTTTGATATTTTTTCTTGTCCGGAGCATAACTTGAAAAGTACCGGATGGAATTTCATCAAGCTTCATACAATGGTAGAATATAATGAGAGGAAGTGCAGTGTACAGGAAACATAACTCTATTCTTGCTAATTACAGAGTTATTGCTCTTTAATATATTTCCCTTTGATGTTTTTTTTTGTCCGGAGCATAACTTGAAAAGTACCGGATGGAATTTCATCAAGCTTCATACAATGGTAGAATATAATGAGAGGAAGTGCAGTGTACAGGAAACATAACTCTATTCTTGCTAATTACAGAGTTATTGCCCTTTGATATATTTCCCTTGTCCGGAGCATTACTTTTAAAGTACTGGATGGAATTGCATCGAACTTCATACAATGGTAGAATATAATGACAGGAAGTGCAGTGTACAAGAAACATAACTTTATTCTTGCTAATTACAGAGTTATTGCCCTTTGATATATTTCCCTTGTCTGGAGCATTTTTTTAAAGTACTGGATGGAATTTCATCAAACTTCATACAATGGTAGAATATAATGAGAGGAAGTGCAGTGTACAAGAAACATAACTCTATCATTGCTAATTACAGAGTTATTGCCCTTTGATATTTTTTCTTGTCCGGAGCATAACTTGAAAAGTTGAAATTTCATCAAGCTTCATACAATGGTAGAATATAATGAGAGGAAGTGCAGTGTACAAGAAACATAACTCTATTCTTGCTAATTACAGAGTTATTGCCTTTTGATATATTTCCCTTGTCCGGAGCATTACTTTTAAAGTACTGGATGGAATTTCATAACTCTATTCTTGCTAAATACAGAGTTATTGCCCTTTGATATATTTCCCTTGTCTGGTGCAGTACTTTTAAAGTACTTTTAAAGCCATCAGTGATAACAGTTTAATAAAGTTCATGAAAGAACCAAGTTGATGAATACATGGAGTTCGAGCAAAGCAGGTTCGATATTGTATTCCTAGTGCTCTTATTTGTTTCTTATCCATAAAATTGTTGTCCCTCAACATAACTCGAAAAAGTATAACATTTATTGATTGCCATGAAAGCTTGTACACTGCACAATAATTAAAAAGACCGTTTTTAATTTTAACAAAACCATAAAAAAATTAACAATACAAAAAACTCAATCCATAACATTCTCTTTTATTAAGATTTTTTTACTTTAAAACTATTGGATATAATTTAAAAACTTCATACAATGGTTAACCATTTTCTGTTATGGCGGCGTTCGGGGGTATTCATCACCTTCAGTGATAGGTCTAGTTTATTATGTTCCTGCATCTAAGCCAATGTTTCTTCCAATTTTTCTGCACGTTATTGGCGTTTCAGACCTATTTTCACCAAGGAAACAGTCATTTGTAAAAGCTTCACACCATGCTGTCCATTCCTCAAAACAGTTTAGCAAGACATCTCTGACGTTATCGGTTATTTACTTACCGGTAGATAAATAACTATTTTCAGCACAATAAGGTTATCTATGGTTTCAATGTCAGAATAGGTAAATATTTCTATTCATGAAATTATTCTCTTTTAACTTGAGACATCTTTAGCTTCTTTCGTTTCATTATTTTTTAAACGTGAAGCTGATCTATTGTCAATCTGTTATGTTAAAGAAAACGTTACAAATTTGCCAAATGTTGTATCAATATCAATGAACTATTTGGTACCTAATTGTTGCTTTGAATGTGTTAATCGAATATACCTGTGGCATGTGTTATATTGTTACCTGACAGTGCCTAAGTATTTTTATCGTCATGGTTTCATGCTGAAACCTCAGTTGTCTACATGAGCCAGTATTCTGAACGCTGTCGCACTGGAGTTTCATGTCGCAGACACATGGTATGATACCCCACCCTGTCACAATATACTGACACCGGGCAGTCCAGACCTAGATATAACCTCTAAATGCTGAGCGTCAAGCGAGTACGCTTCTAGTACCATTTTTTAGAGTCTTTGGTATGACCCGGCCGGGGATCGAACCCACGACCTTCCCCATGCGAGGCGGACTTTCTACCACTAGACCACGCTGTGGTCTTAAAGTCTCAGCATGTAAGCTGTAATTTCACATTATTCGCAGTGAAATGTTGTCCAGAAATGTTTACCATCAATAAAAAATCATTGAATTAATATAGAACTGTATATACACATAATAATATAAATCAGTGGCACCATATTAATTATTCTTAATAGGAAACTACATAGAATATAGTATGTCTCGATATGCCCGACAACCGGTACTGTCCGGGAGTTACGACTATATAAAAAATAGGACTACACATAGCAGAGGCATTAATAAAGCAATATGAATACATTACTATTAATAGTATTCATAAGAAATATTATGTGAAATGATTTGTATTGATAGATCACAATTTTGGATTCAACTCAATTTCCTGAATAAAAATATTATTAAATAACGTTACTATTAAATGGTTGAATATTGATTTGAAACACATTTTCATATATCTATTCAATACTATTGATACCAAAAACAAACAGTTGTTACTTGAAATATGAAACCTACCTAATAAATTTACAGACATATCAGAACCATAAAGTAATAAAGAAGGTATCAAGAATTTAACAGTATGCGTATTTCTGAATAATAGCACATTCTTCTAGGTTTGGCGGCCATTTTTTATCTGTATTTTCTTTCTTTAAACATGAACCAATATTTAATAAATTATTCTAAATTATTTATTATAATAGTTTACTAGAGCTTAGATTTAGTATATTAATATTGTATTTCTATGGCTCCCTCAAAATTTTGAGGATGGCATAAAGTAACCGCAGCGTCCGTCCGTCTGGTATTTCGTGACCGGCCTGTAACTTTGTAATGCATGTATAGATTTTATAAATACTTGCTACAAATGATCAACAGAACATGACCACGTATCGCGCATAACACCCAGACTCCTACTTCAAAGGCCAAGGTCACAATTTAACTTGGTCTGTTTGACATTTCGTGTCCGGTCTGGAACTTTGTCCCCTATAGATGAATTTCAAAAGCATTTGGCTCAATTCTTCAGCATAACATGACGACGTGTTGCGCAGAAACCCACACCCGTACCTCAAACGTCAAGGCTACACTTTGAGTTTGTTTGACAACACTGAGTTTGTGTGATATTTCGTGTCCGGCCTGTAACTTTGTCATACGCAGATGGATTTTATAAATACTTGCTAAAAATGATCAAGTTAACATAAAATGACGATATGCGGCGTGTTACACCCAGACTTCAACTTCAGAGGTCAAGGTCACAATTTAACTTAATCGTCACATATGGATACATTTCAAAAACACTTGGCTCAGTTGATCAACATGACATGATAAAGAGTGACTTGTAAGACCCACACTTTCAATTTGTTTGATATTTTTGTCTGGTTTGTAACTTTGTTTTTAACTTGGCTCAGTTGATCAAGATGACATAACGACATGTCGCACGTAACCCAGACCCGTACCTCAAAGGTAAAGGTCACACTTTGAGTTTGTTTGACAACACTTTGAGTCTGTTTGATATTTGTCGTCGTCGTAAGTTTTTCTTTACCCTCGCACTTTGATCTATGTCATTTTGGCAAGCAGGATAAGCTGATTAAGAAGCCAGTAGACAGCATCGGCAGAGTCGCTACTTTTCCCGGTGTTGCAACACTGGCTGGATAAGACGATTATATAGATAAGTCGCTTCTGGTCGCAGTTGATTGATGAAGATGAAGGTTCGGAATAGTCGTTGTCTAGTTGTTGAAGTTGTCTAGTTGTTGAAGTTGTCTAGTTGTTGAAGTAGTTTTAGTCTTGAAGGCTGTTGATTATGGTTCCAAGTCGGCTGAACGTTCGTTGTGGAGCTGTAGTGTGAGCGTTGTCATCATGTTGTATGTTGTACCGCTGGTTATTGGTCTCTTGTTGACATCGAAACAATCCTGTCTAGGGCCACGTTAAAAGCATAAAATCGATGATATTTTAAAATAGATGTCTCTACCAATCATCTAAAGCAGAGACATGCGTCGCAGTTGAAAACACATTGTGCGGTTGTAAAAACCGTTACTTCTTGCGGGTACAATACAAATATACAATTTTCTCGTAGATGACCCACTTTGAAGGCTGGAGCGAAGTTTCATACGTCCTTCCATCTTGGCAGTCGCTTGTAGAGTGATTTGATATTTCAATCCGGTCTGTAACTTTATCATACATGGATGGATTTAAAAAACAATTGGCCCAATAGATCAATTGAACAACATGACATGACGACGTGTCTCATTAAGACCCAGAACCTTACATCAAAGGTCAAGGTCACAATTTCAGTGTTTTTGATATCTCATGTATGGTCTGTAATTTTGTCTTACATGGAGTGGTTTTAAAGTAGCTTGACACAAGTGATCACCATGTCATGATGATGTGTCACCTGCATTTACCTGTAGAAATACCGAGACGTTTACATCAGATGTCAAGATCATAGTTACTAAGAGGTCAAGGGCACACTTAAATGTAAAAAAACATGAAATTGCAAGTCTTTTTACAGACCATTTGGGGGCATGTGACACTTATCAGTTACATTTCTTGTTTCAGATTATATCTTAAAAATGAAATTCCATAAACATCTTATTGCATTGCTTTGTTAGAGTGAAAGAAGCATACTATCTAGAATATGAAGAAATTCCTGTTTGTATTTAGTAGAAGTAGCAAAGTATAATCCTGAAACATGTTAAGTTTCAGAACCATATATAAATAATACAAAAGGCTTAAGCATTGAACAAAATGCTTATATATGCCGGAAAAAAAACAGTCACCTTTTTCTTTTTTGGCGGCCATTTTGTTCTACACACCCTAGAAACATGTCATACAACTCATAGCAACATAATAAATTTAAAATTTAACATGGTGCAGTGTTTTATTAGATTATATATAATTACATGAATTACAACAGTTGGTGGCTATCTTGGCGGCCATCTTGGATTTAAGACAAAACTCCCCATACAGCCGTTAAAAAGAAATATGGATTTTCGGACTCGGTATACATTTTACCTTTAGAAACAAGTCTGAAATCTTTGGACATAAAAGTAAACAAACACCCAAAGCGAACCACTTCATTACAAGTTTACAACCTTTAAACGATTAGCTTAAAACAATAGATCAGACTTGGGGACTTTACTTCAAAATGTTTGTAGAAACGCAAAGCGCAATGCAAACACTTATGTATTTGACATTTTCTACCGGCGACATGTGTTGTGCGCAAAAGAAACGTTTTCCCATATTTGCTCCAAAACGGGTGTTTGAAAACTGCATATATATTCTCATATTCTACTTCCACCTGGACGCGAACCCGTTCCCTAACCAGAATTTAACGTTCTTGGGTCAACGGCTTAAACCACTCGGCCACTGAGGATCTTTAATAAACAGTCTCTAAATTTGTCAACAGTTTTGAAGGACTGCGAAAAAAGCACGCTTTTCACGTGCCGATGATTGGGACGTCTTTTGTTATCCGTTCAATAGAACTCATTATGTCAGGCAGTCGACCAGGTTTTTGTTCCCGCGTATTATATTATGAATAAAGATGTAATACTATAAGTAAACAACGTGATAGTTATTTTACCTCACTTGTGAAACACGTTCTGACACCTACGACAAATACGAGTATTACTTATATATATAAATTTTTGGTTTAAAAGCTTTTATTTAATTTAAAAATGGAAGGATAAATTAACAACGTGATCGACTGCAGCAGATATATGATGATATTGATAGGACGGGATGAGGATTCTGCTGATAACAGTAACAGTGACAATAACATAAGCAATGACAATATTAACTGTAACAATAACACTATTATCAAAGACAGTAACAATAACAGTGACAGTGACAATATTATTAAAGACAGTAACAATAACAGTGACAGTGACAATATCAACAATAACAGTGACAGTGACAATAAAAATAATACAATTGCCGTGACATTTACAATGACGATATTAACAATTACAGTGACAGTGACAATATTAACAACAATAGTAACAATAACAGTGACAGTGACAATAAAAACAATACAAGTTACAATGACATTTACAATGACGATATTAGCAATTACAGTGACAGTGACAATATTAACAACAATAGTAACAATAACAGTGACAGTGACAATAAAAACAATGGCATTTACAATTACAATATTAACAATAACAGTAGCACTTACAGAGACAGTGACAATAACAGTGACTGTGACAATAAAAACAACAGTGACAATGACATTTACAATGACAATGTTAACAAAAAACAGTGACCTTGACAATAACAATACTAACAATAACAATGACATTGACAATATTAATAATAACAGTGACATTGTCATTAACAATATGTATATATCCCCCCCCCACCCCCCAATTTCCCCACCTTATGGTGACCCATTTATTCTCCCCGTCATAGGTGAGACAAGGGTCGGGGAGTACCACCCCGTCACACCGTACAAAGCAATATAGTATAAATATAGAAAGTATGGAGTAAATGTGTCAAGTACATGTGATGTAATAATTTAATATACTACACGATTAAGATATCATTCTTAAAGAAGCGGAAATAAGTACATAATATCTGTTAAAGTTTATAAAATGAAAAAAGAATTGTTCTCTCCACCTGGTTAATTGATGTTCAGTCTATTTATGTAAGAATATAAATATTTCATATATGTTTATTGGGCATGTTCATTGTCAATTAGCCCGTGTGGTTCTGGCTAAGTATAGAATCACTGTCGATCTTTGCAGAGGGGTAGGAATCCTCCGAATGGGTGTCATGTTCATTTTATCATTTTTTGTCATGTTCACTATTGTGGTTAAATTATCAACCCCTGTGTGGTTCTAGGGAGTCATGAGTGATGGCAAGAAGAGAATCACTGTGGCTTATGCATGTCGTAAGAAGCGACAAATTGAGTAATACGATAGAATTTGCTGAAACTCTGCAGTTCTGCAGGTATCAAGGTTCTAGGTTAATTCTGCATATTCATTTGTTAATGTATTATTTTTAATCGGTATGTTAATTTGTTGTTTTTGTACATGTAGGGTGAATCTGGAATCTTCCTTCCTGTTGGCGTCGAATAACCTATAATGTGTTGGTACGCCGTAAAACCCTATTCATTCATTCATTCATTCATTCATTCATTCATTCATTCATTGTCAATTCTTAGGTTAATCGATATTAAAAATAGTGCTGCAGGCAATGTAAAGAGATTACATAAAAAAATATTTGTAAATAGGACTCGATAGGTGCAGGTTTTTGTTCCCGCACATTAGATGTAATAATAAAATTAAACAATGTTATTTAACCTCAATTGTGAAACACGTTCTGACACCTAAGACAAATACGAGTATTACTTATAAATATAAATGTTTGGTTTAAAAGCTTTTTTTTAATTTAGAAATGGAAGGATAAATTAATAACGAGATCGACTGATATATGATGATATTGATAAGACGGGATGAGAATTCTGCTGATAACTGTAACATTGACAATTACATTGGCAATGACAATATTAACTGTAACAATAACACTCTTATCAAAGACAGTAACAGTAACAGTGACAGTGACAATATTATAAAAGACAGTAACAATAACAGTGACAGTGACAATATCAACAATAACAGTGACAGTGACAATAAAAACAATAGCAGTAACAATGACATTTACAATGACAATATTAACAATAACAGTAACAATACCAGTGACATTGACAATAATAGTAACAATAACAGCAACAATAACAGTGACAATAACAGTGATATTAAAAATAATACAAGTGACAATGACAATCTAAACAATAACAGTGACAGTGATAGTGACAATATGTACAATAACAGTTACAATAACTGTGACAGTATTAACAATAACAGTAACACTAACAGTGGCATTGACAATATCAACAATAACATTGACAATAACAGTGACAGTGGCAATAAAAACAACAGTGACAATGACATTTACATATATACAAATTTTCCTCCGAATGGGTGACATGGTCATTTTATCATTTTTAGTCATGTTCACTATTGTGGTTAAATTATCAACCCCTGTGTGGTTTCAGGGAGCCATATGAGTGATGGCAAGAATAGAACCACTGTGGCTCATGCATATTGTAGGAAGAGACAATTTGAGTAATACGATAGAATTTGCTGAAACTCTGCAGTTCTGCAGGTATCAAGGTTCTAGGTTCATTCTGTATATTCATTTGTTAGTGTATTTCTTTTAATATGTATGTTAATTTGTTATTTTTTTACAAGTAGAGTGAACCTGTTGGCGTCAAATAATTTATAATAATAGACAAACAATATAGCATAAGCTGGGATTTGAATCTAAAACTAATTACTTATCTTTTTAAAGTGAACATTGTAAACTGAAGTCCACGGAAAATGTATATAAGATATATTTTTAATGTATAGCAGTCAGAAAGAGTAAGCACAAAAAACTCTGAAGCCTCATAAAATTTCATAAAATTTAAAATATTAAAAGTAAGATTGAAAATGTTAGCAGCTCAACAAAAATTTCTGTAACACTGGTAACTGCAAGCAATAAAAAATATGTTGTCATTGCAGCAACAAACATTATTAAAAAACAAATTATATATATATATATATATATATATGTATTAATTATAGAGATATTTAATACAAATTAATTTCATTAAAAAAACAACTTTTTCACCATGTTGAAGCCATCCATCTCTTTTCCATGTTTGCAAATGCTGGGATTTGAACCCAGAATTTCTACAAAAGTGTAGATGTGTTTGCCAGTTACACCACAAAAGCATATCATGTTGTACTAAGATAATGGACTTAAATATTTACCAAATTAAATTTTGTAAATTAATAGAAATTGATATTTAAAATAGCCCAAATTTCTATTAATGAAGTGCACTCTTGTAACAGCACTACATGTTTGATCAAATTTTGTGAAATTAAAAATCAGGTCGACTCCTCCTTTTTTATGGGGGAAAATGCTTCAACAATCTGGAAGCTAGTCTTTAATCCAAATATACATTGATTTCAAGTCTGGTTAAAACATCTAAAGCATCAGCTATGTGTGTTATGGTATTTTTCACATAAATATATGTACTTTTAGTAAATGGTTAAATTTGGATTTCTCGGTCCCAAATGAATGCCCCCTTTGTAAAATGAATCACACCTTGATTCACATCAATCTATTCAATCATAAGAAATTTCTCTTATATAGATCTAGTAAAGCAGGCCTCACTCAAAGGGCAAAACCGTGTGACCCTGGGACATGCAATTGCAATTTTTATAAATGACCCATTAATGCAATTCACAATTTTTATAAATGATCCATATATGTCCATAATCATCTCACTATTTGTTCCCAGTGCTTCTCCTATATTGAGAAAAAGATTTTCAAAGTTTACCTTACTTTGAACGTTTTCACAATTTTGATTCACACGTGTGTACCCAAGCTGCATACAATATATCATTACATTTACAGTTCCGTTTTTTGAGAAGAAGTCGAAAAAGTCAATTGTTTACGGACACTTGATGATGGACAAAATATCCATCAATTGAGACAAAGTCTCAGGTGACCTAAAAAGACAGACTGGCCATATACCGCCACTGCTGTCAAAAGCAGAGGCCAAATACCACCACTGCTGGCGACAGCAGAGGCCATATACCGCAACTGCTGTCGAAAGCAGTCGCTATATACCGCCACTGCTGTCAAAAGCAGTGGCCATATACCGCCACTGCTGTCGAAAGCAGTGGCCATTTACCAACACTGTTGTCGACAGCAGTGGCCATTTACCACCACTGTTGTCAACAGCAGTTGTGGTAAATGGCCACTGCTATCGAAAACAGTGGCCATGTACCGCCACTGCTGTTGAAAGCAGTGGCCATTTACCGCCACTGTTGTCGACAGCAGTTGCGGTCAATGGCCACTGCTGTCGAAAACAGTGGCCATATACCCCAACTGCTGTCAAAAGCAGTGGCCATTTACCGCCACTGTTGTCGACAGCAGTTGCGGTAAATGGCCATTGCTGTCGAAAACAGTGGCCATATACCGCCACTGCTGTCGAAAGCAGCGGCCATTTACCGCCACTGTTGTCGAATGCAGTTGTGGTAAATGGCCACTACTGTGGCCATATACCGCCACTGCTGTCAAAAGCAGTGGCCATATACCGCCACTGCTGTCAAAAGCAGTGGCCATTTACCGCCACTGTTGTCGACAGCAGTAGCTGTAAATGGCCATTGCTGTCGAAAACAGTGGCCATATACCGCCACTGCTGTTGAAAGCAGTGGCCATAAACCGCCACTGCTGTCGAAAGCAGTGGCCATGTACTGCCACTGTTGTTGACAGCAGTGGCCATTTACTGCAACTGCTGTCGACAACAGTGGCCAACTACCGCCACTGCTGTCGAAAGCAGTGGCCATTTACTGCCACTGTTGTCGACAGCAGTTGCGGTAAATGGCCACTGCTGTCGTAAACAGTGGCCAAATACCGCCACTCCTGTCGAAAGCAGTGGCCATTTACCGCCACTGTTGTTGACAGCAGTTGCGGTAAATGGCCACTGCTGTCGAAAGCAGTGGCCATTTACTGCCACTGTTGTCGACAGCAGTGGCCAATAACCGCAACTGCTGTCGACAACAGTGGCCAAATACCGCCACTGCTGTCGAAAGCAGTGGCCATTTACCGGCACTGTTGTCGACAGCAGTTGCGGTAAATGGCCACTGCTGTCGTAAACAGTGGCCATATACCGCCACTGCTGTCGAAAGCAGTGGCCATTTACCGCCACTGTTGTCGACAGCAGTTGCGGTAAATGGCCACTGCTGTGGAAAACAGTGGCCATATACCGCCACTGCTGTCGAAAGCAGTGGCCATAAACCGCCACTGCTGTTGAAAGCAGTGGCCATTTACTGCCACTGTTGTCGACAGCAGTGGCCATTTATCGCAACTGCTGTCGACAACAGTGCCCGTAAATGGCCACTGTTGTCGACAGCAGTTGCGGTAAATGGCCACTGCTGTGGAAAACAGTGGCCATATACCGCCACTGCTGTCGAAAGCAGTAGCCATAAACCGCCACTGCTGTCGAAAGCAGTGGCCATTTACTGCCACAGTTGTCGACAGCAGTGGCCATTTATCGCAACTGCTGTCGACAACAGTGCCCGTCAATGGCCACTGCTTTCGACAGCAGTGGCGGTATTTGGCCACTGTTGTCGACAGCAGTTGCGGTAAATGGCCACTGCTGTCGACAACAGTCAAAAGCAGTGGCCATTTACTGCCACTGTTGTCGACAGCAGTGGCCATTTACTGCAACTGCTGTCGACAACAGTGGCCAAATACCGCCACTGCTGTCGAAAGCAGTGGCCATTTACCGCAACTGCTGTCGACAACAGTGGCCATATACCGCCACTGCTGTCGAAAGCAGTGGCCATTTACCGCCACTGTTGTCGACAGCAGTTGCGGTAAATGACCACTGCTGTCGACAACAGTGCCCGTAAATGGCCACTGCTTTCGACAGCAGTGGTGGTATTTGGTCACTGTTGTCGACAGCAGTTGCGGTAAATGACCACTGCTGTCGACAACAGTGGCATTAAATGGCCACTGCTTTCGACAGCAGTGGCCATTTACCGCAACTGCTGTCGACAACAGTTGCGGTAAATGGCCACTGCTTTCGACAGCCACTGTTGTCGACAGCAGTGGCCATTTATCGCAACTGCTGTCGACAACAGTGGCGGTAAATGGCCACTGCTTTCGACAGCAGTGGTGGTATATGGCCACTGTTGTCGACAGCAGTTGCGGTAAATGGCGACTGCTTTCGACAGCAGTGGTGGTATTTGGTCACTGTTGTCGACAGCAGTTGCGGTAAATGACCACTGCTGTCGACAACAGTGGCATTAAATGGCCACTGCTTTCGACAGCAGTGGCCATTTACCGCAACTGCTGTCGACAACAGTGGCGGTAAATGGCCACTGCTTTCGACGGCAGTGGCGGTATATGGCCACTGCTGTCGAAAACAGTGGCCATATACCGCCACTGTTGTCGACAGCAGTTGCGGTAAATGGCCACTGCTGTCGAAAGCAGTGGCCATAAACCGCCACTGCTGTTGAAAGCAGTGGCCATTTACTGCCACTGTTGTCGACAGCAGTGGCCATTTATCGCAACTGCTGTCGACAACAGTGCCCGTAAATGGCCACTGTTGTCGACAGCAGTTGCGGTAAATGGCCACTGCTGTGGAAAACAGTGGCCATATACCGCCACTGCTGTCGAAAGCAGTAGCCATAAACCGCCACTGCTGTCGAAAGCAGTGGCCATTTACTGCCACAGTTGTCGACAGCAGTGGCCATTTATCGCAACTGCTGTCGACAACAGTGCCCGTCAATGGCCACTGCTTTCGACAGCAGTGGCGGTATTTGGCCACTGTTGTCGACAGCAGTTGCGGTAAATGGCCACTGCTGTCGACAACAGTCAAAAGCAGTGGCCATTTACTGCCACTGTTGTCGACAGCAGTGGCCATTTACTGCAACTGCTGTCGACAACAGTGGCCAAATACCGCCACTGCTGTCGAAAGCAGTGGCCATTTACCGCAACTGCTGTCGACAACAGTGGCCATATACCGCCACTGCTGTCGAAAGCAGTGGCCATTTACCGCCACTGTTGTCGACAGCAGTTGCGGTAAATGACCACTGCTGTCGACAACAGTGCCCGTAAATGGCCACTGCTTTCGACAGCAGTGGTGGTATTTGGTCACTGTTGTCGACAGCAGTTGCGGTAAATGACCACTGCTGTCGACAACAGTGGCATTAAATGGCCACTGCTTTCGACAGCAGTGGCCATTTACCGCAACTGCTGTCGACAACAGTTGCGGTAAATGGCCACTGCTTTCGACAGCCACTGTTGTCGACAGCAGTGGCCATTTATCGCAACTGCTGTCGACAACAGTGGCGGTAAATGGCCACTGCTTTCGACAGCAGTGGTGGTATATGGCCACTGTTGTCGACAGCAGTTGCGGTAAATGGCCACTGCTTTCGACAGCAGTGGTGGTATTTGGTCACTGTTGTCGACAGCAGTTGCGGTAAATGACCACTGCTGTCGACAACAGTGGCATTAAATGGCCACTGCTTTCGACAGCAGTGGCCATTTACCGCAACTGCTGTCGACAACAGTGGCGGTAAATGGCCACTGCTTTCGACGGCAGTGGCGGTATATGGCCACTGCTGTCGAAAACAGTGGCCATATACCGCCACTGTTGTCGACAGCAGTTGCGGTAAATGGCCACTGCTGTCGAAAGCAGTGGCCATAAACCGCCACTGCTGTCGAAAGCAGTGGCCATAAACCGCCACTGCTGTCGAAAGCAGTGGCCATTTACTGTCACTTTTGTCGACAGCAGTGGCCATTTACCGCAACTGCTTTCAACAGCAGTGGCCATTTACCGCAACTGCTGTCGACAACAGTGCCGGTAAATGGCCACTGCTTTCGACAGCAGTGGCGGTATATGGCCACTGCTGTCGAAAACAGTGGCCATATACCGCCACTGTTGTCGACAGCAGTTGCGGTAAATGGCCACTGCTGTTGAAAGCAGTGGCCATAAACCGCCACTGCTGTCGAAAGCAGTGGCCATTTACCGGCACTGTTGTCGACAGCAGTTGCGGTAAATGGCCACTGCTGTCGTAAACAGTGGCCATATACCGCCACTGCTGTCGAAAGCAGTGGCCATTTACCGGCACTGTTGTCGACAGCAGTTGCAGTAAATGGCCACTGCTGTGGAAAACAGTGGCCATATACCGCCACTGCTGTCGAAAGCAGTAGCCATAAACCGCCACTGCTGTCGAAAGCAGTGGCCATTTACTGCCACAGTTGTCGACAGCAGTGGCCATTTATCGCAACTGCTGTCGACAACAGTGCCCGTCAATGGCCACTGCTTTCGACAGCAGTGGCGGTATTTGGCCACTGTTGTCGACAGCAGTTGCGGTAAATGGCCACTGCTGTCGACAACAGTGGCAGTAAATGGCCACTGCTTTCGACAGCAGTGGCGGTATTTGGTCACTGTTGTCGACAGCAGTTGCGGTAAATGACCACTGCTGTCGACAACAGTGGCAGTAAATGGCCACTGCTTTCGACAGCAGTGGCGGTATTTGGTCACTGTTGTCGACAGCAGTTGCGGTAAATGACCACTGCTGTCGACAACAGTGGCAGTAAATGGCCACTGCTGTCGAAAGCAGTGGCCATAAACCGCCACTGCTGTCGAAAGCAGTGGCCATTTACTGCCACTGTTGTCGACAGCAGTGGCCATTTACCGCAACTGTTGTCGACAGCAGTTGCGGTAAATGGCCACTGCTGTTGAAAGCAGTGGCCATAAACCGCCACTGCTCTCGAAAGCAGTGGCCATTTACTGCCACTGTTGTCGACAGCAGTGGTCATTTACCGCAACTGCTGTCGACAACAGTGGCCAAATACCGCCACTGCTGTCGAAAGCAGTGGCCATTTACTGCCACTGTTGTCGACAGCAGTTGCGATAAATGGCCACTGCTGTCGACAACAGTGGCTGTCGAAAGCAGTGGCCATTTACCGCAACTGCTGTCGACAACAGTGGCCATATACCGCCACTGCTGTCGAAAGCAGTGGCCATTTACCGCCACTGTTGTCGACAGCAGTTGCGGTAAATGGCCACTGCTGTGGAAAACAGTGGCCATATACCGCCACTGCTGTCGAAAGCAGTGGCCATCAACCGCCACTGCTGTCGAAAGCAGTGGCCATTTACTGCCACTGTTGTCGACAGCAGTGGCCATTTACCGCAACTGCTGTCGACAACAGTGCCGGTAAATGGCCACTGCTTTCGACAGCAGTGGCGGTATATGGCCACTGCTGTCGAAAGCAGTGGCCATTTACTGCCACTGTTGTCGACAGCAGTGGTCATTTACCGCAACTGCTGTCGACAACAGTGGCCAAATACCGCCACTGCTGTCGAAAGCAGTGGCCATTTACCGCAACTGCTGTCGACAACAGTGGCCATATACCGCCACTGCTGTCGAAAGCAGTGGCCATTTACTGCCACTGTTGTCGACAGCAGTTGCGATAAATGGCCACTGCTGTCGACAACAGTGGCTGTCGAAAGCAGTGGCCATTTACCGCAACTGCTGTCGACAACAGTGGCCATATACCGCCACTGCTGTCGAAAGCAGTGGCCATTTACCGCCACTGTTGTCGACAGCAGTGGCGGTAAATGGCCACTGCTGTGGAAAACAGTGGCCATATACCGCCACTGCTGTCGAAAGCAGTGGCCATAAACCGCCACTGCTGTCGAAAGCAGTGGCCATTTACTGCCACTGTTGTCGACAGCAGTGGCCATTTACCGCAACTGCTGTCGACAACAGTGGCGGTATATGGCCACTGTTGTCGACAGCAGTTGCGGTAAATGGCCACTGCTGTGGAAAACAGTGGCCATATGTGGCCATTTACTGCCACTGTTGTCGACAGCAGTGGCCATTTACCGCAACTGCTGTCGACAACAGTGCCGGTAAATGGCCACTGCTTTCGACAGCAGTGGCGGTATATGGCCACTGCTGTCGAAAACAGTGGCCATATACCGCCACTGTTGTCGACAGCAGTTGCGGTAAATGGCCACTGCTGTCGAAAGCAGTGGCCATAAACCGCCACTGCTGTCGAAAGCAGTGGCCATTTACCGCAACTGCTGTCGACAACAGTGGCCATTTACCGGCACTGTTGTCGACAGCAGTTGCGGTAAATGGCCACTGCTGTCGTAAACAGTGGCCATATACCGCCACTGCTGTCGAAAGCAGTTGCGGTAAATGGCCACTGCTGTCGAAAACAGTGGCCATATACCGCCACTGCTGTCGAAAACAGTGGCCATATACCGCCACTGCCATCGAAAGCAGTGGCCATTTACCGCCACTGTTGTCGACAGCAGTTGCGGGAAATGGCCACTGCTGTCGAAAACAGTGGCCATATACTGCCACTGCTGTCGAAAACAGTGGCCATATACCGCCACTGCCATCGAAAGCAGTGGCCATTTACCGCCACTGTTGTCGACAGCAGTTGCGGCAAATGGCCACTGCTGTCGAAAACAGTGGCCATATACCGCTACTGCTTTCGAAAGCAGTGGCCATAAACTGCCACTGCCGTCGAAAGCAGTGGCCATTGACCGCCACTGTTGTCGACAACAGTTGCGGTTAATGGACACTGCTGTCGAAAACAGTGGCCATATACTGCCACTGCTGTCGAAAGCAGTGGCCATAAACCACCACTGCTGTCGAAAGCAGTGGCCATTTACTGCCACTGTTGTCGACAGCAGTGGCCATTTACCGCAACTGCTGTCGACAACCGTGGCCAAATACCGCCACTGCTGTCAAAAGCAGTGGCCATTTACCGCCACTGTTGTCGACAGCAGTTGCGGTAAATGGCCACTGCTGTCGAAAACAGTGGCCATATACCGCCACTGCTGTCAAAAGCAGTGGCCATATACCGCCACTGCCGTCGAAAGCAGTGGCCATTTACCGCCACTGTTGTCGACAGCAGTTGCGGTAAATGGCCACTGCTGTCGAAAACAGTGGCCATATACCGCCACTGCTGTCGAAAGCAGTGGCCATTTACCGCCACTGCTGTCGAAAGCAGTGGCCATTTACGGCCACTGTTGTCATCGGCAGCAGTTGCGGTAAATGGCCACTGCTGTCGAAAACAGTGGCCATATACCGCCAATGCCGTCGAAAGCAGTGGCCATTGACCGCCACTGTTGTCGACAGCAGTTGCGGCAAATGGCCACTGCTGTCGAAAACAGTGGCCATACACCGCCACTGCTGTCAAAAACAGTGGCCATATACCGCCACTGCCGACGAAAGCAGTGGCCATTGACCGCTACTGTTGTCGACAGCAGTTGCGGTAAATGGCCACTGCTGTCGAAAACAATGGCCATATACCGCCACTGTTGTCGACAGCAGTGGTCATTTACCGCAACTGCTGTCGACAACAGTGGCCAAATACCGCCACTGCTGTCGAAAGCAGTGGCCATTTACTGCCACTGTTGTCGACAGCAGTTGCGATAAATGGCCACTGCTGTCGACAACAGTGGCTGTCGAAAGCAGTGGCCATTTACCGCAACTGCTGTCGACAACAGTGGCCATATACCGCCACTGCTGTCGAAAGCAGTGGCCATTTACCGCCATTGTTGTCGACAGCAGTTGCGGTAAATGGCCACTGCTGTGGAAAACAGTGGCCATATACCGCCACTGCTGTCGAAAGCAGTGGCCATAAACCGCCACTGCTGTCGAAAGCAGTGGCCATTTACTGCCACTGTTGTCGACAGCAGTGGCCATTTACCGCAACTGCTGTCGACAACAGTGGCCAAATACCGCCACTGCTGTCGAAAGCAGTGGCCATTTACGGGCACTGTTGTCGACAGCAGTTGCGATAAATGGCCACTGCTGTCGACAACAGTGGCTGTCGAAAGCAGTGGCCATTTACCGCAACTGCTGTCGAAAACAATGGCCATATACCGCCACTGCCATCGAAAGCAGTGGCCATTTACCGCCACTGTTGTCGACAGCAGTTGCGGCAAATGGCCACTGCTGTCGACAGCAGTGGTCATTTACCGCAACTGCTGTCGACAACAGTGGCCAAATACCGCCACTGCTGTCGAAAGCAGTGGCCATTTACGGGCACTGTTGTCGACAGCAGTTGCGATAAATGGCCACTGCTGTCGACAACAGTGGCTGTCGAAAGCAGTGGCCATTTACCGCAACTGCTGTCGAAAACAATGGCCATATACCGCCACTGCCATCGAAAGCAGTGGCCATTTACCGCCACTGTTGTCGACAGCAGTTGCGGCAAATGGCCACTGCTGTCGATAACAGTGGCCATATACCGCCACTGCTGTCGAAAACAGTGGCCATATACCGCCACTGCCGACGAAAGCAGTGGCCATTTACCAATCTGCTGCATCTTGTTGTGCTAGCTTATTATGTATGAACCCCTCAAAGTGCCTCAAGTAAACAAGTTGCAACCAGCCAATCAGAAGACGGACCGAAATGTTGTGAGGAGGGGAAATAGCCTTCAAGCGCTCTCTTGCTAACCAACCATCCACCAATACAGACGTTCACCATTTCAACGGACTAATTGGTTAGCAGTGCATAACCCTTCTTAAAATAAGGCAAGTTAAATTTATCTTGTTGCTATACATTCTCTTGTATAGGCCCTACTAGCCTGTACAACAATTGGCGCTGCGACGAATAATTGGAGAGTGGTGTATTCGTAATACTCCGCCATTTATTCGCTTAAACCCCAAACTTTTCAATAAAAAGAAATGAGAGGAGCCTAATTTCAAATAGTGGCTCTTTTTTGCAATAACGTTGAATTGGGAGATGTTTTTCTGTAAAACATAGTAACAAATATGTCATTATTTTCAAAAAGAAGTGCATTTGTAGGGACATATTTTGTCTTTATAAAAATGCCCTTTATTCACAAAAGCTCCCTGAAATAAAGTAGTAGTAGTCCTTACAAAATTGAAATATCAAGGAAAATTTGCTAAATATTTGAATTTTGAACCCCTTTTGACCCTTGTCACGTGGTGTAAACAGCAACACTTACTTGGATGTGTATAACCTACTTGTGAGGAGCCATGCAGTGTTTGATATCTCAGAGTAGAATATACATGTATAAACAAATGATTATACATTGTAGTTGATGGCTTATCTCAGATACATGCATACTTGCTTTTTTATTTGGATGCAAATAAGTTACAATTCACACTTACCTTGGCTGATCATTGTTTTAAATCCCATAATTCACAATAGCTTCCTTTTGGAAATAACTTTTAGTTTTATGTTTTAGCAAATGAATGTCATTTTATTGTTTATACAGTTCTTATGTCACAGCCTTCAATTAAAAACACTTAGTGCTATATAGGTGGCCTTGGATGTTTGTGTATGAACCATGTACTAGGTTCAAAACACAACTTGGCATAATTTAGATCTTGGTTGGTTTAATGTTCTTTGCTTTTTTCTTACATAATGAAGTAGGAACCAAACTCTTACATTTGAAAACATATTCCAGTATTATCTGTATCTACGTTTTGGTAAATGATTGTTTCTTTGATTAGGTAATGAAAATTCACCTAGCCAAAACTGATGTTGAAATAAACGGACATGAAAACAATATCCATAACTGTTCTACAGGAATGTATTTATTTTCATCGTCATCATCAACATCATAAGCACAATCACACCATCATTTTCCCCATCTGTGCTTCTATTTTGTCCTGATTGCCATCTGACAATAACTATTCCTTTATGTTCTGTGTCTAACTATAGTTATTTTCACCAACATTAATTGACCAGACTGGTGTAACTAAATGATCCTTAAAACCACACTCATTTTAAATAAATAAATGAAATAATATACAAAACTGTTCCCTCGAAACTTTCAAAGTATTTCCACGATTTTCTTCAATTTGTAAGTTTTGCCAGGGAAATCGTGAACCTAAATGAAATGGGTCATTCTATAATGTCAAAGGGGTTTCTTTATTTTTCAATCTGTGTATGTTTTGTCTCACAAATTATTGTTTGCCCTTTACTTGTGTCCAAGCAATTTATTTACAATTAAATACAACATGTATGCCCGTTTGATATACGTCCATAATAAATAAGATAAACTGTTTTTCATAAATAATTTTTATTCTCTCTAGGTAAATAATGTACTAATCCATAGAACTTGACCGTGAAACATAATTTCAAGCTTATATGTATAACATTTGTAGTTTTCATTGTCATTATTGACTGTGAATATATTGTGTATATCCATTTGCGTAATATTTTTTGGCTAAAAGTGTTTTTTGGTCAAAATATTGCACGTTTTTCAAAGCGTCATTTCTGGTTCCGGTGTAATAATTTAAATCGACACCGTCATTTTTTGCGGGAGATTTCACTTCCGTTTTGCTTAAAATTTAATTTGTTTATTTGTTTTGTTGTATTTTTGGCAATTCACTTTGTCAAAATGTCCTGTATTAACGTGTATTTGTGCTCGACAGAAGAGTTACAAACACTGGCGGGTGTTGGTCCTGTCACTTCTTCCTTTGTTTTACAATTAAGAGAAGAAGTAAGAACAGGAAGACGGAAACCACTGACATTCAGTGATTTAGCCTGTAACAAGGTCAGTAAAGAGAACTGGGAAGAGTATGAGACACAGGGTCTCATCTCTTTAGAACTTCCTTGTGACTACCAGAGAAGATCCCAGATGGAGTACGTACGAAGGTCGAGAAAATAGAGAAAGGACAAATTAGGGGTAAAGATGGGATCCTTGATGAATTGGCAAGTACACTACCAAATTTTACAGATTTTACAGTCAATGAAAGTAGTATAGAACAACTGGTACAGTCATCAGTTGTAAAAGATGATTTAGTCAATAATGTCGGGATATCTTTGCTTTCGAGGGTACTGCCAACTAATTTAATTTATACACGCCAATTTTCTGCTAGTAAAGCAGAGGATGTAAATTCTGTACAAAATTTTGTTTACGTAATTATGCCTCGTAGAGGGTTTAAGACGGAAGTAAAGATAACCCAAGTCTGGCAGGTAATAAGTCGTCGGAGATATCTAGAAACTTGTCCCCCCAGACTCGACGGCAAAGTAGGTCGCCCCCACCCCCAAAAATGGAACTCTTTATGGGGGATTTGACTGAAAATGAACCATTTTCTAACGAACTGAGGTTGTGGTTTGATATGAATGACATCTATATAGCCGCCAGACAAAAACTACACCTAGTAAAACAGGGGGATGACGAGTCGATATACTTTATTGCCTCGCTGTTGCTACCAGTAGACCCAGGCTAGTCGACAGTAGACAGTATATAGTCTCTTTCGGGTCAATTAATTAAAAAGCTTGCCCGATTTCTGTTATTTTAATATTACTCAGGGCTCCAGATAAGCTTCTCTTCAAATGAGTATTTTGCCCCTTAAATTAACACTCAATGTAACAAGTAAAAGAGAACATTTTTATTAAATAGACATGAAAAATAAACTAATCAACACTGAAATTGAGAATAACCAATACTTATTCTACCCCTTAATTGAAATTCCTATGCTTTATTTGGAGGTTTCGGCGCTAAAAAACCCCCAAATAGAGCTTATCTGAAGCTCTGAATATTTCTGTACTGTATAGGTCTATATTGGTTGTGATGTTGTCGTAGATCAGCTGGTACGTTTTGTCTGGGGCAGCATTATAATATGTCCATTATGATAAATTATTTTATTGAATCGTATAGTTTTGAGTAGTTTGGATCAGCTGGTACGTTTTGTCGAGACTGCTCAAGACTGACTTTAGCAGATTAGTGATTATCTTTTAATTTTTAATTAAAGACATACGGTGGTGGCGGTATAGATCAGCTTGTACGTTTTGTCAAAACTGCTATAATTGTGTGTCTAAAATTGTGAAAAGTTATTTAATGTATGAACGTCGCTGCAATGTAGATCAGCTTGTATGTTTTGTCTGCATTGTGTGATGTAGCTGTAAATTTTCGTTTTGAGTATCTCTTTAACTTTTATATTTTATTTATATTTAAAGACATACAGTGGTGACAGTCTAGATCAGCTGGTAAGTTTTGTTGAGACAGCTATCATTGCGTGTCTACATTAAATTTTTGTAAAATATTGTTTTAACAAATTACATGTAACTTGAAGGGTCATGTGGAGCGCGTGGTCCAGTGGTAGAGCACCGAACTCATGATCGGAGGGTCATAGGTTCGATCCTCCGCTAGAGCTATATGTAGTGTCCTTGAGCAAGACACTTTTTCCAATTGTGGGTTGATTTTAATTTAAATGTGTTTTAGTAATCACCTATCATTCGCATACATGTCTGTCATTCCATCAATTTATCGCTCATTTTATTTTAATATTGATTTTGCAATTATGTATCAGATCACTTGTTTTACTGTAATGGATCTGTATGATGCCATGCTAGTGTAATATTATTGATATACTGTGCTAGTTGAATTACTAACCGTAACCTGGATATGCTTTGCAATTATCTCTGAAGTGGCTGTTTGTTCTTGTTAATGTTCAATATAAAGTGTTACTATTACTTTCTGGAATTAGTATTGTTGCACAATTAAATTATGTATTTAGTGGTTCTTTTCATGTGTCACTCTGACAATCCATTCATGCAGTCATTATATTTTAGAAGTCGAGTGCATAGTTATTGTATTGCTTATTTGTTTATAATTCAATAGATGGCTATTGTATAGCTGATTTGTTTACAATTTAATAGTTGGCTATTGTATAACTGATTTGTTTATAATTCATAAGATGGCTATTATATAGCTGATTTATATTTTATTTCAATGCATAGCTATTACATAGCTGACTTGTTTATATTTATTGTTTAGTTAGTTGTGATACTATTACTTTCATGTTTTCAAATCAGTGTATCGGCATGTTGCTGCTGCTCATTATTCATATCAAGTTTAGTAATTCATTATTTAAACACTAAATTTCAATGCTTGGTCTAGTTACGAAAAAATTTATAATGTTACTGCTACAAGTTTTTTTCTCTTAATAATACGGTTAATCACTTGGTCTGGTTGTATGGTTGTTATATTGCATTTTGATCTGGCATTAGTTATATTGCATTTTGATCTGGCAATAAATAAAATTCATCAATTTAGTCAAATATTATATACTAACGTTTTTTTCAATGACTTTATTCATTTCATATACGAGTGTTACACGAGTCTTTTCAAATAAGGAGGGGGTAGAATGTTGTGCTAGCTTATTATGTATGAACCCCTCAAAGTGCCTCAAGTAAACAAGTTGCAACCAGCCAATCAGAAGACAGACCGAAATATTGTGAGGAGGGGAAATAGCCTTCAATTGCTCTCTTGCTAACCAACCTAACCAACCATCCACCAATACAGACGTTCACCATTTCAACGGACTAATTGGTTAGCAGTGCATAACCCTACTTATAATAAGGTAAGTTAAATTTATCTTGTTGCTATACATTCTCTTGTATAGGCCCTACTAGCCTGTACAACAGTCTTTTAAGAGATCTGTTTGTTTTATTCATCAAAATGTATCACCATATATTTAATCATAAAAAGAAACAATTAAAGAGTAGAATTAAAAAATAATACCACTAAATAAAAGATATTACTCATTATGCATGACAATCTTTTTTTGCAAGTTCGGCTATGTGTCAATGACGTTGAAAATTCAAAGCATTTTATTCGTACGACTGATTCCATGTTCTTTTTTTTTTACTTTTCAAAGGGTTGATTTTCTCTATTGTTGCTTTTCTTTAGTAAGCTGTTTTTACTTTCCGAATATTCAGTGATTATGGAAGAATGTAGCCTACAACTCGACCTTCAGACAGGTTCATCTAAAGGTTCAGAGCAATATCTAGACTATTTGGACCAAAGACTTCTGCAATACTCAATAGCAACCGACCTATTACTCCAAAACACTATTACGCAGGGAAGAGATTATCACAGATCCAACACACTCGCCTTAAAACATACTGTAGTCCTCTTAATTATCTTCTATACGCTAAAAACTTAATCAACAGCCCACTTTGTACATGTGGATTAATAGAAAAAAACACAGATCATTCATTACCTCTTCATTTGTTCTTTGTATACGGAGCAGAGAGACATTATGTTACAAAAAAAACGAGAATTAAACATACAACCAACTGTAAATACACTTTTGTTTGGAGATCCCTTGTTATCCATTGAAATCAATACAAGCTTATTTTTAACAGTACAAGACTATATAATAACATCAAAAAGATTCAAGTAGCGCATAAACCACTTAACAGTTAATATTTTAAAATCCCTTCAAATCTTAATTTTTACTAACATTTATCTTAACTTAGTTTCGATATATCTCTACATAATTGACAGACTTGAAAAATATGCTCAGTAAAATCAATTTAAAAAAAAAAATGCATGCTATTCTCAGACTGACTAATAAGCGAGTTTGTAGTTTTGAAGTGCCTGAAGCATGAAGGTATAACACTATAGAGTCCAATATTAGGCGCTGTCGACAAAGATGTCGCCACTGTGACAGCTGCAACGACTATCGAAGTTGAGTAACCTTTGGGCAAGTGGGCTCTTGTATTCCTGACGATATTATTGAATCATCAATTAACTTTATTTTCAGTATATTTAGAGTGTTGACTTCAATAAAAGGAGTGTTTTCTCTGTTGCAAATTTACACAGGAAATAATGGTTCTGTGTGTAAATACACCAGTCTGCAGGTATCTGTGCCCCAGATAATTATTTTGGCATGGAGGAAATATATTTAAAATTGTATCCTGCAGTCAAATTTACGTACCTATCAAGGGCTGACTTCTGAATATAGTGGGCACCAACATTAGCTCAAACACTCGAGCCCTTGTGCTTTGTATATACTGCACATCTAAAGATTTAGCTAAGGGAAAGTGATGCACTGGTTGACAACATAGTGACTGACTATTGCGACAGCTAGTGATACATCGGTTGACAACATAGTGACAGACTATTGTGACAGCTAGTGATACATCGGTTGACAACATAGTATCAGGCTATTGCGACAGCTAGTGATACCTCGGTTGACAATATAGTATCAGACTATTGTGACAACTAGTGATACCTCGGTTGATTATATAGTATCAGACTATTGTGACAGGTAGTGATGCACTGGTTGACAACATAGTGACTGACTATTGCGACAGCTAGTGATACATTGGTTGACAACATAGTATCAGGCTATTGCGACAGCTAGTGATACATTGGTTGATTATATAGTATCAGACTATTGTGACAGCTAGTGATACACTGGTTGATTATATAGTATCAGACTATTGTGACAGTTAGTGATGCACCGGTTGACAACATAGTGATAGACTATTGCGACAGCTAGTGATACCTCGGTTGATTATATAGTATCAGACTATTGTGACAGGTAGTGATACATCGGTTGACAATATAGTATCAGACTATTGTGACAGGTAGTGATGCACCAGTTGACAGATCGGGACAGGGAAAACATATCTTTATATATGTTTGTTTGTATCTGTATGAAAATATCAAGGCAACTAATAGCATTTTGCTTCTTAAGTACATTTTACAGTGACCTTTTTTCAATCATTGTATTCGAAATGAAAGTGAATAGCATATTTTTTCTCATAGCTATAACAGAAGAACATACAAAGTGATCACCTCTTTTTAGCAACCACACATTTCCCAACTGTTTATGGATACGTCGCTTCCTATTGTAATATAATTACATTGTTATTTTTCAACAACCATTTGGGGGGAACGGACACTTACCAGTGACATTTCTTGTTTTATATATATTGTGGTATAACGCGATTTCAATTGCTACAGTCCTACATTTCCAGTTGATCCTGCTGGTTGGAAACTCTTTTTTTACCCCCCTCCCCCCCCCATCCCCCCCCGCCCTCTTTAAAAAAATATTGTTGTTCATTTCTAGGTATTTGACTGTCCTTTCTCTGACCATATCCTTTAAAAGGATTTTCGGATTGATTGCAAAAAAAAAATACCCTACCTACCCACCTCCTATCTTGTATGGGTTGGATGTGGAATAAAAACATTTTTTTAAGGGTGTCCTTAGTTATCACATATTCAGATAAAATAATGTACACTTGGTTTGTGGTGTCGGGGTACATCTCTATAGTGTAAGCTAGCACACTTTTCTGTTTGAAAAGAGCTCCAGGTTCAAGTCCTGGTGGGGATCTTGACACCTTTACAAAGATGTACAAACTAAAAATTCCAAAAAATGAACCATTATATTGGTAAAAATTTAAATGAAAGTGTAATAGATGGTGTAAATGAAATGTCAACCTTTCTTTACCAAGACTACACATAAGTGCCCATAGCCAATTAACACAGGTAATAATTAATATATATATATAAGACAATACAATTGGTATGGGCTTAAAGCTATATGATTCTAATAGAATGTGGCAACTAGAACTATAACCTGAATACATATAGACAACCAGGTTGGACTCGAAACCAGTCTCAAAATGTTACAACCATGTAGTAATAAAAGTAAGTAAAACAGAAGAGAGGAAGCTAACAGAGAAATACCACAAGTTCTGTTTGTTTTCAATAACTGAGACACATATACATTAAGTCACTGACAATATAGTTAAACCTGTGTTAGTGGTCACCTTTATTAAGAAACCATTTGTTTTAAACAGCCACAACCTAGACACTGCCCGGTCTGGATTCTGTCAGCCAGAACTTTAATATGAATGTTAGTGTTGTATAAAATATTCTGTACAAATATTTTACCAAATAATTCTTTAAGGACTGCACCCATATATGTACATCTTTGGGTTGTTGTTTTACTACCGGGTAGCAGTAGCGTTAAATGGTCACCGCTGCCACCAGCAGTAGCGGTAAATGGCCACCGCTGCCATCTGCAGTAGTGGTAAATGGCCACTGCTGTTGCCAGCTGTAGTGGTAAATGGTCACGGCTGCCGCCCGCAGTAGCCATAAATTGTCACTGTTGTAGCAAGCAGTAGTGGTAAATGACCTCTGCTGTTGCCATCATTAGCCGTAAATAGCTTCTGCTGCCATTGCAATTACAGATTGAACAATGAATTTGCAGAATAAAGCCAGAACCAACACATCTGAAAGGAACTGCAGAGATTCTGCAACTGGAATATTCTATTTGCCATTTCAGTGAGCAATTTTCAAAACCAAAAAAGCACCTTATTACTAAAGCAAGAAAGCATCATATGTCCAACGAGAGAACCAGCATTCCATGTACACACGCCAAACCGAGACTTCACAAAAAACCATTACTGCATGAAACAATGACGTGACGCTTCAGATATAAACAGAAGAAGTGAATCCAAGGTCACAGTCTTGAAACTCGATCCAAGAAAATAAATTTGACAAATTTGACATTTTGCTAGGATAACACCGAATTGAACATTATTTAGTCTTCTGTGAATGTCAGTTTTATTTATAGACTTTTAAAAACATGGTGCAACTATTTTTTAAGTTTTCCAATAGACCCAGTACTGAGTGTGATTTTAAGAGGTCATCGGGTTAAGTCTAGATTCAAACCCGAGATCCCTGGAGTTGTGAGTCAACACTCTATCCACTGCATAACCGCCGGCAGACAAATGTCAGTTCGTTATTCAGCTTCCGTCGTTAGGTATTCAACGTTTAACAATTGGAACCCTTACCCTACCCACGAGTCCAATATTGAACTATTACCTAAAGGCGGAAACAAAGAACAACAAACTTCCGTCCTGTTCCCACGGCCCCTTTTGTAACTGTTTTTTTGTTTTTTTTCTGTTTAACACCTTGTGATGTGTGTTAATGTCAGTTGCTGTAACATATATTTAATTACTTTTCTCCCTTTAAAAAGAAATGCTGCAACTCTTAAATAATAAAAATCAACTTTATTTCACCATTCAACCTCAACAGCTTATTGACAAGTTTTCTTTTACCAATGTCTTTAAAACTTTATTTTTTGTTAATCAAATTAAATGGTGTAGCCAAGTCTTCTCTTTGATGAGTTGTCTGTGAACTTTATAAACGCCAACTTTTGCTATAATACTTAAGATGCTTCAGACAAAAAATGGTTCCGTTATGTAGGAGGTTATTAAATTTACCATAAACCACGTGATGAGTTACTATACCTACGTGCAAATATGCGCAAATTGCAGTTTTACGACGTGCATAACGTCAACCATACAACCCAAACAGACTCCAGAAAAAGAACAAAAAGCAGAAGAAAAAGAAGAAGAAAAAGAAGAAGAAAAAGAAGAAGAAAAAAAGAAGAAAAACAGAAACAGACTCCAGAAAAGGAGAATAAAAGTAAGAAGAAAAAAAGAATAAGAAAAGCTGAAGCAGAAGAAAAGGAAAAGAAAAATAGCAAGGTAAGAAGAGACGAAAAAAAAGAAGAAGAAGGAAAAGCTTTGTGCTGCAGGTAAACAACACAAACTCATATAAAGTTCCGTTTTGGTGATATAATCTGTTCATAAATATATGTACCATATTATACTGTACGGGACAGCTAACCCGTCACTTTTGTATTTCCAATATCTTCGTTAAAATATTGAATAGCGTTATTAAAATGTGTATACGACACTACAAACAATTGTCTTCCTTATTCAAGCCCAAATTTCAAGGAAATTCAAGGAAAACTTTTTTGAGAAACTATATACTGTTCAGTTTAGTATATTTTATGTAAACGTTCTTCCTTCTCATGTTCTTTTACGTGTGCATGTATAACAATGTACATAAGTAGTACACATATGCATCATATATGTTTAGGCTATAGGTAATACTAATCTACACCATTTATTTGTTGCCTTTCAAAAATCAGTAAACACACGCGATCTTTGTTCAAGGTTTGTTGTTGAAGACTTGGTCGTGTTTTCTCGTAAAATAATGTCTTATATTAGTGTTCCTGTTATACTTATCGCTGTCACTGATATTGTTAGTATTGTCACTGTCAAAGTCACTGTTATTGTAAACATTGTCACTGACACTGTCGTTGTCTATGTAATTGTCATTGCCAAAGTCACTGTTACTGTTAACATTGTCACTGACACTGTCATTGTTATTTCTTTTGGTATTGTTAGTATTGTTATTATTTATATTGTCATTGTCAACTGTCACTTTCATTGTTATTGTTAGTATTGTCACTGTTAAAGTCACTGTTACTGTTAACATTGTCACTGACACTGTCGTTGTCATTGTCATTGACAAAGTCACTGTTACTGTTACTATTGTCACTAACACTGTCATTGTTATTGTTTTGGTATTGTTAGTATTGTCACTGTTATTATTTATATTGTTATTGTCACTGTCACTTTCATTGTTATTGTTAGTATTGTCATTGCCAATGTCACTATTATTGTTTATATAGTCACTGACACTGTCATTGTTATTGTTATTTTTAATCTTGTCACTGTAATTGTTACTGTTATTGCTAATAGTGGCATTGTCAATGTCGCTGTTATTGTTTTTATTGCCATTGGCACTGTCATTGTTATTGCTATTGTTTTAATTGTCATTAGCACTGCTATTGTTATTGTTATTGTACATGTAAGTATTGGGATTGTCAATGTCACTGTTATTATTAATATTGTCACTGTCACTGTAAGTATTACTGTTATTGTTAATATTGTTACTGTTTCTGTTATTGCTAATATTGGCATTGTCAATGTCAGTGTCACTGTTATTGTTTTTATTATCACTGTCAATGTCATTGATACTGTTTTTGTAAATATTATCAATGCCAATGTTAATGTTATTGTTTTTGTTGATATTGTCACTGTTATTGTTAATATTGTCACTGTCATTGGTATTGTTACTGTTTTGGTTAAAATGGTCACTGTCACTGGTATTGTCACTGGTATTGTTAATATTGACATTGTCACTGCTATTGTTAATATTGTCACTGGTAGTAATACTGTTTTTGTTAATATTGTCATTGTCACTGTTAATGTCACTGTTATTGTTAATATTGTCACTACTATTGTTAATATTGTTAATGTCAATGTAATTGTCACTGTTTTTGTAAATATTAGCAATGTCAATGTTATTGTTACTGTTTTTGTTAATATTGTCAATGTTACTGTCACTGTTATTGTTAATGTAGTCAATGTTAATGTTACTGTTTTTGTTAATATTGTCAATGTCAATGTTATTGTCACTGTCTTTGTTAATTTAGTCAATGTCAATGTTATTGTCACATTTTTTGGTTATTTTTTGGTTTATCTAGTCAATGTCAATGTTATTGTTACTGTTTTTGTTAATAATGTCAATGTTATTGTTACTGTTTTTGTTAATATTGTCAATGTCAATGTTATTGTCACTGTTATTGTAAATGTAGTCAATGTCAATGTTATTGTCACTGTTATTGTTAATATTGTCAATGTCAATGTTATTGTCACATTTTTTGGTTTATCTAGTCAATGTCAATGTTATTGTTACTGTTTTTGTCAATAATGTCAATGTCATTGTTACTGTTTGTTAATATTGTCAATGTCAATGTTATTGTCACTGTTATTGTAAATGTAGTCAATGTCAAAAACAATATTGTCAATGTCAATGTTATTATTACTGTTTTTGTTAATATTGTCAATGTTATTGTTACTGTTTTTGTTAATATTGCCAATGCTATTGTCACATTTTTTGGTTTACCTAGTCAATGTCAATGTTATTGTTGCTGTTTTTGTTAATATTGTCAATGTCAATTTTATTGTCACTGTTATTGTTAATATTGTCAATGTCAATGTTATTGTCACTGTTATTGTTAATGTAGTTATTGTTAATGTAGTCATTGTCAATGTTATTGTCACATTTTTTGGTTTATCTAGTCAATGTCAATGTTATTGTTGCTGTTTTTGTTGCTGTTTTTGTTAATATTGTCAATGTCAATGTTATTATTACTGTTTTTGTTAATATTGCCAATGTCAATGTTATTGTAACTATTATTGTTAATCTAGTCAATGTCAATATTATTGTTACTGCTTTTGTTAAAATTGTCAATGTCAATGTTATTGTTACTGTTACTGTTATTGTTAATATTGTCAATGCCAATGTTATTGTCACATTTTTTGGTTTACCTAGTCAATGTCAATGTAATTGTTGCTGTTTTTGTTAATATTGTCAATGTCAATTTTATTGTCACTGTTATTGTTAATATTGTCAATGTCAATGTTATTGTCACTGTTATTGTTAATGTAGTCATTGTCAATGTTATTGTCACATTTTTGGTCAATCTAGTCAATGTCAATGTTATTATTACTGTTTTTGTTAATATTGTCAATGTTATTATTACTGTTTTTGTTAATATTGTCAATGTTATTTTCACATCTTTTGGTTAATCTAGTCAATGTCAATATTATTGTTACTGCTTTTGTTAATATTGTCAATGTCAATGTTATTGTTACTGCTTTTGTTAATATTGTCAATGTCAAGGTTATTGTCACTGTTGTTGTAAATGTAGTCAATGTCAATGTTATTGTCACTGTTATTGTTAATATTGTCAATGCCAATGTTATTGTCACATTTTTTGGTTTATCTAGTCAATGTCAATGTTATTGTTACTGTTTTTGTCAATAATGTCAATGTTATTGTTACTGTTTTTGTTAATATTGTCACAGTAAATTTCAATTTCATTGTTGTTTTTATTGTCAATGTCACTGTAATTGTTGATATTGTCACTGCCACTGTTAGTGTTATTGTTATTGTTAATACTGTCACTGTTATTGTAACTGTTATTTTTAATATTGTCACTGTCACTGTTATTGTTTATATTGCCATTGTCACTTGTATTATTTTTATTGTCAGTGTCACTGTTATTGTCACTTTTATTGTTGTTATTATTGTTATTTTTATTGTCACTGTCACTGGTATTGTTACTGTTATTGTTAATATTGTCATTGTAAATGTCATTGTTACTGTTATTGTTTTTTTATTGTCACTGTCATTGTTGCTGTTATTGTTACTATTATTGTCACTGGTATTGTTACTGTTATTGTTTATTTATTGTCACTGTTATTGTTGATATTGTCACTGTCACTGTTATTGTTACTGTCTTGTATAAGATTGTCACTGTCACTGTTATTGCTGTATTTGATAATAGTGTTATGGTTACAGTTAATAGGGGTCGAAACCGAAATCGTCCGTTACGGTATCACTCGAGCAACATCTAGAACTCGGCGAGAAGTAAAACACGACGACCTTTAACCCATACGTTGCCTCGTGACTATTATTCCAAATAAAATAAAACTAACAAAATCTTGTTTAAAAAAAATTACTGTAATAATGATATTAAAATAATTAAACTTTTTTGATAAATAAAATTCTTAGCTTTAGTTGATAATTAAAATGCCAAATCAGACGACAAAGTCACTGCTCTGCAGTAAATATGTTTCGCAAAGTTTCGGTCAAAGTAATTGCGGGTAAAATGTTTAGTGTTCCGATTGCTGTTTATATTTTTTTTGCGTTTTCAACAGTTAGCTGATATTATCAAAGGTAAATATACGTGTATAGATAATTGTTGCGTAGTATCGTATCAATTTTGTCCTGGAAATTGCTCTCAAAATAATCATGTCCATCTTGCGAGAGTAGAAAATAAATGAACAATTGTTTGATGTTTACAATTGTATGGTGCCGTAAAGTATTTTCGATCATGACCTGAATTCGATCACTTCCGAAAATTATGAATATCGCTAAAGTGACATCGGTGAACCATCCAAGTGCTTATCTTGTACATCATTGCTTAACCATGTCGCTGTAAAAGCTAGCTTCACAGAAAAGACTGTTGTTAGTGACCTATATGTACACTCACTACACTCTTCCCCGCTTTACCTTTAGTGCTTATACCCAACAGCACAGCCTGTGGCTTTCAGCAGTTCATTACCATATCCCATCCCATTTCAAAGAAAGAGAGATTCGTGCAGGCACAGGTTCGAAAGTTTATCCTCGTTGCCATTAAAGTAACATCGGTCACCCATCCAAGTACTAACACTCCCCTAACACTGTACATCATTGCTCAACTTCCAATACAGTCAGTGCACTTTAACTACATGGCTGTAAAAGCTAGCTTAACAGCAAGACTGTTGTAAGTGACCAATGTACATTCACTACATTGGGTATGGTATTCAATTTCCTGCACAATTGGCAATATTTACAAAAAGTATCCACGTGGTTGATAAACATCCCATATTGGCGATTACCCGAGAAGAGTGTTAATCTTTTTAGGTTACAGGGGGATAGTGCAGGTTATAGATTGAAACCAACTGTATGTTTCTTCTGGTTCTTCAGTGTGCTCAGTGTATACCACCGCCACATGGATCCTCGATTTAAATACCCATCGGAACGACTGTTTTTAATTGGCCAGCCCCGGGTATCTAACCCACAACCTCAATTCTAGAAGTTTTATGATTTACTGACTGAGCTTATGGGGCTAACCAGCTTATACTGGTTATGCTGCCATCAAAACAGTTACAGCTATGTATTTTTGGACATCTTATTGAATATAGTATATCTATCAGTGTTTTCATTAAGAACCGGCCGCCAGCCATATTGACCTGTTCAATCCAATTTTCGGCCGGTTCAGCTGGCATTAACAAAAAAATTCAGTCCTCTATTTTTCATTATTAGATATATTTACAACGGAGTTTGAAGATACAATATTCAATCTTTTTGTTTATATTGTATCCGACACATGTTTGCAATGACGATTTTCATTGGCTGTTATTTCAGACTTACGGATCGACACACGTGTTTATCGCTGTTATGATTGAAGATTTATGACGGTGCGCTCTAAACGTAATCCCTTCAGTCATTTCAATATCATTTCCATTTCGTAAACAAATAAAGTTTTACATTTCACTATCGTCATCAGTTTATGTGTGTTTACCTTAGTAAAAGTCATCAAGCATATTGAAGAGTTATTAGGTTTAGTAACGAAGAGAACACTACATGATTTTTTCACTTCAACTACTGCGACAAAGAGTAGAAAAGGTTCCGATCACTTTGTCTTTTGGCAATAGTTAGAACAGTTTGAATTGAGTTATAGTTTAATTCAGCTAGAATGGGTCCTGTCGATCTGCCGGCAGCTGCAGAGCATTCGAAAAAGGGGTAGGGTACAAAGAAGAAAAGTTGCAATTGGCGTTCAATGGGCCTGTTCAAAATCAAAGATTTATTTCTGGGACTACAATATAAATATGCAGTTGTGAGGTATGTAACCCTTTAACTATCAAATTAAATGTAGAAGAAGTGGAAGCTTATGTTTTCTAATAAATGAGCCTGACCAGCACTTCTTCTTTTTATTTCTTTACACATCTTTTCATACCCCAGAGAGAATGGGAAGGGGGGATTTTTAAAACTGCTTCGTGCAGGGGAAGTGCTGCCAAAATTTTCAGGGGGTCCCCAAAAGTAGGACGGGAGCATCCAGGTTATAAATGAATAGCACCATTTTTATTGTCCAAGTCCCTATCTAAATACATTTTCCCTCTTGTCAATTGAGGAAAGCCAGTAAAAAATTTTATCAACACTGTATTGCCAGAAGAAAATTATGATTTAGCTTTTTTTTTAATTTTGTATTGATGCATGACACAATGATCAAATTAGTTGTTTTCAGGATTTTTTTTATATTTTCGATTTCATAGATTTATGCTAAATTACCAATTTCACGCTTTTTTGAAACATGGAAATGTGATAGTTTTTCTGATGACCACTACTGAATCCAGCATCATTGAAACATGTACATTAGTTGTTTATGATTTGAATTTGCATGCTTGTTATATTTGCATTGTTACTGTTGAATGCATGTTTGTTTGTTTTGTTAAAATTGTTTTATATTAATTTTCAGATGCATGATATGATGTATTTTGATGTTTACTGGCTAACTACATGTATATGATTATTATTACAAAATCATTCAGTGATAATGTTTCATGTCAGTGTCCATTGGTTCTCATGGTAAATAAAATAAGACATGTATATAATAATGTCTCAATTATCAATCAGCTATGGTTGATTGTAAATATGAATTACTATCCATTTGGATTCAGTGTAACAATTTTTTTAATGTTTTCAAATTGTAACGTTAGAATGCATATCATATGTATTCAAATTCGAAGGGGACCTAATATAAAAAAGGTGTTTGAAATTCCCCCGCAGACAAATTCAATAACCATATTGACATTCTTTAAATGTGCTTTTATAGACATGGGTTTTGCTCATTGTTGAAATCAAAACGTTGTTAACTTATAAGGCATTTTGTCTCTGGTGGAGAGTTGTCTCATTGGCAATCATATCGCTTCTTCTTATTTTTGTATTATAAGTGTGCTCAGAAAAGGAATTTTTTTTTGACAATTATATTTGAGTATCATATGCTGCAATTTTAATCATAATGTAAACAATATATAGTTCTTAAGTCACAAAAAACAACAACAGAAAATAGTCATTTATAAAGCACAAGAATCAGATGGTGCAGTGTCTATGGACAGTGGTTGTCAACTTCAGACTTGAATAATTGAACCATTGATTCAAGTGCACTGACGAGTTTTGTATCGACGAATCGCAGGTCTGGCGTAGAAAAAATTATAAGCCTGGTGCCTCAAATAAGTATTTACAGTGTTGAAAGTGACATTTTCAGAACTTTTATATAATGTCCAGAATGCGCTAGAATGCAGGATTTTGCACCTAAAAAAAAATCTTGTGGGAGCAAGCCCACCCAAACCCCCTCTGATTTGATTGGGCCTGCTCAAATCTAAAAAAGGCCTCTTCAAACAAAAGGAAGTGAAAACCCTGTCTATACTAAATTTTGTGTATTATCACTGTTACATTGGGCATATATTCACATTCCTTGCATAATTCCGATGAGCAGGGCGTAACCATTATCACTACTCAGAATTCATTTAGGCAGGGCATTATCACTACCCTGAATCCTAATTTACATAACAGCGCCGGGTAAGGGTCAGTGGCATGGGGTAAAAAGTGTACATGTGGAAGTTGATAATGGGTGAACAGTGCCTTGTAGTGACAATGCAAGCTGTACTCTAGGTGCAATAATGAACAAAAATATAAAAAGGTATCATAAGGTCTTCTGTATATTCCAAATAGTAACATCATAAGTCTGAGTAGAACCTTTCAGGGGAAATTGGTTAACTCTAATAAATTGTATGTATATAGCTTGACTTGAACCAACAACTTCACATGTGACAGGTACCTGATCTTTAGCACAGAAGTGCTCTCAGTAATGGAGGGTTCACTCTGGCATCAAAATAAAACAAGTGGGGCATGTGTTTGCTGTGCTCCTTCTTACTCGCTAAAAATTGCAGCTACTTTAACTTTTTATTGCCTTTCAAAACGTTAACTTTTTTTTTTTTTTCATGATATCTGTCCATTTTTCTTTAAAATGCTGAGTCATTTAATTAATGAGAACAGTGATTTAAATGCTTTCTTTTTTTAGCTCTACTGGCCGAAGGCCAGAAGTGCTTATGCGATGGCGCGTTGTCTGTCGTCCGTCTGTTGTCTGTCGTCTGTTAGCAGCACTTTCTCTGAAACCACTTGGCCAATTAAACTGAAACTTCACTTGGGTGTTTCTATTGCATAGGAGACTATACAGAAGTTTGTTTTTTTCGATCTGAAATTCAAGATGGCCACTGTTACTAAAAATAGTCCAAAACTTAAAAAATCTTCTTCTCATGAACGGCCCAAAAGATTTTCAAAATGTTTATGTAGTAATGATGACCACCTATAGTTTTGTTAGATTTGTTCAAATGGTGTCCCTAGGGTTAAATATGACCCCGCCTCGAGGGTTCAATTAGGGGACATAGGTCATTATAATATTTGTTCATTTTTTTTTTTAAAATTGAAATGATTTTGCCTATATGTTCACAGAAGCATTGTTTTAGTGAAGGAGGTTCAGATTTGTAAAAATGCCTGGGTTCCACTGTCTTAAGGGGTCAGGAGGGGCCCCAAAAGGGTATAAATTGGGAATTACTAAATTCGTTTTCTTAAGAACCAGTATGTCAGATTTGTTCATATTTTGCATAAATTATCCTTATGTGTAGTGGTTTCATTGCAGATAAGAATTTAGGGGCTAACGTTTATAGGGGCCCTGTAAGGGGACTTAGAATTTTACATAGGGATACTATGGGAAAACAGAAAATTCTCTTTTTCTTTCATCTGTTCATAAACCACAAGGCCAATTAGACTGAAACTTCACATGGGTGTTTCTATTGCATAGGAGACTATACAGAAGATTTTTTATTCGATCTGAAATTCAAGGTGGCCGCCATTACTAAAAATAGTCCAAAACTTAAAAAATCTTCTTCTGATGAACGGCCCAACAGATTTTCAAAATGTTTATGTAGTAATGATGACCAACTATAGTTCTGGTAGATTTGTTCAAATGGTGTCCATAGGGTAAAAAATGACCCTGCCCCGAGAGTTCAATAAGGGGACACATGTCAATATATTTTTTTTATTTTTTTTTTAAATGGAAATAATATTGCCTATATCTTCACTAAAGCATTGTTAGGTAAAGGCGGTTAAGATTTGTAAAAATGACTGGGTTCCTATGTCATAAGGGGTCAGGAGGGGCCCCAAAAGGGTACAAATTGGGAATTAGTAAAATTGTTTTCTTTAGAACCAGTATGTCAGATTTGTACATATTTGATATAAATTATCCCTAAGTGTAGGGGTTTGATTGCAGATAAGAATTTAGGGGTTAAGATATATAGGGGCCCTGTAAGGGGAATTAGAATTTTACATAGAGATACAATGGGAAAACAGAAAATTTTCTTTTTTTTCACATATTCTGAAACCACTAGGCCAATTAAACTGAAACTTCACATGGATGTTTCTATTGCATAGGAGACTTTACAGAAGATTTATTTTTTCTATCTAAAATTCAAGATGGCTAACGCTACTAAAAATAGTCCAAAACTTAAAAAGTTTTCTTCTCATGAACGGTCCAACAGATTTTCAAAATGTTTATGTAGTAATGATGACCAACTATAGTTTTGTTAGATTTGTTCAAATGGTATCCCTAGAGTTGAAAAAGACCCCGCCCCGATGTTTCTATTGCATTGTACAATTTCAAAAAGTGCTATGGCAACTATGAGTCAGTAGAGCGTCCTCAGGCCCTCTTGGGCCTCTTGTTTTAAATCGGGTTTAACGCCATTTTTAACACATTTCAGGTTATATATGGCTTAACCAGTTTTGCTGGTGGAGGAACTGCCTACTACTGAACTACTGTCCTTCGGCAAGTAACTGGAAATTTTCTCACATACATTTTTTGGAGCAAGATTAAAACCTACGACCTTAGCGGTGAGAATTAAGTGATCTTGAGATGTTGCCTTATACCACTCGGCCACAGAGACCCTTTAAATGCATTCAGTCTACCATTATGCCCTCGACTTTAATCTCAGTCGGTCTTTTTAGGTCACCTGAGACTTTGTCTCAATGGACCTTTTGTCCATCATCATGCGTCCGTAACAATTTACTTTTTTTAATTTTTCTTCTCAAAACCATAACCGTATTTGTAATGATATATTGTATGCAGCTTTGGTACACACGAGTGAATCAAAATTGTGAAAACGGTCATAGTAAGGTAAACTTTGAAAATCTTTTTCTCAATATAGGAGAAGCACTGGGAAACAAATAGTGAGCATGACTATGGACATATATGGGTCATTTATAAAAAATTGTGAATTGCATGTCCCTGGGTCACACAGTTTTGCCCTTGGAGTGAGGCCTACTTTACTAAATCTATATAAGAGAAATTGACAAAAAGTTATTTCTTACGACTTAATAGATTTATGTGAATGTTTTTGGATAATCAGATGACTGATAAAGCCCATGGGCCTCGTTTAAAACACAATATAAATTACGGTTTCCAACGATGTATGTATTCATATAATTATATAGTCGGTAACCTCCCTGTTCATGTCATGACGTAATTATTTCAATCAGAGAACAGTTCTTATAACATACATTTATTGTTAGTTGGCCTTTTGCTTTGTTTTCATTAGAGATGGTAAATACATTGTAAATTCTGATGGAGTTGTCTTTGTTACCTGAAACAATTTTCAAATTGTTTTTAGCTCGACTTTTCGAAGAATAAAGAGAGCTATTCTGCTCATCCGGATGTTGGCGTCCCACCTTGGTTGAAGTTTTGTGTGCAAGTCCCAATCATAATATCCAGTCAGATAACTCTTGGATTAATATAATGCAAACTATTGCCCTTGTTTGACTTAAAAATTCTGGTTAGTTTTGCTTGCAAGTACCATCTTGTCCATACTTCATCAACCACTCAATGTATTTGATTTGATTTAAACTTAACACAAGACTTCCCAGTCATAAAACATACTACAATGAATAAGTTAGATAACTCTTGCATGAATAAAATGCAAATTATTGCCCTTATTTGACATATTAGAATTTTACCCGCAAGTACCATCAATTGGATCTCACAACCCTTGAATTGACAGTCAGCTACATTATAGACTTAATGTTTAACATGAATAAACTTCCAAGATGCGATTCATTTTACAAAGTGGGGGTACTTATTTGGGATCGAGATATCAAAATTTAACCATTTTATAAAGTACAGATATTTATGTAAAAAATACCATAAAACACACAGCTGATGCTTTAGATGTTTCAACCTGACTTGAAATCAATACCTGTATATTTCGATCAAAGATTAGCTTCCAGATTGTTGAAGCGTTTTCCCCCATAAAAAAGGAGAAGTTGATCTGATTTTTAATTTCACAAAATTTGTTATTATACTACATGTATATAGTATTAGAAAACAAACATGTAGTGCTGTGTTACAAGAGTGCATTTTATTAATAGAAATTTGGGCTATTTTAAATATTAATTTCTATTAATTTACATAATTTGATTTGGTAAATATTTAAGTCCATTATCTTAGTACATGATATGCTTCTGTGGTGTAACTGGCAAACACATCTACACTTTTGTAGAAGTTCTGGGTTCGAATCCCAGCAGTTGCGAACAACATGAAAAGAGATGGCTTAGATATGGTGAAAAAAGAAATGGTTGTTTTATTTTTTAATGAAATTATTCTCTTTTAAAAATGTATGTTTTTTTATAATGTTTGCTGCTGCATGGACAAAATGCTACTAAATTTTGCTTACTCTTTCTGACTGCCTTACATTCAAAAAGTATATTTTCCATGGACTGCAGTTTATAACCATACATGGTCTATATTTTTTGTCTATTTTGTTTGTCTTGTTTAGTATTACAACCAGATGTTAGAAGTGTCTGGACAAGAACTGAAGGGAACCTATGTCCAGATTGTATATTTCATATATATTTGGATGCCTCAGCTGCTAATTTGGGAACTTAAGTAAATGTGTTGGTTTATGTATGCAGTCATGCACAATGCTGTTGTTTTTTCCTGGTACATGGGAGATGGAGGTTCAAATTACTGCCATGACCAGAGACTTCTCTTAAATTTTAGTCTAGTCCTGTGTCCTAGACATTTCCAACATTTGTTCAGAAATATACATTTGGTTAAGTCATATTTTAACATTTAAACTGCAAGAACTCTTTTTATGCTTGAATACAGTATGAATGTCTGGTGTTTTGAGTTATACAAATGGTTCCTTCTGTGGCAGAGTTGTCCATAGTGTTGTTTTTAAATAACCATTTACTTATCACTGCCAAAGTTGTCGGATCAATCTTCGCTCTGGTAGTCTAAAAACATTTTGTGAGAAATTTAAGGTTACTTACAAAAGAACGGTGGCTGCACTGTGATTGGTTACTTTGTCTTCTAGGTCTGTTTTGAAATTGTTTTGAAACCCCAGTAAAAATACATACTGGCTATCTGCTCAGTGTAAACTATAGTATAGACATGTATTATGTTTATGTAATAAGGCAAGAAAAATAGGCACCTTTGCAGACTCGAACTTGGGTTCCTTTCACTTACAGGTCAAGAGGTCTACCGACTGAGCTAACCAGACAGTTGACATATGTTTCTCTCCTAACAGTTTAGGTACACACTGTGACATTTATATTATGCAAGAAACATTTATAACCGAAGAAAAACCCAAGTCAAAAGGTATTTTGTGACAAGCATCCATTTATGTAGCTTGATTAAATAAGGCGTGAATGGACAGCTTCTTTATTATTTGGATATTCGGGAGACGCAAAATAAAAAAAAACTTTAAAAGGCTCCTAGTGATGTGCAATATGTCGCACTACCATTTATGATGATTATAACGTTTGATTTTGTTTTGCAAACCAAGGAATTAGATATAGTTCATTGAATAAAGTTTCAATCATATAATAAGTGATTTATTTATGATAAACATAATACATATTAAATATATAATGGAAACATCTGCAATGTTATCCTAAACATATAATACATGTACTATAAAGTGTATTTAGTATTTGTTTGTTTACTATACTTATAAAATTGAAGTTCGACCCCAAGAGAGGCAATGCCTTAGTTCATATTATTACATCTTTATTCTTTATTGAACGGATAACAAAAGACATTCCAATCATCGGCACGTGAAAAGCGTGCTTTTACCGCAGTCTTTCAAAAGTGTTGACAAATTTATAGAAAGGTAATCTAAGGTCCTCAGTAGCCGAGTGGTCTAAGACACTGACCGATGATCGTGTACTGGCTAGGGAGCGGGTTCGAGTCCAGACGGCAGTAGAATATGAGAAAATTTTTATGCACGTTTCTGAGACAAAATTCATGGACTTTCAAGCGTGTTTTTTTTGGCGCACAACACATGTAGCTGGTCTATTGTTTTAAGCTAATCGTTTAAAGGTTGTAAACTCGTAATAAGTGGGACAGATACAATGAAAATATTGCATGGCAAGTTCTTTTATTATTGCAGTTGAGTAAATCACATCATTCGTTTTGAATGCATGTTAACTAGCAGATTATGTCATTTTCAGTAATTGTACGAATGCTACTTTTGTTTGACGAATTCTAAGCTAAATAAAATCAAATCATATATGCTCTTCACAATGTGTCTACTACATTTTCTTGAAAATAGATCAAATATTTAAAAAAAATTACTAGTATGCTACAGTATTTATCGCGTTTATAAATAAACGTTAATTTCGATGTGGTATTCATCTGTTAATTTGTTGTAGTTGCATTTCCTGGCATTTGTCACGGTTATAGATGGAACCCTAATGAATTATTTCACATAAATATTCTCGTTATGTGTTTTAAGATTTATTATTTAATATTTATTTATGAGATATTCCGTTCTAAATACGAGGTAGCTATTGACACTAGTACCCATTTATATACAACACATTATTTGCATTGCATCTTAAAAGGGCAATCAAGAAATACGAGATGCTACTGTTAGCATCTGGTCTAGAATAGTTTAGTTTAAACTTCTTTTATTTCGATTGTGAAACAAATTCTTACAACTTATACAAATCACGCTCGAAGTCTTACTAAGTAGAACCAGTACTAAGCATATGTGGAAAAAGTTTCCCTTGAAATTTATTTAACTTCAAATCAGAAAAAAGTGTCTCCCTTGTGAAATGTTTATTGAATGTAGTTATTAAACGTGTGAAAATCATCAAGCCAACGAGTTGTTCATCTATATCAAAACGCCGTATATGTCACAAGATGGATCGTTTAGCCTCAACAGAAATTTCTATTTAGATGGACTTACTGACAAATAGTACAGTAACTCTCTGAAAATAGTATCGATATATTGTATCAACTCTGTTATTTAAAATCGTTAAGTATTCTCACTCTCTCTTTCTTAGTCTTTCGCTCTGTCTTATACGAGTCGTAGACTTTATTTGATTTTGTGTCGCGTCTTTAAAGATAGAATTGTAATAATTAATGAAATGTTTTTCGTGAATAACTTTTAAGAGGTTTATTTCCACTGATAAAATAACAAAAAGGTTAGATCAATAATAAGTTAGTGAAATACGTCGGACCAAATGTTTTAAAATGCGAATCCGTTGTGAAAGGATGAATAAATCACATTTTTATGTTACTGCAACGGATTGTGCACGTGTACAATTTTCGTTTGTAAATTAAGCTTGAGACAGTATGAACAAAAATGTGTTAAATGATTCACATACGTGGAGCCGGCTAATAAGTGTTAGTTTGAACGTAAATTCGGTGAAAGATGAGAATTTTGCATTTGGTGAAATGAGAAAAAGTTCCCCTTTAACTTCCGGGTAGTGTTTGTTTGTAATAAAGCTGTTCTTAAGCCTTCCTGCATGTTCATTCATGAAAACGAACTAAAATCAATGATGAAAAAAATAAATTAAAGTTCCCTTTTAACATTCCGTTGTTGATTGTTTGTAAAAAATAACATTTCTTAAGACTGACTGCATGTTCATGCACGTAAATATACTAAAATAAGTGATAAAAACGACATCATTTTTGTCAAGTTTTCATTCTACTATTGGCAGAATGAAAATATATCATTCTGATATTCTGCTGGCAGAAGAAAAAACAATCAATCTACTGTTCTGATATTCTGCTGGAATGAAAATATTTTATTCTGCTGTTCTGCCATTCTGCTTACTTGGCCGACTGTATGTGTGGTTACATTCATATATTTGGCCTGTAACATTCGACATTATACGCACGTTATTTCAATTCAGTTTCTTATTATCAAATATTAACATCAACTGTCAAACAATGGATCACAAATAATTACTGTAAGTGTTAAAATAGTACAATTCGAAAAAAGACGTGATGACAACAATAATCAACAGGAATCTTATTCCCATATTTATTTTACAATTCAACCGGAAGTCAAGGTTGTGTATTTGCCTACAGCATACCCTCATGTTATATTTTGGATAAAATTGTCACGCAGCACATATTTTCTTCAATATTGGAGCCTTTCTTGTTTTATCTACTAATTCACTTCTCTGTTGGCAGTAAGGACATATACAAGATTTTGCCTAACAAAAGGTTCCTTCTAGTGCATATACGATATTCTGTATTTTAAGAAAATCTGATTTTAGAACAATCATGTTACAGATGTCCAATATAACAGTTACGAAAAATCTGTGTAGTAACTTAATGTGCATTTTTAAAAAAAAAAATATGTTAGATGTTTTACACGTTCATTTATATAACTCAACCAGTTAATATTTATAATTGTATCAAAGTTAACCTGGTGCTTATGTAGTCTAGGGTTGAGCCCGTTGCAAAGGAACGTGATGTACAATAAACTTCTGTACTATACCTTGCCTCACTTACTACTCCATAGTATCAATCAGTCATAACATTGACAGCAAAAATATTTTCAAAAATTACAAAAGCTTCAGACACCTCATTGTAATCAATCAAACGAGGAACATTATTCCCTATATGCAAATCGTACAACCTACTACTTTCAACAATTACACGATCAACGTCTGAAGGTACCCACCTCAGAGGTGTAGGAAAACCCAAATCAGTTGCATATAACCTACAAACAGTCGCAGCAACAGCTACAATCGTACATTGCATCCCCTGACCTATGCTAGTCATATGCCCTTGATGGATATTTCCCTTAACACAACGCAGCGTCACGCAGCGTCACGTGATTAACACATACGAGCACCAGCATATATATATACACACATACATTTTACACATATGCTTTTACGGAACGCAAGAAAAAATATCTAAACAAGTCAAAATATATGAAAGGAAGCATTTGCAAACCTGAACTTCAGCATTTGCAAATGTTGCACAGATATATTTGAAGCTAAATTATCACGTGACAAGCGACTATTTCATTACGTGATTATTTGGCCGGAGTCTATGCATATTCATTATATTAATCTTATTCTATATTATCAAATATTCAATGCAGAGCTTAATACTCTATACGAATAATTGTTCCTTGTCGGTCTGCTGTTAAAACGTTGCATTTTTACAATAGATTGACTTTAAGGCGCATGAATATACATTGGCATAGAGGCCATTATTGTTATATAATAGCAAATAACAGATTAACATTATCAAATAAATCCTTTGTGTCGTCAACTATAAGAACATGGAATAATTTAGATCTTAATGTTCGAAAATTATCATCATTGGCACAGTTCAAAACAGCTATAACAAATGATAATAACTCGTTATTTTCATTACCTGATTATTACAATCACGGCAAAAGAAAATTATATATTATACATACACGCTTAAGGTATCAATGCAGTTCACTTAATTGTGATTTGTTTAGAGTTAATGTTGTAAATGAACCTAGTTGTAGTTGTGGAAATGCATGTGAAAATGCGTATCATTTTTTCTTTGATTGTAGTAACTATACTGCTCAACGTCAACAAATGTTTACATCTCTACAAGATAACGGTATTATTACTTTAGAGTTGTTGCTTTGTGGAAGTGCAAACTTATCTCAAGAGGAAAATATGCATATATTCAGATCAGTTCAAGGGTTTATTGCCGCGTCAAATCGCTTCTAGTATGTGGACTTTAATTTTTGCAAGTATAAACTGAACTTAAACCACATTTACCCCACCCACAATACTTTGTTTTTCCGACTCCGAAATCGAGCACTTACTTACATAATAATTCTCTCTCTCTCTCTCTCTCTCTCTCTCTCTCTCTCTCTCATCTCATTTTTCCCTTTTCTCTCTATCTTTTGAATGTGTGGGTGTAAATGCGATTGTGCGTGCGTGCGTGAGTGCGTGCGTGTCTGTGAAAGGCAACATTTGTTAACAGTTAACTCAACTCGATGTTAATATATGTTATTATATATGTTTAGCCATATTCATGTTATTTGTAAACTCAATTTTAGGGAAGGGCCGTAACTAATGTGGGTATCACTTGTGGCCCGACCCAATTGCAATGTACTTGTACACATTTGGCAATAAAATATGTATAAATAAAAATAGAGGCCATTTGTAATGAATATGCATGAGTCCAAGAAAGCGGTAGACTGGTCCTCTGCGTACCACAAAATTTTGCATGGTACCATAATAGGACAGGGAACCAGATTAAGATGGCGACACCCTACTGTTCGGCATGCCTTCGGCAGTACCCTTGTATCCATTACCTGCTCAGTCAATTGCAAATTGTCAACCATAAGTGTTCCTTCTCTTGAGAAGGAACAATTACAGATAAGGCTGTTGGAAAAGTACAGCAGTTATTACGCAACATTACAACCTCTTACCGTATGGTCCGGGTATTTTTATATCGGATTTCCGTACCTACGGTAGCAATCTGCCGTGCAGCCGAATGCTATACAAAGCATTTTTATAAGTAGGGAGGCGGATAAAGAAAAAAAGTAAATGTCTTTAAACTGATGGTTGCTTTGGATATATCTCATTTACTGATTCAACTTCATTATTCGTTTTTGAATATGCATCGATTGTTTTTGATAATTGTTCCCAATATGAAAAAGATAAACTAGAAAACATTACAACGCGAAGCAGCTAGAGTGGTTACTGGTTTAATGCGTTCGGTTTCTATAAATAAGTTATACACTGAAATCGGATGGTTATCGCTATCAGAAAGAAGAACATATCAAAAATACATTATTGCATATAAACTTAAAACAGGAATTCTGCCCGATTATCTATGTTCTATTTTTCAAGAAACATTATAAGTAAATACATCCTCTAACTTGTGAAATTATTCCGAACATGTAGTTTTTAACACAACTATTTGTAAAAGTGTTTATTCAGTCATGTGTTTCTATCTGGAATACACTTCCCGAGTACATTCGTAACTCAGAGACTTTATCTGTTTAAAAACACAAATAACAAACATGTATTTTAAAGCACAAATAGTACCATCGTATTATCTAACTGGTAGTCAAATTTTATAAGTTCTCCCCGCTCGTTTAAGAAACGGATATATTCACCTTAAGTTTGATACTTTCTCAAAATCTTTAACACTTGCTGCAAGATGCAACTGAAGTGGTAACGAAAAGGAAGACGCCGAGCACTACTTTATGCAATGACGTCGCGCACCGTAATGGTACTTGCGTTATAAAACTAATACCCGAAATATATAAAACTGTTCGCGAATACTTGATAGATTTTGGAATTATACTTACTACACTGAAAGGAAAAAGAAAGTATACATTTTGGTTTTTAAAATTATTTCATTATTGGCTAAGTTTATTCATGTGATGGAAAATGAACTGATTTTTTTTGTTTTGCTTTGAAATGAATTAAATGTTTGTTTTTTTATTCAACAATATGATGAAATATAAATATACAAAATTGATATGCAATACATTTATTGTTCCTTGACCTGTCGACGTTTATAGGTATGTATACTTCCTTTTTCCTTTCACTGTATATATCAATATAAAGGTCGTGGAACGATATTTTCATCTGACGGATATAAGCTATGCTACTGATATGATCTTTATATTTTAACTTAATAATAAGTCACATTTTACGTCATTTTGCCTGTGTCCCGGCGTAACATTTACCACGGGCCCCTGCCTGAAATATTATGTTTAAAAACGGCGGGAAAGGACAGAAATCAGGTCTATACACTAGAGAAAGTGACATAATTTCTGGTTACAGACATGTGTGTTTTATTACAACAAACTTAACGGACATTACGGAACACGTGGTTCATTACGTATATGCTTAATGTTCCGAAAAACAAATGACTCGTCGTTAAAGTTATACTGAACAGTCAAGATGAACAATAATAGTTAGTATTGCATTAAAAATATGTATGTATATGTTCATTGTTTTATTATATGGTACTTGATGACTATTTTCATATTGCGAATATGAGATATTACATGTTTAAGGTGTTGTCCGCCAACGTTATTTGAAAGAAATAATTGAAACGTATTTGATCAATTTAATTATTTTAGAAAAAATCGCGAACATATAAATTTTAAAATCACATCATACTAAAGTAAATTTTCAGTGGAACATGCTTTTGTGGAATAAATATATTCACTTTGCTGTAAATGGTAACGATTTCGTATTTAAAATGTCCTCTATGATTTGCCGCCCCTTAGCATTTTTAACAAAAATAACGCCTGTCCTCACATTTTGACCATATTTACCATATTTTAACGCGGAATTTGAGTTTTGAAAATAATAATAACGGGTCAATTTAGTTTCTGTTAGTGTCCGAAAATATTGAAAATATTGGAAAATCAATTATACCTCGTATCAAGCATTTCCGATGTCCTCTATCAAATATTTACGACGTCAGTTTGACGTTCTTTTAATACGACGAAAACCTATGGACGCCAATAGTTATGCACATGGTATACTGTATTCTCATAGTTTACGTAGGTACAGTAATATCATTGGTTTTGATCCATTTAATATCCGCAGATAATCATGATTCCATTGCAGTAATTGGTATTCCGATACTCGGCAATTTGTTGTGAAATAAATGATACGAAATAAATGAATAAAACGACAGATTACATTTTATACAATTTTAACATTAACGTCGTGTTACGCTTAGAGGTACCATTACTGTGCGTGACGTCAATGTCCTGTATCTACTGATGAACGACTTTTTTTTTTTTTTTGTTCTACACGACGTTTTCATCCCTTAAGTACACGAGTGCTTTTATTTGGTAAGAGAACATATACCAGTGAAACAAATACATTTATGTTTACACAGGTACAATTCATTAAAGACACGTTTTGTCAACAACTGACTCTTGGCATCAGATACCCAATTTCAGTTAGCCCTTTAAAAGTAATGCACAGGAACAATATTATGACAGCACCTAAACAAAAACATCTCATGCATTTTCTTTCTTTTTTCTTATCTCTTACTTTTATTATTTTCTCTTTTTATTTATCTCTTCATTGCTTTGACTGTTGGTTTACATCCTGTCGAATGTTATAATTGTCATCTTCATTCTAATGTTATTTGTATATTAAAAGGGGAGGGCCGTAACTAATGTTGCTAGAACTTGTAGCCCAACCCTTTTGCTTATTATGTGAATCGTGCAATAAGATATGTTTAACCAAACCGAAAAACACGTAGACAAAGATTGAAAAGCATATTGTTCAGACTAAATGTAGGCATATAGAATTGAGGACATTTGTAAACAATGACAATATAAGAGAGAAAAAAAGATAAATATAGTAAAGATCAAGACAACGAAAAAGACAAGTATAAAAGATAAAGACATAATACAAAGATGAAGAAAAAATAAACAAAGATAAATATAAAGATAAAATACAAAGATATAGATAATGAAAGTAAAAACAAAATACAAAAATAATATAACAGACAATGATAAACATAAAAAAGAAAAAAATATTAAAAGATTATAAAGATATATATACCGATAAAGATAAAAGATAAAAAATAATAGAGATAAAGATAAAATACAAATATAAGATACAGATGAATATAGAGATTAAAATAAAAGATAAATATAAAGATAATGAAGATAATATAAAAGACAACGATAAAGATAAAAGACAGAAACAATATAAAGACAAAGATAGAGACAAAGACAAAGATATAGACAAAGATAAAAAGCAAAAAATATAAAATATAAAGTTAAATATAAAGTACAAAGATAAGATACAGATGAATATAGAGATAAAGATAAAATATAAAGATAATATAAAAAACAACGATAAAGATAAAAGACAAAGACAATATTAAGACAAAGATTAAGAAAAAGATAAAAAGGAAAGAAAGATCAAATATAAAGATAAATATAAAATACGAAATAAGATTAAAAAAGTAAAGATAAAGATAAATAAAAAGATAATGCAAAGATAAATATAAAATACAAAGATAAAGATACAATATAAAAGTAAATATAAAGATAGAGATAAAAGACAAAAATTAAGATAAAGATGATATTAATGCATCATTTATAATGATAAAGATACAGATAGTATTGATGATAATGACGATAATGATCATGACGTTTATGATAATGATGCCGACGACGACGTGATAATGATATAGTTAATAATAAATTATGATAACGTTAACGATTATAATAATAAGTATATTGATAATTTTACTGACACCGTGGCGAACTATCCTACAACTTTTCTCTAGAAGGGAACACAACTCTGTTTAAAATCAAGTGAAACAGTGTTTTCATAATAAGTTACTGCCGAAAACCAGAACGGAGTAAAGAAATGAAGGAAAGACAGAATGACGGAACGATAGAAATACAATTGAAGACATTCTCCCAGTTTGTCTATTCAGTCATATTTTAGTGAAGCAGATTAAATTGAAGATATGTAAATTCAAGAACTTGTACCAGAGCTTTATTGCGCAATCAAGCATTCATATGAATTTTCAAAACTTGTTGTTTTTAATCAACTCTGGTGTAATGATAAGATGCAAAGATAACCCAAATTGCGTTTTATCTTAAGTTTATTATTATCACAGGAAATAAAATAAGTAATTTAGAACTGTTATTAAAAACAGCCATTAATTAATATTGACCTTTTCATAAGGAAAATACGATGAAATCGTCTGAAAAACACATACCGCTAGGGGACGCTGTTAATGAAACGCTGCGAGACTATATTAAATGAAACTTAGCTACTACGAAAACTAAGACTTCATAAAATATGTGTACAGATTTTTAATAATTTACGCCAGATGTAAAAAAACCCTGCTAGGAATGCTTCCAACTACCTTAAATTGAATTACGTTATTTTCTATTCCTATTTGAAATGGTATATGCTATATATAAATGGTTTGGAAAATATGAAAGCAGTACGTGTAGTTACGTCAGTTTTGACAAATTACTTCTATAGAACAGTCTGAAATCTTCTTTAATGCTGCACACAGGTTTTGAGATTAATTTTAAGTAGTCGTATGGTTAAGTTCAATTACCAATATGCACACAAACACAATCTTTTGACTGCTGGTGGAAAATATATAAATATTTTTGTAATCACCATACGTCAAGTTTTGAAATGCAAAGATTGTCTTTAGGAACGTTTTTCTCCAAAAACGCAAATGGAAATGACGACATTAAGACAAGAGCATTTTGTGCAAATGGGGGTTATTATATTTTCTGTTAAAATGAGATCATTAACTTAAAATTTTATAAAGCCAAACAGATGAAATCTAGTTGTATGTAATATATAGGTACGATATGTGATCAGACATTTCCTTGAAAAGTACTGAACACTCCTTATCTCTACGGACGGATCTTAAACAAGTTTGTACTGCTGATAAAGGTGAACATATCGATTTTTAAACCATAATTATATTACAAACAAGAAATGTCACTGGTAAGTCTGTGAAAATGTTAATATATAAAATGCATATAAAATGAGTAGTCTATATACTATCATATAAAATGAGTTTCTTTACATTACCATATAAAATGAGTATTTACACTATCATATATAATGAGTTTCTTTACATTATCATATAAAATTAGTATTTTTATATTATCATATAAAATGAATATATTCACATTATCATATAAAATGAGTTTCTTAACACTATCATATAAAAGGAGTATATTTACACTATCATGTAAAATGAGTTTCTTTACATAATCATATAAAATGAGTATATTTACATTATCATTTAAAAGGAGTTTCTTTACACTAGCATATAAAATAAGCATATTAACAATATCTTCAAATACTCTTATATTCTAATGCTTCCTCGTTATGAATGACAATTTAAATAAAGTCCCTCCCTTTCTGGTAGATAAATGATTGAACAGACTGGTATGCATGCATGCAGGCAGACTGGTAGGAAAGCAGGCAGGCGTGTGTGAGTATAAATGAATGGATTTATTTATGTCAGTTATTTCATGCTAACTATTCGTATGCAATAACTATAATAATTTAAATGTCTCTACACACACTATAAAAAGTAGTAGCCGAGGCAAACAACACAATCGGATTTATAAAACGAAATGTACAAAGCAGCAATTACTATAACTCCATACAGATCATACAAATACCAGCCGACAATGCCCATGTAAGTACCAGCCGACAATACAACTGAAAGTACCAGCCGACAATGCCCATACAAGTACCAGCCGACAATACACATGTAAGTACCAACTGACAATGCCCATATAAGTACCAGCCGACAATGCCCATGAAAGTCTTACTTCTCTAGCTGATATTCAAACGAACAATCATACAATACAAAACAGAATCTGTACAGAGAGCAGCAGATAGATACGTATTAAACATAACCAGTATTGACACCTAAATGATCCAAACTCTGAAGTTTGGCAAAACCGTCAACACAAATATAAAATACAAAAACTAGTTTCTGTAGATCACCATTGATATCACTAGATTCCAATGTAAGACAAACTTCAATTTTCGTGTTCCCTTTCCGCGAACACTTGCTCATTAAGCTTCATTCTATCTCAGAACAATTTCAACTGGTAATTGCCGTCCAAGTAATGTTAAGGCCTCAGTCAGTCAGTCAGTCAGTCAGTCAGTCCGTTTTATTGTTGGTCTGGTCACAGTATAAATAGTATAAAACGCAATGCCTCGTATTTATCTCAATGTGAATATTCACTCACGTTCAAACTTCTATTTCCATTTACGGTATTACTTCTGTCCAGGCTCAAAGTCACTGTCAATTATTATGTTAACTTGCACAAGGTTTGTCTTTAGAACATTTCAAAAACAAGTTGACTGCTTTTAAAAAGCATCAAATGGTTAGGTCATATAAACGATGTGGCAATTAAAGTGAGTGAATGTGTAAGTTTGGTTCCTTGTTCAGGGTACTAAATACACGGGTGATACCAAATCCCGATAAGGTTCCGGCTGACACCACAGCAAATTCCCGGCTGCTGGTGTGCCTGGCAGTAATTTTGATGTTTAAATGTACTGATCTCAATCATTATGTATTGCCATTTGCATATTTAACTTACCTTATACATGTATAATGTCTAACGTACTTACTGCTATGTTCTATACAATTTACTACTGTGATAATAATATATCTTATAAATTCGTATCCACATTTTAAATTATTTTGTAGATATATTATTTTATAAAGCAACAGTTAAAAATTACTGTTTTTCCAAAACTTGTGCTTTCGACGATATATCTGATTCTGACGACGTGCTGAAAATATGTCACACCGGTAATCTATCTTTATATTTCTGTTGTATCGAAAAAAAACAACTCTAGCTGTTTATTTTGTTATTTTTTCCAATGTTATGGGTTCAGCATATTATAATAATTGAGTAAATACACCGTTATTTGAAAATTATTTACATTAACTCGGTAGGAATCTGTCAGAAACGGCGAGAAATTGTTATAAAAGATAAAATTCAAGACCTCATTTAAGCAAGGAGTTTTAGAAAATTCCTTGATTTAATGCATAATCATTTTTTTCCTGATTAAATATGCAAGAACAGTTCATAGTGATCTCAATTAGTGCATTAAAACGTCACAATCAATTATTACACACACCGCATTTGAATTTTCCTTTAAGCCAGAAAGTCATGTTTAAACAGAAATCACTAAGCTATTTTATGCTTAAATAGCCCTTTATCTAAATAGACGCCTTTTGGACACCTCTAATATAGACGCCTTTGAACACCTCTAATATTTTGAATTATTGGGTGAATTATGTTTATATTAACTGACAGAGTGGAAAACAGTGCAGGAAGTCTCGTAACGAGCACTCTGAACTCTTCCTGCACTGCTTTCAAAGGCCTTCTGTGATTGGTGTGGGAAAACGAGTATCTATCGAGTAAAGGGATAGACAACTTTAATTTCTAATCCATATTTTGTTGTTCATTTGTCGTCAGCGCCCACCATTTACACCAAGTGATCTTAGGCGTAACAACTATGAAGATGTTAAAGATTGTATCAATCATTTCCAAAATAAATTCGTTGCGGGTTAACCAAACCCTCCAAGGAAAACAAAAATACCATATATTCGTACATGTATGACTTGGAGCATGTTTAAAACGTACTGGTATATAAAGCTACAGTTCTGTGTTATATTTGACTAGGATATATAATACCAGTTTAGTTTTCATACATTGTACAAGTATAGTTTTCAATTTTGTCTCATGACAACGAATATCAAATGTATACTCATGAACAATAATAGTAAGACACAATCGCATAGGCAGACAACCTGGGCCTAAATTTATCAATAATTTGAGTTCGAGAATCAAACTTATACACGGCAACTTGAAATTTTTATAAAACCATAGTAAATAGAATTATGGATCATAAAGTGATCCTGTCACATTTTCTCTTAATTAATCATTAAAACTGCTTGATTCTGCAAATAGATATATTAATTTTCTTGTTAAAGAGTTATTTGAATTTTAAATTTTTGACATTTTGAGTCTTAGTCTAAATCTCAGAATCAATATACTGATGAAGTTAAGGCCTAAATTGCACTTGTCCGGAAGTTTCCGAACAATTAAAAATAATGTGGTCGTAATCGGAAAAACGCTCTCGCAACAAAATTGGCTTGAGCGTTGTTTTAATAGATGTGATGGGTAAATGTATTCGTAACTCCGCTAAAACACGAAAGCGCTGCAACTATAAGCTGATTCGTCCGGAAATAACCGAGTAGTTACGAATGATGCGATCGTAATCGAAAAAACGCTCGGCCATTTCCGCTCTAGAAACAAAATTGGCTTGAGCGTTATTCCAATTGATGTCATCGGTAAAAGTAAGTATTTGTAACTCCGATAATACGAGAAGCACAGCGCTGCAATTATAAGCGGATTCATCCGGACATAGCCGAATGGTTATAATTGACTATTTCTGTGATGGCCCGATTGTTGTTCTGAATGACGTGTAACTCTGTCTATCGCAATCACAAATAAAGTTCCAAACTCCGGATCTTTTGTTACTCACTATTTAGCAAGAGTTTCTGCTGAAAAACTTGTATACATAAAATAACGATGATTATAACAATCATTATAATAATTATCATAATAATAAGTATGTATAAAAAGCAACAACACCAAGAACACAACTAAAAATAGTTAGGTTTCTTTTATTTTCATCTGTTATGTATACACAGTTGGAAAAGAAAGTGTTCACTTTTAAGTTTAAAATATTTGCTTTTCTATCTATCGTACATGTATGATGTATTTACACCTACATGTAAGCGAGGATACTTATCGGGCAATCCTAAAAACCGGCTCATACAACATAAGACATAATTATCTAAATTTAATACAACAAATTTAGCAAAAAAAACAAAACAGTGTCCACTTTATTTTACAACCGAGTGTAAAATATTTCGGGGCCATAGATCTATATAAATATAATTATAACAGTTGAGATGCCACGGACTTACATAGAGAAGGATCGGAAACTAGCATAGCCATACAAATGTTCAAGTTATGAAATAACACGTGAAGGATTATTTATTTGGCAAATTATTCATTCAAATTAATAGGAAAATGTATTCTAGTACATAAATGTAAGCTTTATGTTACCTTTCTTATTTTATTGCTTTTCAATCATGCAAATTTATTTATATTTAAAACATATCGGTTTAAGGTAAAATCTAAAGGGGTATTTTTTCCTTATTTCTATGTGGCATATTACACACTACTTCACCAATTGTAAACATAAATTGCTGTAAATATCTCATTTTTTGTAGATGCTATTATGCAAAGTTATACATTTTGCTTTGAATTTCTGAGTTAAATAGAAGATAACTGAAAACGAGATTTCGCGAGAGTTTGTATGAATACGTGAGCTTTCACAAAACGAAAATGAATTGCATATCCTTCTCTATACAAGTCCCCTGTTGACATAAATTAATATAAATATATAATAAGTGACGCTTCTTTAATGTATTTCTTCGTGTCTGGAACCATCGGCGAGTCTCTAACATACAGCTCGTAATCAACCAATAATAATTGTGATGTAGGTGTCGTCAGAAATGTAACCTGTGATAATCACTCTCTTCACAATCAACTTCTTAACATACCCGGGTACAGTTGTAAATAGATCAGTAAGATAAACGCTCCGGTAGGTTAAATTTTCCAAGTTACAATTTTACCAATAAATTACATTTTTACAAATATATAAAATAATTTAAAAGGACAAATGACAATTTTGATAAGTTTTTCCTGAACTCTATTTCTAGAATGTATATGTCCATGTGATGAAAATACAATATCTAAATACCCCTGTATAAAACAGGCCCTTTATTTCGTTTCTATTTTTGATAAGGAAACATTTATAAATGGCCGAGCAGAAACCTTTTTACACTTTTGTGGTCAATGATGAAACAATCGTAAAATATATTTCGAGTGTAGTTTTTATTAGATCAACTTGAAAATAATCATAATAAAAATCATGAAAAATCTTAAAATAGTTTTTCCATATTTAAAAGCATGCGTGACCCAATCAGTTTTATACATAAAAGAGTCATGGTTTAAATTAATTTCAATTTTTCAAAGCTGGCGTGACACCACCAGATTTATACATATATAAATCAGTGTGTAGTAATTGAGTTTTATCTCCAATTGGTTATAAGTTTATTTAGAGATAATATGGATTTGATGCTGGAAATTAGAAAAAAATCGAAATTTACATTGACATGTGTCTCTTTAAATACATACGGATTTATAGCTTTTAAATGCATTTTTATCTCAAAATTTTATAATTTGTGAACCCCATCTAATAGAGTGTTAAGCTTACTGCTCTGTTTACAGCTGAGCCAGCGTATATATTCCAGGACTGGTATTCATAAATCATCTGGATAATTTGACTTGAGTTTGTTTATGAATTGAATACATCTTATTGGTTAAATGCGATAAACACCTAACTAACAAATAGCGACTCAGGAAAAAAATTCAACTAAAGTGAAACAGTTTAAGAATACCACAAGAAGCTTTACGAATACCGGCCCTGTCTGCTCGACTGTGAACTCTGTATAGGGGTCACAGAGCAATTAACTAAAATATTTTTTATTTATCTTGTGGTTTATATTCATTTATTTCAGTCTGATTGCGAAATAAGCTCAGGGCTTTTGTGAATCACTATCGAGTCCTTTTCATGGATAGAACCAGAACTAAGTGTCATTTGAGAGACGGCGTTCATGTCGAGTATGAGATCAAACCATTAACCTCTGGCGTGAGCGGACAACCCCTTATCAACTACACCAACATCCCGCTTATCGTATAGATATTATATAAAAACAAATATAAGTTTCACTTCCTTTTAAAGAAATTCGGTATGAAGTTTCTAGAACTGAAGCAAAGGTCCCTAGAAAAAATAACATCAAAATATTATTTATATATTTAAGTATGACGTCAACAAGAAGGGAGATTCCAGGCTCACTTTCCATGACAAAGACAATCAATTTTTAAATTTATTTTGAAAAAGATAATCCACAAGAACAAATACATATGTAGAGTAGCTTTTTGACCACACCCCTTACGACACTCATGAATAAAAAAATGAAAGTACAGTATTTGTTCGTTGTTAAATATAAACCACATTACCAACACAATATAATTTATCAACCAACATATAAACTGTCTAATGAGAGATGGCAGACTGTGTCGTTCGACAAATATAATGTCCAAATCAACAGTTTTCGTACGATAAATTTACAAAATATTTATATTTGTATACTGTTTTGTAAATTCATTTGTTTCCGATATATTCAATGTTGGTGGTTCTTGTTAAATTTAAAGTTTATATTTAAAAAAAGAAAATGTGTCAATATGGCACGGATGCCCAAGTTATATTTTACACAATTTTACCAAACCTTTTGCCAAAAATAGACAATAGTAACAGGCTGTAAAATATAATGTATATATATAACAAGTAATACGTCGACCAATATCAAACTTGACATGCGTTTCATAATTATAAACTTACAGATAATTTACAGGTCTTTTCTGGGTTCTAATCTGCTGTGTAATTTAAAAACTTACAACTATTCCCTTTATTTTGCCTTTCTCAGCAAAGTGTCACTATTTATATCGTCATTAAATTATACAGCGGATATCGTGGACTCATTTATCAAAATACATATTGAACATTGGTGTGTAACGTCGGCCAGTATTCAATACAGTATATACATAAATGGACATGCACTAATTATGGTTATTGCGATGGCCTCTCACATAAGAGTTTGCAGTTTCGATTCCATACGCGACCTGATGTTTTCGCATAAAACACAAACACACGCCAAAAACTGGTTCTACCTAAGAAAAGGACTGGAGAACGAGTCGTTTAAGCCTTAACCGTAAAAAACATAAACGTGGATGCTGTGAAAATATATTACTTACAGAGACGTAATCCCTCCAAATCCAATTGAATTGAATGAATGTATATCCAAATATGAATGTCATCCAAATATGAATGAAATATGAGCACAATTTCACTTAATAAAAAGAATAACACAATTTGATTTGCACTGTTCACACAATTTGTTAAACTGAAGAAACCCTTTATGGCCATGTGCTAATATTGAACATTGTTTGCATGAAGAAAGTGGGTTTGTTGTAACGATATTCATTACCAGGTAAGTAGGACAAACACGTGCTGTGTTGCAAAACAAGTGCAAATGAAGTTGAGTATATAATAAAAACAAATTATTTTAAACACAAGAGGTTAAAAAAAATGTTGATTCCTTTTAAAATAATATGAAACAATGCTACATATTCGTAAACTTTAAAAAAATATCTGCACTTTTACTTTACAACGCATATTGATGTCATTTCCCTGGGAATAATCTCGATACCACTCACAGCGATTTCCACGTGTTATTACGGGATTACTGGCTGACACGGTGTTAGAATGATAAGTATTTTCTTCGCCTATTAACACATAATCCCCACCATCAATAATAGTTGCATGACTTTGTGATATTAACAACCTTTGTTATAAATTACCATATACATGTATATATATTTTAACACGTGTGGTTATAATTTAACCAATGCATGTATATTCGCCATTAAAACCGTTTCACGCGTAATAAAAGTCATTAAAATAAGGCATGTTCTGTCGAAATGGTGTTGCGTACAAACGCTTGTCGAAAATATGAAAGAAGAAATGAATGAACAAGCGGATTGGAAGGCGGAGGAATCGAATGACAAATGAAATCCTGAATAAATGGATTAATGAATGAATGATTAAATTAATGAATGAGCGTACGAACAACCGGACGGACGGTTTATACGGTGTAACGAACGTTTTTATAACCACAACAGTAATGCAAATTCCAGACTTACGCTCAATATATAGTCAAACCTGTGTAAGTGGCCACCTCTATTAAGCAGCCACCTGTCTTAAGCAACCATATTATCTACTTCCCACGTCTATGCTTTCAGGCTAAATTAACCTGTATTAAGCAACAACCTGTATTAAAAGGCCACCACTTTTGCTCCTTCCTTGACTTACTGCTTAAGACAGGTTTGACTGTACATACAATTTAAAACATATTTATATGACAAAAAAATCAACAATCGACGAATCTAGAACTTTCATACTAAGTCTTGCAGAGTTGTAACTTGGTTCTTCAGAACTACACTACACTACAAATTGTCCGTATCGGTCTCACAATAAGACATATACCCGGTCCCTGTTTCACCAACATGAACGTAAGCAAAGGAGCCGGGCGATCATGATTTGTGTCAAGTCCCAGTTAAACTGCATTGTGATTTCATTGATATGCATTACATTATAAATAAAATAACCAGTGAAACAGAAGCCTGTAAGTTATTGTTTTGTTCGTCCACCATCTTGGAGACAGTTCGCAATCGCAAGTTCGAATCACCGTCCTGCCACAGTCAGTGTTATAATTGATTGCCATTCGTTTCACATCACTGATGCGCCTGGAGGTTGCAGGTTCAATTCCCAGGTCGATCCTCAAACACAAAAAACAATCAATACTAATTCCACCCAGTAAGCGGTCTCGAGAGCCGAGTACCAGTAAGCGAACTCGAGATCCGAGTACTGGTTAAAATTCCAGGATCCCAGGAAAGATTGGTTTCATTAACTAGTTACTTATTTGGCCTCGAGGGCATAAATATTCAAACAAACTATTTAACAACTAGTCAACTTTTAGCAGTATCGAAGGAGTTATTTCCCTTATCGTACATAAAACTGACCATTGATCTAGTTAAGGTTCGTAAATAAACACATTTTCCAACCAATTACACTGAATATTTAAACATGTCGTAAACTGAGTTGTAGTTCAACGATGTTTTGAATGTTTGTTTGAATATTCAGCGTAATTAATTAGAAACGGTGTTTAATAACAGAGTAATGGTCATCTTTTTGTTGGAAATGCATTAATTCTATTCTTGTAATCACACTTGTAACACAAAGGTGGTTTATTTAATCAAAATAAAGTACATGTATGGCAAAACAATAACAAATAGGCGTAGCATGTTATAGAGGATTCATAGATTATACAAAGCGACATTGGACCAACACGGGTCTATTTTAAACTCTGAAGTGGATCTTCGTTTCATTGTGATCCAAGCCGATGTCTATTTATTATATATTTATTTACATGTCTTTGTATATAAAGATGCACTGTTTGTAAGTCAAATAAAAGGTATATTCTGTTCTGTTCTGAATTAAAACTAACCACTGAAGTCCTGGATTCAAGCCAAGTTTCACCCTTCACTTCACTCTCGCTCTCCCTCTACACCCCCCCCCCCCCCCGCCAAAATGTGAGACAGTTTGCCATGTACTTGCAGAAGGACAGTGGTTCTATTCTATTCAGGTTCATTCTGAGGTATTCACATATAACCTGTACTGTATTGGAAATTTGAAATAATTAAATATGCTACACGGAATATGCCATTTGTATATACCGTAACATCCGTCCGTCCATCCGAAAAGATTACTCGAAAAGTATCCAGGCGAGGTTTGTGGAATGTTGCATGTAAATAGAGGGCAATAAGGAGACAATGCAAGCATGTGGATTGAAGTTTGAGGAGGACATGCACAACATTTTATTACTTTTTCAGTCAGTTAAAAATAGTTGTTACTATGGCAACACAATTTGTTAACCGGTAGAGAGTCTATATATCGTGTGCAATCCTCAAGTGTCTTGTTATTTCTGATATAGAACTAACAAACAGACACCACACAATAAGTTTGCATTACCACTTTGGATCATTGCATGAAGCATGTCGCCACTGGGGGACGATTCACGGGAATCTCGTCTGCCAAATGTGTCTGGCGTTGTATTTCAAATGCATACTTAATATAAGTCTGCAACTGTCTTCGATTCCAGAACAAGTAAAGTAATTGTGTCCCATTCTTTCTTTATAATGTAATGACGACATCTAAAGAAGACCGGACAGTCGGCCCGTTAGTGCACTTGAAGTATAATAAAACTAATTCGGTCCAGAAGTTCAAACGTGTCGTATTATTAGAATGACGTAATAACCAAGGATTTATATAGAAAGATAGGAAACTTACAATTCCTGACTAAATGTTGATAAAATAGCATACGAAGGATTAATTATTTTGTAAATTAAGCATTCACAATTTACAGACAACTGATATATTGTGTATAAAATATTATAGATATTGTTTTTTCCATTTCTGCTTCATTTTAGGTCAGTGTATTTGAGCATATTGAGACGTGGCCAAACAATGCCAAATTTAAAATAAAATATAATTAACTAATAGTATCTGTTGTTCTGCATTCTCCAATAATCCATAAGTTATTGTCAATATAATGCATTCGTTAACCAAATTTTTTTGACAAGAATGCGGCTTGGAAATCTAAAAAGTCATCTCATCTCCCTTTTTACGTTGCCCTTCAAAAATTAATTTTGTAATGTATCTTGAGAAACAGTCTATCCATCTGCAGTATGACTTAATGTTCATACACAGGCTATCCATCAGCGTTATGACTTAATTTTCATACACAGGCTATCCATTTGCAGTATGACTTAATGTTCATACACAGGCTATCCATTTGCAGTATGACTTAATGTTCATACACAGGCTATCCATCAGCAGTATGACTTAATGTTCATACACAGGCTATCCATCAGCAGTATGACTTAATGTTCATACACAGGCTATTCATCAGCATTATGACTTAATGTTCATACACAGGCTATCCGTCAGCAGTATGACTTAATGTTCATACACAGGCTATCCGTCAGCATTATGACTTAATGTTCATACACAGGTTATCCATCAGCATTATGACTTAATGTTCATACACAGACAGCATGACTTAATGTTCATACACAGGCTATCCATCAACAGTATGTCTTAATATTCATACACAGGCTATCCATCAGCATTATGACTTAATGTTCATACACAGACTATTCGTCAGCATTATGACTTAATATTCATACACAGGCTATCCGTCAGCAGTATGACTTAATGTTCATACACAGGCTATTCATCAGCATTATGACTTAATGTTCATACACAGGCTATCCGTCAGCAGTATGACTTAATGTTCATACACAGGCTATCCGTCAGCATTATGACTTAATGTTCATACACAGGCTATTCATCAGCATTATGACTTAATGTTCATACACAGGCTATCCGTCAGCAGTATGACTTAATGTTCATACACAGGCTATTCATCAGCATTATGACTTAATGTTCATACACAGGCTATCCGTCAGCAGTATGACTTAATGTTCATACACAGGCTATCCATCAGCATTATGACTTAATGTTCATACACAGGCTATCCATCAGCATTATGACTTAATGTTCATACACAGACTATTCGTCAGCATTATGACTTAATATTCATACACAGGCTATCCGTCAGCAGTATGACTTAATGTTCATACACAGGCTATTCATCAGCATTATGACTTAATGTTCATACACAGGCTATCCGTCAGCAGTATGACTTAATGTTCATACACAGGCTATCCGTCAGCATTATGACTTAATGTTCATACACAGGCTATTCATCAGCATTATGACTTAATGTTCATACACAGGCTATCCGTCAGCAGTATGACTTAATGTTCATACACAGGCTATTCATCAGCATTATGACTTAATGTTCATACACAGGCTATCCGTCAGCAGTATGACTTAATGTTCATACACAGGCTATCCGTCAGCAGTATGACTTAATGTTCATACACAGGCTATCCGTCAGCATTATGACTTAATGTTCATACACAGGTTATCCATCAGCATTATGACTTAATGTTCATACACAGACAGCATGACTTAATGTTCATACACAGGCTATCCATCAACAGTATGTCTTAATATTCATACACAGGCTATCCATCAGCATTATGACTTAATGTTCATACACAGACTATTCGTCAGCATTATAACTTAATGTTCATACACAGGCTATCCGTCAGCATTATGACTTAATGTTCATACACAGGCTATCTATCAGCAGTATGACTTAATGTTCATACACAGGCAGCATGACTTAATATTCATACACAGGCTATCCATCAGCATTATGACTTAATGTTCATACACAGACTATTCGTCAGCATTATGACTTAATGTTCATACACAGGCTATCCGTCATCATTATGACTTAATGTTCTTACACAGGCTATCCATCAGGAGTATGACTTAATGTTCATACACAGGCAGCATGACTTAATGTTCATACACAGGCTATCCATCAGCAGTATGACTAATGTTCATACACAGGCTATCCATCAGCAGTATGACTAATGTTCATACACAGGCTATCCATAAGCAGTATGACTAAATGTTCATACACTATCTTAAAATGTATATGCTTTGACTATTGGTTCTTGTCGCAATCCGACAGTCCTGAGCGATTGTTATAATCAGTTCAGTCACTGCTTTCCTCAACTGATACGAGAAATGACAATCAAAATTATTTAGTGACATCACTTGAATTTATGTTTACATATTTTTCTATATCATTTTATTCTGTTGTGTAAACCTTGTACGTTTATTTTACCCTAAACACTTACAAATCCCTTATGAAATTAAACAGCTGAATAATGACTTTTATATGGCCCTACTCAAAACATAAGAATGTAAAACGTTCAATGACTGTTCAGTTAATATAATTTTAATTAAAACTGGTGCATGACTCATGTACGTCAATACCTGCGGATCTATATAACTAAAGATTTATTGACAGGCAATATTGTGCATAAATTTGAAAGAATAAATGTTGTTGTATGCACCGTGTGTTCGAGTTATCTTGATTTTGATTCAAACGTAAATTAATGTAACTAAGTGTCCAAGAGATACAGTGCCGAGAGCGCCAGTACGGGACTCGAGACCAAACGTTGTCTCATTACGGTGAACATTTATGTCACATTATTTCAAAACATATCCAGTGATTTACAAGATATGGCGTGTGACCTTGACCTTTGAGCCACTACGAATCTGGACTTGCGCGCGACGCGCCGTGTGATTATGGTGAAACATGTTTGCCATTTTATGTCAAAATATATGAATTGGTTAACAAGATGTAGCACTGACACAAACTTTATTTTGCACTAATTTCTGACCTTGACACTGTAAATGTGACCTTGACGTTCTAGCTACAGAACAGGGTCCAATTTCACTAACGTACGTAAGTTTACGAACTACTTTTAAGTGTAAAATGAAAAGTGTTCTTTCTAAAAGAAAAAAAAATCTCCGCAAATGAAACGTTCCTTGATGTCACAATTTCTTCGTATGAAATTCTTGAGATTTACGAATGTTAGTGAAACGGGTCCCTGAGTCTTACGCGCGACACATCGCATCATTATAGTGAATATTTGTATCATGTAATTTCAAAACCTCTGTATGTATAAGAAAGGTATAGCTCGGACAATATCGGACAGATGGACACACGCACATACACCGGTTGTTCGAAGAAAAAGAGACTTACGTAAATTAATATGTACGGAAGTGACCAAGGTCCAGAGATAAGCAATATCGGTTGTTCATTTAAATACAGTTGAAGATTTTTAACAAAATTGTCAGAAGACAACAAAGCTCGCCGATGGGATAAAACTCACCACCCATGCAAATATTGAGATTGGAGGCAAACACCAAAACTTAAAAGCAACTAAACGCAAAAGTTCAACCTGAGTGTCTACAGACGAAAAATTAAGTCCAAACGGTCCATATCTTTGCCAAAATGCAACCCCGAGTTATGGTTCTTGTCTCTGTTTGTTCCACCGATGATGGTCAACACACATGTGAAGTTTCATTCATATCCAATAAGTGTTTGCATAGAAATCTTACCTGATAAAAAACTTTAACCTGAAAAATTAAGTCGAAAAAGGGCCATAACTGTGCCAAAATGCAATCCAGAGTTATGGTTCTTGTCTCTGTGTGCTCAGTTGATGATGTTGAACACACATGCAAAGTTTCATTCATATCCAATGAGTTGTTGGATAGATATCTTAATCTTAAACGCAAAAGTTTAACCTGTGTGTCTTCAGACGACGCCGCAGACGACGAAACCTGGGGCATCCCGGCGAGCTAAAAAAGGGTCCATAACTCATGTTAATTAAAACATCAAATGTAAATAAAGTTAGTGAACGCATGTTTATTAAATATGCATTTATTCGTTTAAGGCATAGTACCACCATTGCAAAAAGGAAGTGCTTCCGTGGGGTATAATGGCGGTTATAAATAATCCTCAATTCTTCTTCTTTAAAAATGCATTTTCCTTATTTTAATGCTCATTTTTTTATTTGAATGGCATTATTGATGTATTTTGAACATTTTGATAGCATTGTCATGTTTGAATTGTGAATTTAAAAAAAAAATGATGCTTGGAAATTGGGGTATGAATTCATGATTTCGGAATTCTTTCACTTTGTCACCAGTGTACACACTGAGCAGAAAAAAAATCTCTTATATGACACATGACCCCTACTTTTCTCATCATATTTTGATAGTGCAGAGGTTGACAAACAGTAAAATGTAGGTTTCACTTCTTTCATTTGAGATTCTCTATGAATGACAAGCCTTCAAACTTTTATTATTTACTATATAATTAAGAACAAAAATCAATGGTGGGTTTACACCTTAAAGGGTCATAACTTATGGGAATTTAAAACACACGGAGCTGAATTTCAATCCCAATTCAAGGTCAGTTAAAAAGAAATTTATGTATCAATTTAAAAAGGACCAAGAAACTATTTTTTTTACTATTGAACGGATGTTGATAAAAATGTAGACTTGTTTTATATTAACGTAACTACAGTACATAATATACTGAACGGAACAGCTAACCCGCCACTGTCGTGTGATACCTGAAAGGCTGCCCATTTCAATAGTTTTGAAATTATTCGATTTACTGTCAAATTCTATAATACAGACTTAGACATTGTTATCCTAAATTCTTATTTAAGTCCAAATTTTCAAGGAAAGTGCTTTGATGCTTTTTGAGAAATACATGAAATGTCAGGTAAAAGTAAAACTCAAAATGTCTAGTGGCAGGTTAGCTGTTCCGTTTAGTATATACAGTTCCATTCCGAGTATGTAATCAAATATTTGATAAAATTATGGAGAAATAATATTTGGATGAATATTATACTCAAACATTTGACAATGTTGTTTTTATCTAATTCCCAATGATTTTTGAAATGTTAACGCGAATTGAGTTATTAACATAGATGGCAATTTTTTTTTCAAAAACTTGTTTCATAAATTGTTAAAATACGGACGTAAACATATAAAAGTTAAGAACAAAATTGTTCATGTATTTGAAAGGGGTGCTGCATGTGGGCGGCGGACGCCGAAGCAGACAAAATATCGCGTTTACATGGAATAGTCGAGTCAATATTAAGATGCAATACGTTACCTGTAATGTGTTGGGAAATGATGGCGTCCAGCACCATTAAAAATAAGCCTTGATTGATTGATTGATTGATTGATTGATTGATTAATTGAATGAATAGTTATCGTCATTTTTGTGCCATCGAGGGCTAACAGACGATCAGTTAAACTAACTTCTCTTTCACTGGGAACATGAACTGGTTAACCAGTACTCGAGAACACCCAATATTCAAAGTTACTGATAACTTTCCCACTTGAATCAGCGGTGAGAGACGGACGTTAATAAGACGCATTGCTGTATACAGCACTAACAAAGGATTAATAATATCTTTCTCATTATTGTATGGCAGCACAAGAAGGTTGTATGGTGTTTTTTCAGTTATATCGCGACAGTGTCTGCTTATTATAAGCTGGAGTTTCATGTCGCATACACTGCATTATACATGTTTCAACAGCTGAACTCATTATACATGTTTCACCAGCTGTACTCATTATACATGTTTCACCAGCTGTACTCATTATACATGTTTCACTAGCTGAACTCATTATAAATGTTTCACCATCTGTACTCATTATACATGTTTCACCAGCTGTACTCATTACACATGTTTACCAGCTGTACTCATTATACATGTTTCACCAGCTGAACTTATTATACATATTTCACCAGCTGTACACATTATAAATGTATCCCCAGCTGTATTCATTATACATGTAGTGCAAGTTTTTGGCACAACAAATCAAAGTTATACCCCGCTCTGCAAGTAGAGCTTCCCCGCTGGGCCTCCGAATATGATTTTTAATGATGCTTATAAAGAGAAAATCTAATAAAAATCTTATTTTCTCTTTTCAGATTGTTGTTGTGTATCACCAGCTGTACTCATTGTACATGTATCACCAGCTGTACACAGTATATATGTATAACCAGCTGTACACTTTATACATGTATCACCAGCTGTACATATTTTGCATTCTTCCCAAGCGGTACACATTATACATGTTTCCCACAGCTGTACACAGTATACATGTTATACCAGCTGTTCACATTATACATGTTTCACCAGATGTATACATAATACATGTATCACCAGCTGTACTAATGAAACATGTGTCACCACTGTATACATAATACATGTATCACCAGCGGTACTAATTATACATGTTTCACCAGCTGTATACATACTACATGTATCACCAGCTGTACTAATTATACATGTGTCAACAGCTGTATTCATTATACATATATCACCAGCTATACTCATTTTATATGTCTCACCAGCTGTACTCATTATACATGTATCACCAGCTGTACTCATAATGCATGTCTCAGGTCTTACCAGCAGTAATCACTATACATCATTCACCAGCTGTTCTCACTATACCTGTTTAACCAGCTGAACTCACTATACATGTATCAACAGCTGTACTCACTATACATGTTTCACCAACGGTACTCACTATACATGTTTCACCAGCTGTACTCACTATACATGTATCACCAGCTGTACTCACTAAACATGTATCACTAGCTGTACTCACTATACATGTCTTACCATCTGTACTCACTATACATGTATCACCAACTGTACTCACAATACATGTCTCACCAGCTGTACTCACTTTACATGTCTTACCATCTGTATTCACTATACATGTCTTACCATCTGTACTAACTATACATGTCTTACCATCTGTACTCACTATACATATGTTACCATCTGTATTCACTATACATGTCTTACCATCTGTACTCACTATACATGAATCACCAGCTGTACTCACTATACATGTTTCACCAGCTGTACTCGCTATACATGTATCAACAGCTGTACTCACTATACAAGTATCACCAGCTGAACTCACTATTCATGTTTCACCAACGGAACTCAATATACATGTTTCACCAGCTGTACTCACTATACATGTCTTACCATCTGTACTCACTATACATGTCTCACCATCAGTACTCACTATACATGTCTCACCAGCTGTACTCAATATACATGTATCACCAGCTGTACTCACTATACATGTTTCACCAACGGTACTCACTATACATGTTTCACCAGCTGTACTCACTTTACATGTCTCACTAGCTGTACGCACTATACATGTCTCACCAGCTGTACTCACTATACATGGCTCATCAGCTGTACTCACTATACATATATAACCATCTGTACTCACTATACATGTATCACCAGCTGTACTCACTATACATGTCTCACCAGCTGTACTCATTATACATGTCTCATCAGCTGTACTCACTATACATGTATAACCAGATGTACTCACTATACATGTATCACCAGCTGTACTCACTATACATGTAGTACCAGCTGTACTCACTATTCATGTCTCATCAGCTGTACTCACTATACATGTATCACCAGCTGTACTCATTATACATGTATCATCAGCTGTACTCGCTATCACCAGCTGTACTCACTATACATGTCTCATCAGCTGTACTCACTATACATGTCTTACCATCTGTACTCACTATACATGTATCACCAGCTGTACTCACTTTACATGTCTCACCAGCTGTACTCACTATATATATATAACCAGCTGTACTCACTATAAATGTCTCACCAGCTGTACTCACTATATATGTCTCACCAGTTGTACTCACTGTACATGTTTCACCAGCTGTACTCACTATACATGTCTCATCAGCTATACTCACTATACCTATCTAACCAGCTGTTCTCACTATACATGTCTCACCAGATGACTCACTATACATGTCTTACCAGCTGTACTCATTATACATGTTTCACCCGCTATACTCATTATACATGTCTAACCAGCTGTACTCACTATACATGCCTCACCAGCTGCACTCACTACACATGTCTCACCAGCTGTACTCATTATGCATGTATCACCAGCTGTACTCACTCTGCATATCTCACCAGCTGTTCTCACTATACATGTCTCACCAGATATACTCACTATGCATGTTTCACCAGCTGTACTTACTGTACATGTATCACCATTTGTACTCATTATACATGTTTCTCCAGCTGTACGCACTATGCATGTCTCACCAGCTGTACTCACTATGCATATATCATCAGTTGTACTCATTATACATGTCTCACCAACGGTACTCACTATACATGTAACACCAGCTGTACTCACTATACATGTCTCACCAGCTGTACTCATTATACATGTTTCACCAGCAGTACTCACTATACATGTATCACCAACGGTACTCTCTATACATGTAGCACCAGCTGTACTCACTTTACATGTCTCACCAGCAGTACTCATTATACATGTTTCACCAACGGTAATCACTATACATGTAGCACCAGCTGTACTCATTATACATGTATCACCAGCTGTACTCACTTTACATGTTTCACCAGTTGTACGCACTATGCATGTCTCACCAGCTGTACTCACTATGCATATATCACCAGTTTTACTCGTTATACATGTCTCACCAATGGTACTCACTATACATGTAGCACCAGCTGTACTCACTATACATGTCTCACCAGCTGTACTCATTATACATGTTTCACCAACGGTACTCACTTGACATGTAGCACCAGCTGTACTCATTATACATGTTTCACCAGTTGTACGCACTATGCATATCTCACCAGCTGTACTCACTATGCATATATCATCAGTTGTACTCATTATGCATATATCATCAATTGTACTCACTATGCATGTCTCACCAACGGTACTCATTATACATGTAGCACCAGCTGTACTCACTATACATGTCTCACCAGCTGTACTCATTATACATGTTTCACCAACGGTACTCATTATACATGTCTCACCAGCTGTACTCATTATACATGTTTCACTAACGGTACTCACTATACATGAAGCACCAGCTGTACTCATTATACATGTATTACCAGCTGTATTCATTATACATGTTTCACCAGCTGTACGCACTATGCATGTCTCACCAGCTGTGCTCACTATGCATATATCACCAGTTGTACTCATTATACATGTCTCACCAACGGTACTCACTATACATGTAGCACCCGCTGACTCACTATACATTTCTCACCAGCTGTACTCATTACACATGTTTCACCAACGGTACTCACTATACATGTAGCACCAGCTGTACTCATTATACATGTATCACCAGCTGTACTCATTATACACGTTTCACCAGCTGTACGCACTATGCATGTCTCACCAGCTGTACTCACTATGCATATATCATCAGTTGTACTCATTATACATGTCTCACCAACGGTACTCACTATACATGTAGCACCAGCTGTACTCACTATACATGTCTCACCAGCTGTACTCATTATACATGTTTCTCCAGCTGTACGCACTATGCATGTCTCACCAGCTGTACTCACTATGCATATATCACCAGTTGTACTCATTATACATGTCTCACCAACGGTACTCACTATACATGTAGCACCAGCTGTACTCACTATACATGTCTCACCAGCTGTACTCATTATATATGTTTCACTTACGGTACTCACTATACATGTAGCACCAGCTGTACTCATTATACATGTATCACCAGCTGTACTCATTATACATGCATCACCATCTGTATTTATTATACATGATTTTACAGCTGTACTCACTTTGCATGTCTCATCAGCTGTACTCACTGTACATGTATCACCAGCTGTACTCATTATACATGTCTCACCAGCTGTACTCATTATACGTATCTCATCAGCTGTACTCACTATACATGTCTCACCAGCTGTACTCACTTTACATGTTTCATCAGCTGCACTCATTACACATGTTTAACGAGCTGTTCACATTATACATGTATTAGCAGCTGAACTCATTACACATGTATCACAAGCTTTTCTCATTATGCATGTATCATCAACTATACTCATTACACATGTATCACCAGCTGTACTTATTGCACATGTATCACCAACTCTACACAGTACACATGTATCATCAGCTGAACACATTATACATTTATCACCATCTGTACTCATTACACATTTAGCATCAGCTGTTCTCATAACACATGTATCACCAGCTGAACACATTATACATGTATCACTAGCTGTACACAGTATACATGTATCACCAGCTGTACACAGTATACATGTATCACCAGCTGTACTCATTATACAAGTATCATAAGCTGTACTCATTACACATGTATCATCAGCTGTACTCATTATACAATATCACCAGCTGTACTCATTACACATGTATCACCAGCTAAACACATTACACATGTATCACCAGCTGAACACAGTATACATGTATCACCAGCTGTACACAGTATACATGTATCACCAGTGTACACCTTATACATGTTTCCCCTACTGTACACAGTATACATGCATCACCAGCTGTACACATTATACATGCTTCCCCAACGGTACACATTATACATGTATCACCATCTGTACTCATTACACATGTATCACCAGCTGTACACATTATATATGTATCACCAGCTGTACACAGTATACATGTATCACCAGTTGCACACATTATACATGCTTCGCCAGCGGTACACATTATATATGTTTCCACAGCTGTACACAGTATACATGTATCATCAGCTTTTACATTATACATGTTTCACTAACAGTACACATACTACATGTATCACCAGCTGTACACAGTATACATGCTTCCCCAGCGGTACACATTTCTAATGTTTCCCCATCTGTACACAGTATACATGTATCATTAGCTGTATACAGTATACATGTTTCCCCATCTGTACACAGTATACATGTATCATTAGCTGTATACAGTATACATGTTTCACTAACAGTACACATTGTACATGTATCACACGCTGTACACATTATACATGCTTCCCCAGCGGTACACACTATACATGTTTCCCCATCTGTACACAGTATACACGTATCATTAGCTGTATACAGTATGCATGTTTCACCAACAGTAAACATTATACATGTATAACCAGCTGTACTCATTTTAAAGGTTTCACCAGCTGCACTGACTACTATGTCTCATCAGCTGTAATCATTACACATATATCACCAGCTGTACTCACTATACATGTCTCACCAGCTGTACTTCCTATACATGTTTCACCAGCTGTGCACATTATACATGTTTCATTAGCTGTACAAATTATACATGTTTCACCAACAGTACACATTATACATGTATCACCAGCTGTACTCATTATACAAATATCACCAGTTTTACTCATTATACATGTATCACCAGCTGTACTCATTATACATGTATCACCAGCTGTACTCATTATACAAGTATCACCAGCTGAACTCATTATAGATGTTTAACCAGCTGTACTCATAATACAAGTATCACCAGCTAAACTCATTATACATGTATCACATGTTGTACTCACTATACAAGTATCACCAACTCTATTCATTATACAAGTATCACCAGCTGTACTCATTATACAAGTATCACCCGCTATACTCATTATACATATATCACCAGTAGTACTCATTATACAAGTATCACCAGCATTATTTATTATACATTCTCACCAGCTGTACTCATTATACAAGTATCACCAGCTGTACTCAATATACATTTCTCACCAGCTGTACTCATTATACATGTATCACGAGCTGTACTCATTATACATTTCTCACCAGCTGTAATCATTATAAAAATATCACAAACTGTACTCAATATACATTTCTCACCAGCTGTACTCATTATACATGTATCACCAGCTGTACTCATTATACATTTCTCACCAGCTATACTCATTATAAAAGAATCACCAGTTGTACTCATTATACATGTATCACCAGCTGTACTCATTATATATTTCTCACCAGCTGTACTCATTATAAAAATATCACCAGCTGTACTCATTAAACATGTATCACAAGCTGTACTCAATATACATGTATCACAAGCTGTACTCATTATACATGTATCATCAGCTGTATTCATTATACAAGTATCACCAGCTGTATTCATTATACATTTCTCACCAGCTATACTCATTATAAAAGAATCACCAGTTGTACTCATTATACATGTATCACCAGCTGTACTCATTATATATTTCTCACCAGCTGTACTCATTATAAAAATATCACCAGCTGTACTCATTATACATGTATCACAAGCTGTACTCAATATACATGTATCACAAGTTGTACTCATTATACAAGTATCACCAGCTGTACGCATTATATATGTATCACCAGATGAACTCACTATACATGTATCAACAGCTGTACTCACTATACAAGTATCACCAGATATACTCACTATACATGTATCACCAGCTGTACTCACTATGCATGTATCAACAGCTTTACTCACTATACATGTATCACCAGCTGTACTCAATATGCATGTATCAACAGCTGTACTCACTATACATGTATCACCAGCTGTATTCATTATACATGTATCAACAGCTGTTCTCACTATACATGTTTCACCAGTTGTACTCAATATACATGTATCATCAGCTGTGTATCACCAATTGTTCTTACTATACATGTCTCAACAACTGTACTCATTATATATGTATCACCAGCTGTACTCATTTTACATGTTTCACCAGCTGTACTCACTATACATGTATCAACAGCTGTACGCACTATACATGTATCACCATTTGTACTCACTATGCATGTATCAACAGCAGTACTCACTATACATGTATCACCAGCTGTACTCACTATACATGTATCAATAATAGTGTGGTGAGACGGTAAACAACACGTTGAAATCCGAGTATAACAAAAATACAGTTTAAATCGTCAAATAAGAGACATTCTGGACCTTTTCTGAATACAACAAACGTGAAATGGATACCTTTAAGAGCAGCAATAATGAATATGACGGTAAATTTTGAATTGTGTGAAAAATGTGACATTTATTGACATTTATTGACATTGCATATCGGAAACACCGGGTGGGGTATGACAGCTATATAAGTACATTTTACGTTTACATAACGGGCAACTCGTCACGCATGAGTTCACATTACCTACAGTATAGCATATATGGTATAATAGTGTTGCGAGATTTAATCGCTTATGTAACATATTGCGTTAGAGTGAGCGAATGCAGTACATGTGATACGCTTCATTAGAACCACAAGGACATGGGGGTTGATTTAAATACTTGGCGAGTGCGGATAGGGAGTTTTTCGCAGCCTGTGAAATCTAAGCATCGCCTAGAGACCCTCACAATAAATTCGAGCTCCATATCGCTGTGCATCAGATTGCTGCTGTTCTTTCTGCTTGTGGCGCAGTGTGTAGAGAAAAATCCTGGCCTTCCAAAATCCAACTCAGGAAACACCACCCGCGATCGCGTGTCCACTAATAGTCGTAACCAAAGAGGAGCCAACTCTAATAGATCACTAAGGAGTGGTTCGTTCTCCTCACAAAGCAACAATGAAACGCGCCCACATCCATTTAATGAAGATAACCAACCACCAATTAACGCATGGTTGAGGAGTTCTCCTATTGCACAGAGGCAAGACGAAGACACCCAATGACAATGCAGTCTATCACTATCTGGTCAAAATAACAACTTTCAGCCTATGTCTCAACAATCAAATGAAACACAGAGAAACATAACGCCTGCTACGTCTGATACTCATATGATGGAAGTGATGCTAGATATACAAAGATCTGTCCGCCGAATGGAAGATAAGTTTACGGGGTTTGAAAGATCACTTAAAGAAGTAAAAGATTCAAATACGAAATTAGAACAAAAACAGGATTTGATACAAGAGTCAATGGTTGACATGTCAGATACTATTAAAGTATTGGAAGACAGACTGAAAATTAGTGAAGATAAATGCGACCAATTAGAATTCCAATCCCGACGAGAATCATGGGAGGAAACTGAAGAAAATGTGCGTGAATATATAAAGAAAGATCTGGGGATAGACGAAGAACGGATAAGCATAGAAAGAGCTCATCGCTTGCCTGGTGGTAATGATAAAGAACGAGCAGTGATCGTTAAATTCTCGTTTTTTAAAGACAGGGATAAAGTGTTAAAAGAATACAGAATGAAAAGGAGAGAATTAAATGAACGACATAGAAGCAGAGAACAAGCCAACGGTTTAGAAGAACACGATAGAAATGATGTTGACGATAATGATGACGAAACTACTGCAGAAACAGTTAAAAAATCATTTAGATCAAATATTTATGTCTCAGAGGATTTTTCAAAGAGAGTTTCGCAAGCTAGGTATGATCTTCGGCCATTCCTAAAAAGAGAAATAGAGAAAAACAATAAAGCCTATTTGAAACATGATAAACTTGTCGTTAACGGAGATATATTCGTTTTTGATGCTGATAATAAAAACAGCTATATAGATAGGACAGAGGTCAAGGTCATAATGCGGAAAATAGAAGGCGAACATTAGATTTAAACATGTTATGCTGGAATATACAAGGCTTATCGAAATACTCATGTAACATTGATTTCTTGTCATTTGTACGACAATTTGATATATGTGCTTTCAATGAAACTTGGTCTAAAAGTAAAGACGAGTTTAACGACCTTTTAAGAGGTTACACATGTTTTAATAATGCTCGAAACAAAAGGTGTTACAAAGGTCGCCACTCAGGTGGTGTATGTGCATTTGTTAGAACATCTTTGATAGAGAATGGCTTAGTGAAGAGGATATTTAGCCATTTAGATAATTGTGTATTCTTAAGACTAAATAATGATTTTATTAATGTAACTAAGGGTATTATTCTATGTTTTGTTTACATATCTCCGGAAGGGTCGACTTTGTATGATACGGATAATACAAGAAATGATATTGAACTATTTGAAGAAAATCTATTAGAGGTTGTATCAGAGTATACTGATGATGAACTTATTTTGGCGGGTGACTTTAATGCCAGATGTGGTAATTTGCAAGATATTATTGATGATGATAATGATGATTTTATTTTTGACCATGAGGATACATTGTATGACAATGATACTTTTAATGTATATCGAAACTCCAAAGATATTCTATGTAACACATTCGGGTTTACGCTTATTGAATTATGCAAAATGTATGGTATTCACTTTTTAAATGGCAGATTGTTTAACGATAAAGAAGGAAATTTCACATCAACAGCAAACGGTGGTTCAAGTTTAATTGATTATGTAATTGCGTCTAGCAATCTGTTTCCACATATAACACATTTTGAGATAGGAGATCGACATGAGTCTGATCACTTTCCTCTTATTTGTAGACTAGCATTTAAATCCGACCAAAATAGCAGTGATACTGATGATAATGATAACGAAATCAATGATGTAAACGATTTTAAACGCTTTAAATGGAATGAAAACAAAAGTGAAGAGTTTTCGAATAATATAAGATCTGCTTTATTAACTATGAAAGATACTATTCTTGAGGACATCCGTACTGATATCAACCAAGCTATACATAAAATTGTAGACATGTTTCATAAAGCTGCAATTAGCATGAGAATAAAACCGACTTATATACATCGTAAACCTGCACAACCCGAATGGTAGGATTCTAAATGTGAACATTTAAAAAGGGAAAAATTACAAAAACTAAGATTATTTAGATTATTCAATACAAAATCTAGTTTACAAGATTATACACGAAGCAGAAATAAATTTATAAATGTATCACCAGCTGTACTCACTACACATGTATCACCAGCTGTACTAACTATACATGTATCAACAGCTGTACTCACTATACATGTATCACCAGCTTTACTCACTATACATGTATCAACAGCTGTACTCATTATACATGTATCACCAGCTGTACTCATTATACATTTCTCACCAGCTATACTCATTATAAAAGAATCACCAGTTGTACTCATTATACATGTATCACCAGCTGTACTCATTATACATTTCTCACCAGCTGTACTCATTATAAAAATATCACCAGCTGTACTCATTATACATGTATCACAAGCCTAGAAACCCTCACAATAAATTCGAGCTCCATATCTATAAAAGATACTATTCTTGAGGACATCTGTACTGATATCAACCAAGCTATACATAAAATTGTAGACATGTTTCATAAAGCTGCAATTAGCATGAGAATAAAACCGACTTATATACATCGTAAACCTGCACAATCCGAATGGTAGGATTCTAAATGTGAACATTTAAAAAGGGAAAAATTACAAAAACTAAGATTATTTAGATTATTCAAGACAAAATCTAGTTTACAAGATTATACACGAAGCAGAAATAAATTTATAAATGTATCACCAGCTGTACTCACTAAACATGTATCACCAGCTGTACTAACTATACATGTATCAACAGCTGTACTCACTATACATGTATCAACAGCTGTACTCACTATACAAGTATCACACGCTGTACGCACTATACATGTATCACCAGCTGAACTCACTATACATGTATCAACAGCTGTACTCACTAAACATGTATCACCAGATGTACTCACTATACAAGTATCACCAGCTGTACTCATTATAAATGTCTCACAAGCTGTAATCACTATACATGTCTCACAAGCTGTACTCACTATACATGTATCACCAGCTGAACTCATTATACATGTATCACCAGTGTGTATCACCAACTGTACTCACTATACATGTATCAACAGCTGTACTCACTCTACAAGTATCATCAGTTGTACTCACTACACATGTATCACCAGATGTACTCACTATACATGTATCACCAGCTGTACTCATTATACATGTCTCACAAGCTGTATTCACTATATATGTCTCACAAGCTGTACTCACTATACATGTTTCACCAGTTGTACTCAATATACATGTATCATCAGCTGTGTATCACCAACTGTTCTTACTATACATGTCTCAACAGCTGTACTCATTATATATGTATCACCAGCTGTACTCATTTAACATGTTTCACCAGCTGTACGCACTATGCATGTCTCACAAGCTGTACTCACCATGCATATATCATCAGTTGTACTCATTGTACATGTCTCACCAACGGTACTCACTATACATGTAGCACCAGCTGTACTCATTATACATGTTTCACCAACGGTACTCATTATACATGTCTCACCAACGGTACTCACTATACATTTCTCACCAACGCTACTCACTATACATGTCTCACCAACGGTACTCACTATACATGTCCTACAAGCTGTACTCGCTATACATGTCTTACCATCTGTACTCACTATACATGTTTCACCAACGGTACTCACTATACACGTCTCACCAACGGTACTCACTATACGTGTCTCACCAACGGTACTCACTAAACATGTAGCACCAGCTGTACTCATTATACATGTCTTTCCAACGGTACTCACTATGTATATATCATCAGTTGTACTCACTATACATGTATCACCAGCTGAACACATTATACATGTATCACTAGCTGTACACAGTATACATGTATCACCAGCTGTACTCATTATACATGTTTCACCAGCTGTACTCATCATACAAGTATCACCAGCTGTACTCTTTAAACATGTATCACCTGCTGTACTCATTATACAAATATCACCAGCTATACTCATTATAAATGTTTCACCAGCTGTACTCATTATACATGAATCACCTGCTGTACTCATTACACAATTATCACCAGCTGAACTCTTTATACATGTATCACCAGCTGTACTCATTATACATGTATTACCAGCTGTACTCATTATACAAATATCACCAGCTGTACTCATTAGACATTTCTCACCAGCTGTACTCATTATACATTTCTCACCAGCTGTACTCATTATACATGAATCACCTGCTGTACTCATTATACATGTATCACCAGCTGTACTCATCATACATGTATCACCAGCTGTACTCATAATACAAGTATCACCAGCTGTACTCATTATACATGTATCACCAGCTGTACTCATAATACAAGTATCACCAGCTGTACTCATTATACATGTATCACCAGCTGCACTCATTATACATGTATCACCAGCTGTATTCATTATACAAGTATCACCAGCTGAACTCATTATATATTTCTCACCAGCTGTACTCATTATACATGTTTCATCAGATGTACTTATTACACATGTTTCACCAGTTGTACACATTATACACGTATCACCAGCTGTTCTTATTAAACATATATCACCAGCTGTACTCATTATAAATGTATCAACAGCTGTACTCATTATACATGTTTCACCAGCTGTACTCATTATACAATTATCACCAGCTGTACTTATTATACATGTATCACCAGCTGTACTCATTATACAAGTATCTTAGCTGTATTCATTATACAAGTATAACCAGCTGTACTCATTATACATGTATCGCCAGCTGTACTCAATATACATGTATCACCAGCTGAACTCACTATACAAGTATCACCAGCTGTACTCACTATACATGTCCCACAAGCTGTACTCGCTATACATATCTCACAAGCTGTACTCACTATACATGTCTCACCAGCTGTACTCACTATACATGTATCACCAGCTGTGTATCACCAAATGTACTCACTATACATGTCTCATCAGCTGTTCTTATTATACATTTCTCACCAACTTTACTCATTATACATGTATCACCAGCTGTACTCATTATACAAGTATCACCAACTGTACTCATTAGACATTTCTCACCAGCTGTATTCATTATACATTTCTCACCAGCTGTACTCATTATACATGAATCACCTGCTGTACTCATTATACATGTATCACCAGCTGTACTCATTATACATGTATCACCAGCTGAACTCACTATACAAGTATCACCAGCTGTACTCACTATACATGTCCCACAAGCTGTACTTGCTATACATATCTCACAAGCTGTACTCACTCTACATGTCTCATCAGCTGTACTCACTATACATTTATCACCAGCTGTGTATCACCAAATGTACTCACTATACATGTCTCATCAGCTGTTCTTATTATACATTTCTCACCAACTGTACTCATTATACATGTATCACCAGCTGTACTCATTATACAAGTATCACCAACTGTACTCATTAGACATTTCTCACCAGCTGTATTCATTATACATTTCTCACCAGCTGTACTCATTATACATGAATCACCTGCTGTACTCATTATACATGTATCACCAGCTGTACTCATTATACATGTATCACCAGCTGTACTCATTATACAAGTATCACAAGCTGTACTCATTATATATTTCTCACCAGCTGTACTCATTATACATGTTTCATCAGATGTACTCTTTACACTTGTTTCACCAGTTGTACACATTATACACGTATCACCAGCTGTTCTCATTAAACATATATCACCAGCTGTACTCATTATAAATGTTTCACCAGCTGTACTCATTATACAAGTATCACAAGCTGTACTCATTATATATTTCTCACCAGCTGTACTCATTATACATGTTTCATCAGATGTACTCTTTACACTTGTTTCACCAGTTGTACACATTATACACGTATCACCAGCTGTTCTCATTAAACATATATCACCAGCTGTACTCATTATAAATGTTTCACCAGCTGTACTCATTATACATATATCACCAGCTGTACTCATTGTAAATGTATCAACAGCTGTTCTCGTTAAAACAGATTTTTTCAGGGTTTTCCGTGCAATAACGTAAGGATGCCTAAATCAAATCTTTTTTGAAATAGTTATACAATGTTTATCATGACAAAACGCAGCCTTAGAATTGAGGGATTGTGACTTTTGTCAGTGTAGAGTTGTGGCCCTTTAATTTGTGAAAATTCTTAATTTTTTTGGTGTCCGTGCAATAGGTTATGAATGATAGAATCAAATCTTTTCAAATTCTAATGCAATGTTTTTAATGACAAAACACAGGCTAAGTTCGATTTTAGAGGTGGCGGCATTTGTTGTTCTACAGTTATGCCCCTTTAATTCGTGTAAAATCGTTGTTGAACAGGATTTCCACAATTTATGATGTTTGATAAATATGTACAGTTTTACTGTTAAGATCGAAAAATAATGGGGATATAGGTAAGGCCTCTTTAATATTGATACATACCATGATCTCGATAACGAAGCATATCCAATCGAAACTAATTCTTCAAATGATATAAAGTGGATATTCTCTGGTTTTCACATGACACTTCTATAGAGTGACATAAGACCAGTGTCCAGTTGTTCAAAGCAGGATGTTAAACCGTGTTAAGATGAATTGGAATCGTGGTATTTTGAGATGTAATACATTCAAGGTAACAATTTATTGGCAATTATAACAAAATGTCATTTTATATTTGTACTGTTTGAACAAGCCATTGGATTTTGAAGCTGTTGAACAAAAATAATTCATCTGTCAGTGTATGTGTGTGTGTGTGGACACCGCAACCATAAGTGTAACAAAATCAGTTTTTGTTACACTAAGGGTTGACACCGTTTTGTGAGGGGCGATATGTGACCTATTGTTGCAATATGTAACAAAATTTAGGAAATCATTTTCTCTACAATATCCCTACATATTATGACAAATTACACAAGTAGTATAGAGAAGGGGAAAGCAAGCACAGGCATTCAGATGCCGACGCTAGCTTTCTCCTTCTCCATCATGACTATTCCTCCTCTACTACCATTAAACAGACAAATTGAAAAACTCGGCTCACGGCGTTAATAAGTACTGCTTTCGTCAATTGACTGAAAATGCTTATACGTTCCATGTTAAGTTATTCATGTCGGTTCACAAATCGGTATGTCCGTATTAAGTTTATATTAACAAATCTCGTAGTGTAAATATCACGTAGTGTAAATATCACATAGTGTAAATATCACATAGTGTAAATATCTCACAGTGTAAGACAAAACGCGTTATAAAACATTATTTGTGATAGCATTGTCGAAATGTGTTTTCTTGAACATAGAACAATTATACTCTATGTTAATCATTAATTATAATGCAAGTTTATTTTGCAATTGCTTAGTAATTTCGAGAGCATCGTCAACACAAATGTTCAATAGGTTTCTTAATGTGAAAACGGTGGCACCGTACGATATGCCACCGGAGATGAAACACCCCAGAACTGGTATCGCGAATTTAGTAGTCTCTTCAACGACTTTTGATACGGCTACGACGCTTCCAATCTTCACCAGTCCTTTCGCTGTAAAGGTTATGGCGGTAGTTTTCAGTTTAAACGAACGCTTTAAATCCTCCAAAGACATCTGGAATTTTTGTGCTGTTTTTGTAAGAGCTTCATCATTTAAACCAAATTGTTTACGATAGAATAATGCTTCATGTACCATTATCCCAACGTCTACTGCTTCTCCAAGCACTGGGACAGGTGTTGCACCTGCGGCTGCTGATAAAATTGCTACTTTCCAAATTCTTTTCTGTATTGTTTTCCGTTTTCGTTCTATAACTTCCCTCGGTAATGTAGACAACGATAAAGCCATGGCTTCCTGTTTCTTGGCAGGTGCGCTCTGAATCAAGGCAGTGGATAGTTTACCAAAATCATAAAGTTGAGGTTGATAGTTGTCAATAATGAATACGTCTTCATCCAGAACGCCTTTTAAGTGACTTTGACAAAAATTGTCCATGCAGTTTTTCCTGATTTGTTCTATAATATTGACTTCCTTGTGAGATCTGGGATGTGCCATTTTGTCATTGTCAATATCTAAGTGGATCTTTGTTCGAACGAAGAAAAACTTCTTATTTTTCTCATGAATTTTTTCAGCCAGCCAGACGTCGTTTTCTAAAAACCTTGGATGAGAAAAAATTAAAAAGAAGTCATATTTCTCAAACTTCACTTTCTTTAAATAATCCTCCTTTTTGAAATTTTGCGTACCAACTCCGGGTAGATCCCAAAACATAAGATTTTTGTTATCTGGATGCTTGTAAGCTTTTGGAGCCATCGTCGTTTCGGTAACACCTACAGCTGCCGCGCCATCGTCATCTGCCGTAAGGTTCCTGATTGTATTTATGAAGCTTGACTTTCCTGACCCAGATGCGCCTGTAATCGCAACGTTTAAACGAATCCTTTTCCATTCATCAAGTTTTTCTTCTATTAAATCTTTCACTCCCGCCATACCTTTTACCTCAAATTCTTCTTTTAGTTTTTTTTTGTAATCTTCAGGTATTAGGGCGGTATTTGGTTCACCACCTTCTGCCATACTGATCGACGTTTCTGAAAAGGGAAGATGAAATACTACTATCGACATGATCAATGTAAATCAGGAATAACTTTTGGTACAAATTATGACTATTGCAATACTGTTAATATTGCTTAGTGTAATATTGTGTATCATTGATACCATTTTACTTTATTCTAGTAACAAGTTTAGTTTAGCTCGGTTACAAAGACATCTCATTTATCGGCTGGAGCTTAAATGAACCACTCGCAAGTCGGCTATCTTGGTAGAACCATCACTGAGTGCTGTTTGATATTGCAGGTTACTATTATCAAGAATCTATACAGAGAAGGAAAAGCAACTGATTTAGATCTTATGAATGCTCGCGTATCTACGCAAATCACGTGTTTTTTTTTTCAAATATCCTAACTACAATTTATCTCAGAAATACAAATTAAAATTCTTGCTTTGCACAATGGAATTCTCTACAAAACGAAACTATACCCACCAAATTGTGTTTAAAGTTGTTGAAGTATTTATGATAACAAACTTTGTATACTGCAACTAAAAATTCAGGGAAAGTACTGGGAATTTTACTTCGAACATCAATATTGCAGATTCAAGATCATTTTATGTGTTTAAAACAGTATAAAACATCTGAGGTAACATACACCTTACATTTATGTAAAAAAATCAGTAGGCTGTGTGATTTGACTTATTAACTTGCCTGGAATTATTGATTCTTCGCATACTATTTTATAAACATTTAGTAGAGATATGCAAGTCTCCTATCCTTCTATATAAGTCCTTGCTATTATGACGCAATTGCAATAGCTATTTACAAAACATTATTGGTAAATTTGAGCAACAAAATAGTGTCATTAGGAGCGTACAGCATAATACTTTTTAATAGTACATTATATATATTTAAAGGGGCCTCGTCTATATCGCCGATATTTTTTCGATTTTAGCAGTACAACTGCCCATTTATATTAAACATCATATTTTATGGATATTCTGTTCATTAACTTCAAATATTGTATTTTGTCTGTGGTGTAAAATTCTTTAATTTTGTTGACCAAATTCTTAATCGCGCCCCACGATAAAGTCACATATTGACAAATATGGCGTTATGCAAAAACATTGACGAATAAAACGGAACATGCCGACCCGTGTTTTAACGAATTTTTCATAAATAAGATAAACTACAAGGACGGAATTAATCATTATCTTTGAATGGGACTTTCCTCTTTGCGGTTCAATATACTTTCCAACATTTACTGAACAGAAAGTTAAAGATGCATCTTTAAAGGCTCATTAAACTTCCGAAACGGTC